>CM035227.1:38219480-38634639 GCA_020226215.1 Sindora glabra | reverse complement strand
CACAGGTAGATGAGGTGTCCACGCTGCAGGACTACACTACACCTGAAGGGCAGGCTAGGTTCACCTTCGAAGCGCTTAGATCAGCGACGGAGTCCATCCTTCACGCCATTCAGAGGTTGATCATGTGATTATTGACTCACACGCGGAGCCAGCACCCCATGCCCATCATATCCCAGATCCTGCAGGGGTGACCATGACCAGCCTCGCTCTCGTCGACGATGTCGCACTGCTCCACAACATACGTCACAGGCTGATGTTCCGTCCGCTTCGACAGTGCAGCAGATTCCACCATTGACTGCCAGGAGACCATGATGACGATGCCTGATATTACTGCTTCATCATCATATGTACCCTACTGCACCTCATGATCCTTCATCCTCCCTCATGTTCCCAGCTGTACTATATGATCGCCACCATCCCAAGTGTACCCGTTTACTTCTGGTGTTCCATCCTCATTCCAAGCATTTCCACACATACCAGGAGTTTCATCTTCATTCCGTGCCTTTCCTTCCGGTGATGTTGGTCCATCACAGCGTATCGTTTGCACTTGATTTTCAGACTCAGGATCAGGGATCAGCACTTCCTGGCATGATGGCAGATGACTTAGAGCTTGTAGATAGAGGTGGAGCTGGAGCTGGAGGCAGAGCGGGAGCCAGGGGCAGAGGCAGAACGGGAGCTAGAGTAGAGGAGACACACACACCGGGGATGTGACTCCCGAGCCTGCGCAGAGGGTCAGTAGATATGGCCACCACATTACCGATCCTAGAGATGTGGGACTGGACATCACTTACGTAGACATAGCTTCTTTCCATGTTTATTGTACATTTATGTACATCTATCTTACTACTTTATTGTCAAACATCAACATTTAGGATGCTTTTAATTATTACGACATTTTTTTGCTTGCGTAGGTACTTATATCTTAATAATAAACTTTAAAATTATTACAATATTTATTTTTTTTTAAAAATGATGATGATGACATCTCCGAAATATAATAACTAACATTATTAATTTTTTACTTTCACAACTCTTATAATTATCTACTCTTTTATTTATTTACTGTGTTAAAATAAATAAACTCCATTAAAATAAATTATTAAATTTTTTCTTCATAATATAAAATATATATTTTTTAAATTAAATTTTTCTCTCATTAGTGAAGAAAGGAATAAATAGTTATAATAAATATTAAAAAATTAATAATATTAATTATAATATTTGAAGGATAAATAATTATCATTCTTGTAAATGACACTAAATGCTGTGTTTAAGAATAAAATACATAGCACCATTATCAATGCAGATGGGGATGCTGGTCATATACAATACCAAAATTCAAGTCTTCTGGATTCACAATAGACACGGTCAGCGGCTAATTAACTTAAAAATGAGGAGCGAGCTGCCGTAGGCCAAAGGTGCTATATCGCCTGGCGTCTCACCCCTTGCGCGCCAACGACACCATTCCAACTGGCATCCCTTCCCTTGGCGCGACGACATTTTGTCTGGCATCCGTTCCCTTGAGCGCCAACGACGCCATTTCGTCTTGCGTCTCTCCACCGTTGTTCGTAACTTCTGTGCGTATTTTGAAAAAAATGATTCGAACAAACGAAAAAATGAGTAAAGTTTCTTAACAGATAGTTAATCGATATTTCTGCCTCTCATTGCCAAAATATTTTACCATTGTCACGAAATAAAAAAGAATTAATTCATGTTACAATTTTAGTTTCATTATGAAATTTAAAGATTATTGTAACTAAATAACCACATTTTTAAATTTTCAACTATCTTCAACCTCTTCACTTCATATTTACTTTGTTACAAAATAAAAATAATTTTATTGAAATAAATACAAAGCAGCAAGAATATTATGGGAATAAATACAAAATAAAAAAATATATTTATTTCATTATATTTCTTTTCATTTTTAACATTCTTCAACTTCGTATATAAAGAATATTATTGAATAATTCAATAAATTTGCTTATGTGTAATAACGTATTAAATAATTACTTGTAATAATATAATTTTGAACATTGGAAGTTTATAATTCTGAAAATTGATAAATATTAAGTGTCATTGGATCAAATTTTGAGAGACATTCATACTATTTAAGTAATTATTCTTTATTGATACTATATTTTTAATAAATTTTAATTATTTACTAAATATTTATTATTTTATTATTTATATTATTATCATTAACTACTTTCTTATTTAATTCTTATAGTAAATTTATGTATTAAATATTAAAGTGGAGTTACCATATCTTTTTATGACATCAAATATAACTATAAAATGAGTAATTTATTTTAGTCATAATCATATATTATTTATTTATAAAAATTTTTTTGAATTGATATCAAAATTAATTATTTTTTAAGGAAAAATAAGAAAAAAAGGAATAAGCAAAGAGGAATTATTTTTTAAGGAAAAACAAGAAAAAAAAAAGGAATACAGAGGGCGAGGGAGCCATTCAAAGTGGCGCCCTCAAAGGCACTGAAGGCGCCATCCTGGGTGGCGCCTCCCACCTCGCGAGCACCAACCCACTTGGCGCCTTGCGTATTTTGGTAATATGTTTCTAAATTACGGTAAAACGAAAATAAGTTTACGAAAAAACGGTAAAACGGTACTTTAACCCTTCAAAGATCTACTTTCTTTCTCCCAATAACAAGCATTGACGTAGACATTGACATCATCACACACAAAAGAAATCTTAGTTGAGATTAATTTTTATTTATTAAAATTAATGAGACCAGTTCCATTTAAACTTTGTTAGGTGTATCAACGTGTGATAAAGTAGCAAGCAATTAGTATTTAAAGATTATCTTTCAATTTTTTCCGTATCAATGAAAAAAAAAGTCATTTGCTTAAAAATTCTTGTAAAAACAATGAAACAAGCGGTTATTTATCAGGAATGGCCTTTGTAACCATATAAAAGGTTGTTGTAGGTGGAATAATCATTACAATTAAATTTAGTTACTCATTATTACTATTACACATTGAAATTATTCATATTTAATACTCCATCTATTTCTTTATTTATCATATTTTGAAAAAAAATATTCCTCTTTTTTATCATTTTAAAAATTTCGATGAAGTATTAAATATTTTTTTTCAATTTTATCTTTCTTTTTTATTAATAAATACTTAATTGTTCAACACTCTCAACTTAATTACATTTATTACATCATATTTCTTTCTTTATTTTTAATTGTCTTGAACTTTGTATGTGAAAAATAGCCTTAAAAAGTTTACTAAAAATAAACAAATCAAATCACTTTCTTAATATCTATGAAATCAATTAATTGCAATAAATAAAAAGAAATAAAAGGATTATGTAGCATTGCTCATTGATTTATTGAATAATCAAGGCCAAAGCCAACTTCCATATTAAATTGGAGTAATCCTCATTAATAAGGTTAGTGGGTACGCTTAATATTTTCCTCATGGGAACCTCACAACTTTAGTTTGTCTTATGGTTTTAGTTATAGTAGTTGTGGTAAGTGGAGAGGAGGGATCAAAAGTCAATAAGATTAATCAACTCTCTTGCTTCCTTTATTTTCTTTTTCCATTTTGGATTAGTTTATTTCTTTACCTTATCATTACACTAGTATACACTCCTATAAAAATGTTGATATATGTTGGTCAATAAACATTGGTTTATATTAGCACTAACTTTTATTTCAACATGATAACATTTTTAAAATTATATAAAAATTTAATATGATAAAAAATATGATTAATGTCATTGTTGATGATGGGAAATTTACTACATCAATTATAAAATAATAGATATCTAAATCTTGCATAAAAATTTAGAATGTCAATTTTTTATTTAATCATTATTTAGAAAACATTTCAAAAGTCTCTTTAAGATAGTACAATTTAGTTTCATTGGACAAGACATTGGTCTCAATTATTAACTATCATCTAAAAGGCATTTCAAAAGTTTTAATGAAAATTGCATATGCATAGGATGTCTATTTAATTTAATAATTAACATCTATTATTTTTCTATAAATTTTCACTCTAATTTTCTCTTTCTATATAAAACATTTTTGATATCTCACTCTCCAATATTCTTCACATATCTATTTAGAGTCAACCACCTTCATTACTAAAGTATCTAATATACTTTTGTGACTAAGGTGAAGAAAAATAAGTAACAAACTGAAATTTGTATCAAGCATGATAATTTTGATACATAATGTTTATGTTATTCTCCTACTCCACTTTATTGAAATGGAATAAAAGTGGAATGAAAGAACTAGTTAATGATAATTTGATACATAGTGATTTTTCTATATTATTACTTCTTTTTTATATCACTAGAATGTATAAATTAGAGAAATTTGAGCGACAAATTGAAGATTGTATCGAGGATGAAGATTTTAATATATAGTGATTTTGTTGTTTATTTTTGTGTATTCATGTAAATATATAGTTTTTGTTTATTGATGATTTAGTATAGTTATTATGTATAAATTTGCAGAATAGGTTTCTCTTTACTCATTTGTAGGTTGTTTTAAGTTAAAATTCTATAATTGACATTTGGATTACATAAATTAACAAAGGAAAGACATATTGAAACAAGTATAACTTCTTATGTTAAATTGATTAAAAAATAAATTTTTTTTCATATTCGTAATTTCTACCTAGATGTATTGCAAAATTTATATGAAAATAGTTCTCAATGTTAAGGCATTAATTGTTTACATAACATAATTTTATAGATAATCAAAAGGTCTTTCTTAAGGAAATAACAAACATAAAGATGTTAGTTTTGTGATTTACCAACATCTAATATGATGCCATTTCCTCTAAAACTGAAGGCATTAAATGAATGGAACTAAAATCTATTAAGGAAGGACATTTATGATGGTAAGGACTTTACAACATTAATTTTTTATAGTGATCATCATCTAAATCCATTTCAATTGTCATGACAATTCATTAATAATTTATATGTCATTTTAGTTTTTTATTAATGTTTTAAGGTATCACAACCATAAAAATGACCAAACTTATAATGCCACTTTTAAATTAAAAAGCAACGTTTAATGATTTGCTCTTGGCCTGTAATAGGCTTTCTTAGCCTATTTGAAATAAACTGATATTCTATCAAGAAAACTCTCCTTTCATAAAAAAGGTAGTTTCTTAATTAAGGGATAGATCTTGGAATTTGGCATTACTAGGACTATTTAGAAAGTCTATGGATCTTTAGAGTTTCTTACAAGGATTTGTATCATCATTTTCCTGATAAACACAAGTACTGTACAAAGTATTTGAAAGGATTTCAAAAAAATCCTTCCAACTGCTTTGTATAATCCTTGTGCTTATTGTTGAAATTGTTGAAAGTGCTAGTATAAGTCTTTGGAAGGAACTTTAACAAATTCATGAATTTTCTTAATAGCCTAGGCAATGTTAAATAGTACTACACCTTTTATTTTAGAAGCCTTCTTTGTTGATGGATTCCAAAAGTTATTGATTTACATGCTCAATGTTAAGAAGCTTATTTGGAAACATCAAGAAAACATAAAGATATATTGTAAAATCAATGATAAATTGTAGTGGGAAAAATAATATATTTATTCTTACATTGATAGGCTTATGTTCAAAAGCTTATCAATATAAGAATGATGATGCTACTTTTTTTCACTATAATCTATCATCAATTTAAAACCATCTATATCTTCTAACACAAAAGCCGTCAAGCAATATAAATCAATTATGAACAAAGGATATTACTACAGAATTGTCCTTTAACATCATCATATTTATATAAATTAATGAGAAAATTGATGTATATAATGATAGTGGCATTTTTGTAAATAAGTACAACTTATAACTTCTATTCAAATAAAAAGTTAACATTATAAAGTCTATTTTTTCTAGAAAGATGAAAAGTCAAGCATAGGTAAACTTGAGATAATGGTTGTACAACAAATTAATATCTAAATGTTATCTATTATTGTGTTATTGGAAACTAATCAAGAGGTAGACACTTATAACATTGATTTTTTAATTAATAATTGATGTAAAATATCTTGTATTACCTATAAATTGTGTCTAAAGTTTCTTTTCTTTTCTACTTCTTATTTTTATTTAGGATTTTATCCCATACTTTCTTTTTCACTCCATATTATTTAAGTAACATAAGGGGATAATACAAGATCGATGTTGCTTGACCATCAACTGTTGAGATACAAGTCATTAATCCTAGATGCAATTATTTACAAGTTTTACATCATGCATATAAGACTAGTAATACCATGAAAAAGCATGTATACGAGGGTTCAATGATAAAATTTTTTTATTTATATGTTTTGCATTATTCATATAAGGGCATATTTTATTGAAATTTGCCATTGATTTAAAAGTAAAGGGAAAATATTACTTCATGGATACTATACAAAAATTCATCATTACTTTTCTACAATGCTATAAGATTAAATTATTAATTGTGATGTTATTGTATAATATTTACCAGTTAATATTGATAATGGTGTTAGACCAATAATTTGTAATTGTATGTGTTTTTACAAAAAAAAAAGTTAGGATGCAGAAGTTGTAAAAAAATAAAAAAGAAACAAATCATGTTAGTTATTTATTGAAATGGTGGTAGTAAGCATTTACCAAGGATGACATTTACAAGGTATTAGTATACAACGTTGATTTTTTTTAACAACTAACGTATAAAGGATTTTTTCTTTTATTTATAATAGGTACTACAATGTTAATTTTTTATTAAAAATTGATGTCTAAAGGTTAATAGTCTATATTATTCATCATGATGATTCATCAATAGTTTATACATCATAAGGGTTCATTACTAATTTTCTCTTAGCCTATAAATATAACTTTCCTCACTTATTTGAAACAAATCAACAATTTATCAAGATGGCTCACTTTTCATCAAAAAGAAGGCTTCTAACTTTAAGGGTAGAGGTCTTGGTATTCAACTTTACTAATGCTATTTAGAAGGCTCTAGGATCCTTCAATAGTTTCTTATAAGGACTTATACCTATATTTTGGTAATGAACATACAAATTCTATGAAGTATTTAGAAGGACTTTGGACAAGAATCCTTCTAAATGCTTTGTAAAGTCCTTACGCTTATTGTTGAAAGTGTTAGTACAAATCATTGGAAGGACTTTTAGTTAATTCCAAGATCTTCTAAATAGCCTGGGTAATGTTGAATACTACGATCTATGCCCTTCATTTGTAAACCTTCTTTATTGATGGATTTTAAAAGTTATCAATCTACACCCCCAAATGTGAAGAAGGACACCTAGGAGTATTGAGAAAATGTAATGTGAAGAAGAACACTTAGGAGTATCGAGAAAATGTAAAGATGAGAAAATTGATGAGAAATTATGATGAGAAGAAACAAGATAACCATTTTCACATTACAAGGCTTAAGTTCATAGTAAAAATAGTTATATTATTTCTTCTTACTATAATTTATCATTAGTTTCCATATTTACATTCTCCAACTTGGAAACCTTCAAGTAATATAAAGAACTTATAAGAAATATCCTTTTTTTTTTTTACAATTTAAACTTCATTGTTACTTATAATTTCTCATTTATTAGATTGTTCAATTTGTTGTTGTCTGCATCTATTTAATTGTATAAGATAAATATCATAATACAAAAAATAATTTTAATGCTATTGACTTGTAAAATTATAAAGTTTTTGCTTAAAACATATTTACAAACTAAATATCTTAGTTTAATGATATAGTTGAATGATATCATTTTATTATACATGCCAATTTTTTTCTTAGAAATTAACATGTAATATTGAAACAATTCAAAACACAAGTATTAAATAAAAATAAAAATGGTGAAGTTATGAAGTCATGTGTAAATTTTATCGTATAACTTTTCAAATCCTAAAATAATTCTCTTTCTATGAAGGTACGCTAATATTTTAATCTTAAAATGATTTTTTTTCAATTTTTTATACCATTTATTTTACAATGTTGAAAATCTATTAAACTATCGATAAATATATAAGGTTATGTGTTCACTAAAAAAGTGTAGAATATAAACATAAGGACTTCCTTAACTTTTTTGTTTTATTTTTGTGACTTAATTTCTAATTTCAAAATCAATTGTGTTTTATTACCTTTTACTTTTTATATAGGTTTATAGGTTGTATAGTTAAGAAACTTAATTTCATTAATTTTCTTTTAACACTCGATGATATTATTTAATATTTATTTATATAGAATGTGTATTATTATACATCAAATTATAGTGAATGTTTGTTACACTTGCAAATATTGGACTTAAGATAACTTTTTTAGGGAATGTCACCTCATATATTTACCAACATGTATTAGAAATAATCTTTCATCATTTTCATTCTTTTCTTATAGCTTTTAAAATAATTGAAATTATAATTCTAAAGTTTCATTAGAGATGTTGGGGTTAGAAAGGACTAAATAGGAGGAACTGTAAGAAAGAGGAATGTTAGAAGGGAGGATATGCAAAAGGGCATAAGTAAGGAGGAAGAGCAAAGGTGGGTTAAGGGATAAAGTCATACTACATCGATTATTTAAAATAAACATAGTTGAATATTATTATTTTTAATGCTTTGGTTGTCAAAAATGTTAATGATTGTTATTTATATAAAATTGACATTTTTGTATTTTTTTCATTTTAATTTTTAACTAATGTGGAATAGTCTAACATGTAATGGCACCCATATATGCATTGGTTTGTAACTAATGTTGAAAATGAAAAACAAATTATGTAAAAGGACAATTTTATAGTAGTGGGATAATGTATAATGTCCTTTTTAAGTATATATTTATTGAAAATGAAAAATTTGTTGTTCATTATAAATTTAATTTTTTTGTTATGTACGTTGATGTACTAATATAGAAATAAATAAAATTACAAACTTCACTTTTGTAATAGGTTGTCTCTTTTCTCATTTATTTCATTTACATTTAATCTATTTTCATAATAAAATGGTATAGTCAAGTCCATAGTTGAATGACCATCCATTTCTATTTTTTAGGATTTCAAAACTAACTTTGAAAGGTGATAACTTTTTCATTTTAAGCCTGATTTAAGTAAATCATATATTGTTGGAAAGGTATTTAAATCTCCTTTCAAGTGGAATTATTTTTAAAATAATACCTTACATAAATTTTAATATATCACTAAAAAATGAACAAAGAACATAAATTTAAGATTTAAAAAAATGGAGTTTTTATTTTTAACTTGTAAAGGATAACTACTTCAAACATCAACTATTTTAAGTAAAATACTAATCTATGAAAAGCTAATTGATAATATTTTATATGAAATAAAATTCATGAACTTGTCACCTTAATCTTGGAATGGATTGTATTACATAGCTATGTATTTGAGGATGGTAGTGTCATAAAACATAATGTGAACAAGTTTATGATATTATTTGGTTAATATGTTGAGAATGACTTATGTCATAATATGAGAAATGAGAACATAGAGTGAATATGAATTTAGAATTATGTTGGGCTTGATATAGCTACCAATTAATTGTATCCTAGTAGAGAGATGGGTGTGGTATAAGGTTAGTACGAGAAGAACAATGGTAGAAGGAGGGTAGCGTACAAGGTTGGATCGAGAATCACAAGATGGATGTATGCATTTCTATATGTGATTGTTATTGAATGTGAGATGATATGAATGTATACTAATACTAATCATTCTTATGTGATATAATGATAACAATATGATTATGATTGAACTTTTTAAGGCTACTCAAGGCTATTCAAAAATGTATGTGATAATATGGATATGAATGAGCCCTTTAACTACTTGATGTGCAAATTATGATTTATAAATGTTTAAATGCATTATGTCTACAAGATGGTAATCCGATGGATAAGAGGATTATGTTTATATGAAGTAACTCATAGTACCCTGAACTCACTCTTTTATAATTTATTTTGTAAATACCAAGTTAAGTTTCTATCATCAACATTTTAAAGCTTAGATGGCAAGCATATTTTTCAATTTAGCCTTAATAGCATAAATATTTGGAAATAAACTACTTAAGGCCTTCCTTCTTATTACATTTCTTAGTTAATTAACTATAGTTATGATAATTAAAATGGATTAGTTTAGTAGAAATTGAATAATGGGTTCCATATTGATCATGGCTAGATTAGGGTCATGATAATTATATTTTAAAGGAGAAGATGATATCTTATACGACTTTAGCCAATTTTTAAAGTAGAATGATACAATGTTGTAGCAATGATAAAGCTTAAATTTTGAAAATGTATGCCAACAAGTTTCTGTTAGTAAACTAGACTAAATTAGTTTTAGGAATTTGAAATTGTGTATTTCCTATAAGTTAGAAGATAAAACTATTGTAAGAAATTCTTTGAGCATAATAATAAAACTTTCATGAAAGATAAAGATGAAATTTTTAAAAAACATTAGAAGAATTAAATTTTTAGTATAATTAGTTATGACTTAAAAATGCAAAAATAATATATTCAATGAAAGTGATTTTGAAATTAGATTCTGAATTTTTTAAATCATTAAGATTTTACTTTATAATCTTCCAAATTTTTGGATTTTAGAAAAAAATTTCTACATTTCAAATACTTTTTCCTAAATTTTAAAGGATTTTTGGTATATAGTATAAAGTATAAAGGAGTGCTCATTTTTTTTACTTCTTTTAAGCATTTGTTAACTAGTAATTTAAAAGACATGTAGGGCATTGATTAAAGATTATTTAATAGTATTAAAAATATCAAGTTTTTATGAACTTATATATTTTTATTTAGTTTATTTTCAACAACTCAAGGCATTGATTTTCATGTTGTAATGTACCATTTTAATTGTTCATGTAGATCTGGTTGATACATTCCTAATAAAGGTGATAGCCACATTGTTAAAAGTTATAGTTTAGACTCCATGACTCCATCTTGCTCTACCATAGTTAGTATGTAATCAAGCATACCTATACTTGATTTACGAACATCCCTGTAATCACCTAAGTAGAAGTTCTAAACTTTCTTATCTCTGGTTAATCAGCATATCCTTGCTACTTCTCATACTATGGAGTCTACCTAGTGAGTAACACAACATTTAACTTCTTATCCATGGTAGCCTCCAACTCATCCTTGGGGTAAAGACCTAAAGGACAACTATATTTTTGTGTATTTAAAAGGTAATTTGTAAGTATTTTACACATTTAATTATTTACATGTAATAAATAATTGTATTCAATTCTATTGATTCGTCTGAATGTTTAATGCTTGTGATAAATTTTCTTCTATATATTTGGCTATAGTTTAATTATTGCATTTATCCATAGTCCTGTGAAGGACATAATTATGGTTATTTAGAGGAAATTCTTAGAGCAAGCCTTTACCTACACCAATGTCTCACAACAGCTTAAAGATAACTAGTTCAAGTTATAGGTGGTATTTAATTTTATACTTCATAATTTACATCGTATTTTAATTTGCATTTATGTTTATATTATAATCATTAGGTATTAATTTGTATTTATAATTTAATTTATCAATTATTTGTATTCAAGTAGGATTTATTCAATATTTGTAGGCTAGGTACAAGTAACATCCTAAGGATACATATATGATTAAAAGAATCTTACTTATAAAGTTGCAGCTAATTATAGGGGCATAATGGATTGGGCAAGAAAAGGTTTGCTAAAGAAGTTTGAGTGAATGTTAAAGAACTTTTTTTAAGTAACTCAAAAGGAAGTGGGCTAAAGATATTGACTTTAAGGGGGAAATAAAAGGCTAACAAAAGAAATAAGGTATCTACTACTAGAAAGATCATGCACACTAATGCTTCCATTTTTACTTTAAAGCATAAGAGGAAAATGGTAAGTTTTCATTAATTCTTACTTAAAATGTTAATTACTTTAGTGTAATCATTTATTGCATACTAAATAATTTATTTTAATTGTAATCATCTTTCAATTGAAGGAATTAGACTGGATCCTTACAAATTTGGAGGTTTTCCTTTATACTTACACTTATCTTAATTAGAAAGGCCACCAAATGTAGGTAAATGAGAGATTTGAGAGTACCTTAGTAAGATTATTTATTTCTTTACCATATATATGAACATACATCATGATATTATACATGAAAATTATTAATCTTTACATGTTATTTTATAGGAGAAGTACTCCAAGATGGTGGAGTTGCAATCCTCTTAGGTATTTATGGATGGTGGTGAGGTATTTGCATCGCAAGTCAATGAAACCTTACTCTTGGTGAAAGTAGTTGGTAACCAGAACAAAAAAGCCACACATACAACATAGGACTATAAGTTTGCAAAGTTAATGGGCTGTCATTTGCCATTACTAGAGTCACCTTACAAGCTGAACAATTGGAAAAGCTACAAAAACACCATAATATTTACATGAATTGTTCCTAAAATTTAGTAGATCAAATAAAAAAAAGAGAATGATGGTCATATTATGCTCGAAAGAAGAAGAATAGGAGTGGTAAGTGATTATGAACATGCCATAAAGGATAAAATTTTTTTTATTAATGAAGAAGATACACATCACATGAATGAATCCTTAATTAGTAAAGATGAATGTCATAAAGGATAAATTTCTATGATAAGTTACAAGTTCATTAAAGAACTTAAGAGAACACACTCCCACAAAAAGGTATTCAACTAAATTCTCAATTATCTAAAAGCTTAAATTTGAATTGTATAAATAATAACTTTCCTTATATAGGCTAGAAAGTTAACAAGTCAACTAACTTAATTGGACTCTAGTTAGATTAACTTAAGCCTAAAGCTAATACTTTAATTAACTTAAAATAGGCAACAAATAAAGTACTAATTGTCTAAAATAACATGCTAAATTAATGGGCCAAAATATAAAGGAAAATAAAAGACCTAACAAGATAAAACATAGAATCACATGTATAATTTTGAAGGTATTCAAATATAATATTCGAGTACTCACAAGCAAAAATAAACTCCAACTATAGTACTTAAGTACTATACTTGATTAGTATGCTTAAAAAATGGAAATACAATACCTAATTATGAGTAAATAAAAACATACTCTAAGGTTAATACTCGAATAGAGTACTTGAATACTTAGTTGAAATATATAAGATACATTTATTTAGTTATTTAAAACCCTTCCAAGCCCTCCTTTAATACATCGAAACTCTTTGAGTCGACTTTTGAAGCTCTCCTTAATTCTTCTAGCTAACTCTTTATGGTTACCATATCTAAGATCACATCACACCATTGAATAATAAGCGGAGAGATGAACTATTACAATGATGTAATAATAGCTTGATGATGCACTCAATTTGATTAGTGGAATAAGTGCATGATTAAAGATATAGAGTAAAATATTCAAGTCATTTAGAATTATGCATTTTTATTTATTTACTTATGTAGGATTTTTTATTTTTTTATGTTATATAAATAAAATCTTTCCTTTTAATTTTATTTTACAGTTTCAACTTCAATATAAATAAAATGTGTATTTCATTTAAAAAAATTCAAATATAAAATAGTATGTTTGCTATTTGCCTCACTAGCAAAATAGGTAAATCTATAAGAGATGTTTGTCAGGTTAGCAATGGAAGTGTGATAGATTTTTTATAATGATACTGTTGATTTGTAGAAGTTTAGTGACAAAATAAGTGATGGATTAAATATTATCAATGAGCATTCCATCGACAAAATCCATATTAGCAATAGATTAAAGTGTCACAACTTGCACTCATCATTCCTAATTTCCTATCATGAATTGTAAATTTATTGATGAAATGAAAATGGATACTAACGATGATGCAATTTTTCTGCCAATAATATTTTACCAAAACCCATGTTTAATTGACTCTTTACTTTTTGTTATTAATTTTATCGCTACATATTTTAGCAATGAAAATTCTTAAATTGGTGATGAATTTTTTTGTCTCTATTTGGTGTTTTTTGATAGTGTAATACTATCTATATTATATACATTTGATGACAAATGACCAATAATATAATTTTATATTATCTCTTTTTATACAATTGTGCATCAAGTTTAATAGAATATTATCAATTATTATCATATCCTATACTATCGTATTGTCCAAATGGCCCTCTATTGTCTATATTATCAAATTCTTTTATGAAGGATGTTAAATTTAATTCACTATTTAATAATATATATTTTTTTGGTTAAGATGGATGTATTTTAATATTTTAAAATGAAAAATTTAAAAAATACATGCTTCAGTTTTTATGATGATTACATTTTGTCCCTTTCAACTTAAATTTAGATATTATCTCTAAACTAAATAAATTTAGAATTAATATCCATCATTGACATAATTTTTATTTTATCAAATCACATAATTTTTCATAAATTTTTTAAATAAAGATCACAATATTATTGAATGTTGGTTTATCTTGCCATTTTTATATATAATTTCACAATTATTTTTAGGTATTTAACTCAAATTTTATACATTTTATTTAATTGTCATTAATTATTATAATATAAAAAACTATGTGTAAAAAATACAAGGAAAATAATATACTATGATATTATGATTTTATTTAAAAATTTTATGAAAATATCATGTAATTTGATATTAAGTGAATCATATATGCTAATTCTTATTTAAAATAAAAATTAAATATTATAGTACTAGTTTATTTCATCATTTTTTATAGATAATATCTATGCTATATAATTACTATAAATTAATTTAGATATACAAGTTTTAATTAAATACTTCAAAATAATTGTAAAATTATATGCGTAAAAATAATGAAAGAAACTAATATATTATAATGTTGTCAATTTTGTTTAAAAACTTGTCAATGTGATTTGATAAAAATGGTTAACTAAATTAATGTTTATATTAATTTCAAGTTTTGTATAGTTTAAAAAAGGGTGATTTTAAATTTTTAAGGCATAAAGAAGAACAAAATTCAAACACCTTAAAGTTAAAAGGAATATTTACCCTTTTTCCCTAAAATTAATTTACATACTATATAATCTATTAATAATCGCTTATTTATATTATCATATTAAAATTGCTTTCTTTGTACAGTAGTTCTTTTTATCAATAATTATTTAAAATTTATTGCATGAATATTTTACTCATTTATATTTTTAGATAGAAAATTTATTGTACCGATATATAACCACAAAGATTTTATTACAATTTGTTGGACAGTAAAAAATATGATGATGAAAACAACGCAAGAAGCAAACTGCTGATGACATGAATTTGCCTTTGATTTTATGAATTCATATCATTTTCAAGAATGTTCAAAATTTAAATAATGCACTGATAAAAAATTATCATTTTAGCCTGTATATTTTATTATTATTGTTAAGGTGTAATTTTAATAAAAAAATTAAATAGAGAATGACAAATAATTTAAAAGAAAGAAGAGCTCAAAATTTATGGCTTGATGAGGCTTGAAAAAATAGTTGAACAAAATTTTAAATAAAGAAATAAAAAAGGCTTATATACAATTTTTGATCTCCTAATATATAAATTGTTCGAATTTGATTCTCCTAAAAATGAAAAATCAATTTTGGTCCTCCTAAAAGCTAAATTAGTCTATTTTTGGTCCACTCCATTAAATTTTAAACCGACCTAACGGGAGTTACAATGCTTATGAATTTTCTTACTTTTATTACTTACTTTTCAAAATAAGCAACATCGCATGTTTTTTGAAAAAATGATAATTGCGCAAACTTTTACTTTATTTTATATTTATTTTCAAAATAAACACATATCAATTAAAATTTTGTCAAAGATATACAGTTCAAACACTATTTCCTTTCCTTTTATACCCACTACATGTTTTTCTTTTTACATGTACAGTTTACTTTTTATAACACAAATGATAATATCTTTAAATAGTAAAAATATTATACAATAAATTTTTTATTATAAAATATTTTAAATAATTTTTAAATTTAATATAAAATGTATTAATTGAATGAATTAATTACATGTTTTATTTCTTATAAAACTATTTGATGTTTAAAATCAAAATTATCTATATAAAATTGGTCAATATTTTCTTATATCAAATTTGACATGATATATTTTAAAATAATTATAAATTGATTAGAATTTTATTAAGATTTCATAGTGCACATATTATTTTTCTATCTTCCATATACTTCACTACATATTTTTCTTTTTCATGTCCATTCATATCTTTTGCAGTGTAAATATAATACAATGTATTTAGCCTAACATGCATTCATATCTTCCCTCACAGCAAGCTAAATAAAGTTTTTATTACAATTATTATACTTTTTTAATTTTACTTTAATTACTTAAAATGTTTTAAATTGATAAAAAAAGGGGATAAATTAAATATTCAAAATATAGGATTACATTAATTATAATTTTGATTAGATAGTAACGCAAGATGCACTTTAAAAAAAAAAAAATGAGATATATGACTTTTGATGAAAAAATTCAAAAGATTTGATAATTACATGTTTAAAATTTTATTTTTAATTAATTTTTATATATTAAATTTATAATAACAAAATGTTTTGTTATTATAGCTTTTCTTTTATTCAGCACTTATTCAAACGTTTTGTTATTATAAATTTAATTAATAAACATTAATTAAAAATAAAATTTTAAAATTATAATTAAATTATCAAATCCTTTGATTTTTTTTCATCAAAGGTCATACATCTCACTTTTTCATTTAAAGTAAATGTTTTGTTATTATAGCCTTTTAGTACTCATTCAAATGTTTTGTTATTATAAATTTAATAAGTAAAAATTAATTAAAAATAAAATTTTAAACTTGTAATTATCAAATTCTTTGATTTTTTTCATCAAAGGTCATGTATCTCATTTTATCTTTTAAAGTACCTCTTACACTACTATCTAATCAAAATTATAATTAATGTAATCCTATATTTTGAATATTTAATTTATCCCCTTTTTTCTGAATTTAAAATATTTTAAGTAATTAAAGCAAAATAACAAAAATATAATAATTATAACTAAAAACTTTATTTAGCTTGGTGTGAGAGGGAAGATATGAATGCATGTTAGGCTAAACACATTGTATTACATTTACACAGCAAAAGATATAACTCGACATGAAAAAGAAAAATATGTAGTGAAGTATATGAAAAACAGAAAAATAATATGGCACTATGAAATTTTAATAAAATTTTAATTAATTTATGGTTAGTTTAAAATATATCACTTCAAAAATGATATCAAGAAAATATTAATGAATTATATATATAATTTTGATTTTAAACATCAAATAGTTTTTATTGGAAATAAAACATGTAATTACTTTGTTCGATTCATACTGTTTACATTAAAATTTAAACTTATTTAAAATATTTTTATAATAAAAATAAAATTATTATATAATATTTATACTATTTGATGATATTATCATTTGAGTTATAAATAGCAAAAATGTACATGTAAAAAGAAAAACATTTGATGAGATATAAAAGGAAAGGAAATAATATTTGAACTGTAGATCCTTGGCCAAATTTAATTAATATGTGTTTATTTTGAAAAATAAAATATAAAATAAAGCAAAAGCCTGTGCAATTATCATATTTCAAAAACATGTAATGTTGTTATTTTGAAAGGTAAGTAATAAGTAAGAAAAATCACATGCACAGTAACTTTCGTTAAGTCTGTTTAAAATTTAATCGAATGGACCAAAAGGGACTACTTTAACTTTTAGGGCAATCAAAATCGATTTTTTATTTTTAGAAGGATCAAATTTGAATAATTTATATATTAAGGAGATCATAATTGCATTCAAGGATTAAAAAAAACGCATGATTGCAGAATTTAAAAGACATTGCTTGACAACATTTTGAAAAAAATAAAAAATTAAAGACGATGAAGGGACGGAAAGTTATTATTCCGTCAAAAGTTTTGTTGACCTCTTT
Source organism: Sindora glabra (assembly GCA_020226215.1). Taxonomy (NCBI): domain Eukaryota; kingdom Viridiplantae; phylum Streptophyta; class Magnoliopsida; order Fabales; family Fabaceae; genus Sindora; species Sindora glabra. The sequence continues at coordinate 38,616,690 of CM035227.1, read as the reverse complement.
AGTTATGATTCCGTCAGAATTTAAAAGCGTGACTACATAATTTATTATTTAATAAAAATTACAAAAAATATATAAAATTTAAAAATAATTTATGTCATTTTATTTTATCAAAACAATAAAGTTAAAAGCTGAATTGTTAGTTTAAATTGTGTACTTAATATAGTCTTAATGATTAGAAGCCATATTAAATTAATCAAAATATTATTACACATTTAATATATTATATCATATCATTAGTGGTTTAATATATATATAAATATACAAATAAGTTTTAATCAAATTTTTATATAAATCCACAGCTATTTAGCTATATAATTAAAAGTTTATTTATATGATTAAATAGAATATATAAAAAATCAGATTTCTAATTAAATATATATCGATTATTTTAGTTGAATAATTGTGTTATTATAGTAAGTAAATATTTTTTAAAATTTTAATAAAATAATTTTCTATTATATATCTATAATTATTAACCAATATTTAAAATTTTAAATATGATAAAAATAATTACAAACCAAATTACTTCACACATTCATATTCATTTTGTAAAATAAAGGACCCGTAATTTTCTTAAAAATTATCCAAATTGATTTTGATGATGACAGACTTATTTTATATATTATTAACCGCAAAGGTAATATATAGTTGTAGAGAGCTTCAAAGGGCATGCTCTCTAATTTAAGCATCAATTCTGTCCCTTGCTCTTTGAACGTTGAATTCACGTGAATCATAAGCATTCCGATTGTTTTTACATGTGGAAATACCTTAAATAGAATGTATGTGACGTGTATATGCAATTACTTTCTAAATATGCTAGGGTCAAGGTTTTAACTATAAAAAAAATAGTTTTAAGCAACTTCAAACAGGTTGTTCTTTCGAATTTGTCACAATTTATACTATTTCTACAAAATTGTTTAAATTATGCAAGTCAATCTTTCCTTTGTGCCACCAAATGCTAACTTAGATTTAGAATATTATATTATGATGTACGGTAAAAGAGTAAGTATAGTTTTAGCTTTGAAAAGGATATGATAATATCAAATTTAAATTATTGCTGAAAGAGCAAAATGCTTAAACTTTTAATGTATTACATGAAAATAACTTGTCAAATCATTTTTAAAAGAAAAGAACTTTCAATAAAAAAAAATTGTGACCGTAAAAGTGATCAAATATCAAATTTTTGAAAAAAGTAAACTACTTAGAAGAATTAAAGAAAATGATAAAGTATTTTTGAGTTGAAGTGCTTTTTAAATGCTAAAAAGCCTCCAACCGCCAGTCTCACTCATTTGACTATAAACAAAGGAGTTCATATCATTTTTGCATTACATGCCACAAGCTCCTCTCTCTTTTATCTAGAAGATTTTTTCTCTTTAAAGTTTTACCTATCTTCTAAGGTTTTCTTCTTGTTCTTAAACGTGTAAATTTGCACTTGTGTAAATTTTTTAGTCTCGTCATGATAAATTTTATCCATCAAAAGATTTACTAATTAGAATAGAGAGTAAGTGAAATTCTTATTGATATTTGTAGTTGTTGAGATGAGAAAAAATTCTTAAGTGTATAAATGAGACCACTTAAGTTCTTAAAAATTAAGTGAAAAATGTACGTGAACAATATTTTAAAAATTGAATTTGATAGCAAAAAAAAAAATATTAAGTCACAATTCAACTGATTCAACCAGGTAGACCAATGGTTGAATTGAACTACATTATTTATACATATGATGTATAAATATAATTTTATTAATTTTTACTCCTAATAAAAAATAAATTAATAATAAAAATGATTATATAACAAAGTCAAGTAACTTAAATATTATAATCATAATAGTTATTTTCTTAAAAATGATTCATACCATATAAATTTAATAAGTAAAAAGTCATTTATTATTTATTATTTATGAAATGTTACTATTATTATTAAGTTGTACAACTTATTCAAAAGTCATCACTGGACTAGCCGGAGGCATATTAGCATGGCTCTTGGGGGTCTGATGTCGGAGTCATGCAGCAATTTTATTTTTAATTTAAAAGGAGCTTGCCAATCGGCTCTTAATAATCGATCCGATTTCAATAGTTCTGCCGAGTCAACCCAGTTCATGGTGGTTTTGACCAGTGACTCGAGCCAACCACTAAGATCAGCTTGGGGGGGAGCCAGTCTGATTCGATTCTTCAAACACTGTACTTAAATCTTGTAAAAGAAAAATATTAACGATAACTATTATAATATAATGTTATCTTCTCTTTCCCTTTATCTTTATTTTACCATATTTTATTGTTTAAATTTATGATGAATTATACACTATCCTTAGAGTTTCAAAATTTAGAGTGATATGACATTTATAAAAATTATTAAATTAAAATTATTTAATCATACTGATTAAAAAATAGATCATTGAAATTTAATAATTTCAATATTATATTATAAAACTATTTGATCACCTTGAAACTAATAAAATACATTATGAAACAAACTTCAAATTTGTGATTTTTAGCTTATGCTCTGTTTGGTTGGGGGGAAAGTAGATTTTAGAAATTTGTTTCCCACTTTTCTATGTTTGGAGACTGATCAACAGGAAATGAAATTTTCGTCAATGAAGTCTTATAAAGAGTTTTAGGAAAACAAATTCTGTTTTTAAACTAAAGAATTCATTTTCCCCTTTTTTCTTCTTTCTTCTCTGCATCCGCCCATCACTCTCACTGTTGTTCTTTGTCCGTTCTTTGGGATACATATACAAGCAATTGGGTTGCACAAAATACTCAATTAAAAAATTAGAAAAATTGATAAATATAAATTAAAAAATTATTTTTTAATTAATTATTATTTATTTAATTTTAAATCTTTAATATTTTTATTAAAAATATAATATCTCACTTTACTTTCTAAAATATATTTTAAACTTTAAAAAGTTGAATTCAAGTATAAAATATAACAGAAATCAAGCAATGTAGTTTGGATAGCCTATGGGATGTGTATATATTTTTTCAAAATTACAAAAATGTAAATGTTATTAAATTATTTAGCGACGGACAATGTCGTCGCTAATAATTAATAACATTTACATTTTTGTAATTTTGAAAATATATACACATCCCATAGGCTATCCAAACTACATTGCTTGATTTCTGTTATATTTTATACTTGAATTCAACTTTTTTAAAGTTTAAAATATATTTTAGAAAGTAAAGTGAGATATTATATTTTTAATAAAAATATTAAAGATTTAAAATTAAATAAATAATAATTAATTAAAAAATAATTTTTTAATTTATATTTATCAATTTTTCTAATTTTTTAATTGAGTATTTTGTGCAACCCAATTGCTTGTATATGTATCCCAAAGAACGGACAAAGAACAACAGTGAGAGTGATGGGCGGATGCAGAGAAGAAAGAAGAAAAAAGGGGAAAATGAATTCTTTAGTTTAAAAACAGAATTTGTTTTCCTAAAACTCTTTATAAGACTTCATTGACGAAAATTTCATTTTCCTGTTGATCATGTCTCCAAACATAGAAAAGTGGGGAACAAATTTCTAAAATCTACTTTCCCCCCAACCAAACAGAGCATAAGCTAAAAATCACAAATTTGAAGTTTGTTTCATAATGTATTATTATTAGTTTCAAGGTGATCAAATAGTTTTATAATATAATATTGAAATTATTAAATTTCAATGATCTATTTTTTAATCAGTATGATTAAATAATTTTAATTTAATAATTTTTATAAATGTCATATCACTCTAAATTTTGAAACTCTAAGGATAGTGTATAATTCATCATAAATTTAAACAATAAAATATGTAAAATAAAGAATAAGGGAAAGAGAAGATAACATTAATATTATAATAGTTATCGTTAATATTTTTCTTTTACAAGATTTAAGTACAGTGTTTGAAGAATCGAATCAGACTGGCTCCCACCCCAAGCTGATCTTAGTGGTTGGCTCGAGTCACTGGTCAAAACCACCATGAACTGGGTTGACTCGGCAGAACTATTGAAATCGGATCGATTATTAAGAGCCGATTGGCAAGCTCCTTTTAAATTAAAAATAAAATTGCTGCATGACTCCGACATCAGACCCCCAAGAGCCATGCTAATATGCCTCCGGCTAGTCCAGTGATGACTTTTGAATAAGTTGTACAACTTAATAATAATAGTAACATTTCATAAATAATAAATAATAAATGACTTTTTACTTATTAAATTTATATGGTATAATCAATATTTTAAGAAAATAACTATTATGATTATAATATTTTAAGTTACTTGACTTTGTTATATAATCATTTTTATTATTAATTTAATTTTTTATTAGGAGTAAAAATTAATAAAATTATATTTATACATCATATGTATAAATAATGTAGTTCAATTCAACCATTGGTCTACCTGGTTGAATCAGTTGAATTGTGACTTAATATTTTTTTTTGTTTGCTATCAAATTCAATTTTTAAAATATTGTTCACGTACATTTTTCTACTTAATTTTTAAGAACTTAAGTGGTCTCATTTATACACTTAAGAATTTTTTTCTCATCTCAACTACAAAATATCAATAAGAATTTCACTTACTCTCTATTCTAATTAGTAAATCTTTTGATGGATAAAATTTATCTTATGACGAGACTAAAAAATTTACACAAGTGCAAATTTACACGTTTAAGAACAAGAAGAAAACCTTAGAAGATAGGTAAAACTTTAAAGAGAAAAAATCTTCTAGATAAAAGAGAGAGGAGCTTGTGGCATGTAATGCAAAATGATATGAACTCCTTTGTTTATAGTCAAATGAGTGAGACTGGCGGTTGGAGGCTTTTTAGCATTAAAAAGCAACTTCAACTCAAAAATACTTTATCATTTCTTTAATTCTTCTAAGTAGTTTACTTTTTTCAAAAATTTGATATTTGATCACTTTTACGGTCACAATTTTTTTTTATTGAAAGTTCTTTTTCTTTTAAAAATGATTTGACAAGTTATTTTCATGTAATACATTAAAAGTTTAAGCATTTTGCTCTTTCAGCAATAATTTAAATTTGATATTATCATATCCTTTTCAAAGCTAAAACTATACTTACTCTTTTACCGTACATCATAATATAATATTCTAAATCTAAGTTAGCATTTGGTGGCACAAAGGAAAGATTGACTTGCATAATTTAAACAATTTTGTAGAAATAGTATAAATTGTGACAAATTCGAAAGAACAACCTGTTTGAAGTTGCTTAAAACTATTTTTTTTATAGTTAAAACCTTGACCCTCTAGCATATTTAGAAAGTAATTGCATATACACGTCACATACATTCTATTTAAGGTATTTCCACATGTAAAAACAATCGGAATGCTTATGATTCACGTGAATTCAACGTTCAAAGAGCAAGGGGACAGAATTGATGCTTAAATTAGAGAGCATGCCCTTTGAAGCTCTCTAATACAACTATATATTACCTTTGCGGTTAATAAATATATAAAATAAGTCTGTCATCATCAAAATCAATTTGGATAATTTTTAAGAAATAATTACGGGTCCTTTATTTTACAAAATGAATATGAATGTGTGAAGTAATTTGGTTTGTAATTATTTTTATCATATTTAAAATTTTAAATATTGGTTAATAATTATAGATATATAATAGAAAATTATTTTATTAAAATTTTAAAAAATTATTTACTTACTATAATAACACAATTATTCAACTAAAATAATCGTATATATTTAATTAGAAATCTGATTTTTTATATATTCTATTTAATCATATAAAATAAACTTTTAATTATATAGCTAAATAGCTGTGGATTTATATAAAAATTTGATTAAAACTTATTTGTATATTTATATATATATTAAACCACTAATGATATGATATAATATATTAAATGTGTAATAATATTTTGATTAATTTAATATGGCTTCTAATCATTAAGACTATATTAAGTACACAATTTAAACTAACAATTCAGCTTTTAACTTTATTGTTTTGATAAAATAAAATGACATAAATTATTTTAAATTTTATATATTTTTTGTAATTTTTATTAAATAATAAATTATGTAGTCACGCTTTTAAATTCTGACGGAATCATAACTAAAGAGGTCAACAAAACTTTTGACGGAATAATAACTTTCCGTCCCTTCATCGTCTTTAATTTTTTTATTTTTTTCAAAATGTTGTCAAGCAATGTCTTTTAAATTCTGCAATCATGCGTTTTTTTTAATCCTTGAATGCAATTATGATCTCCTTAATATATAAATTATTCAAATTTGATCCTTCTAAAAATAAAAAATCGATTTTGATTGCCCTAAAAGTTAAAGTAGTCCCTTTTGGTCCATTCGATTAAATTTTAAACAGACTTAACGAAAGTTACTGTGCATGTGATTTTTCTTACTTTTATTACTTACCTTTCAAAATAAACAACATTACATGTTTTTGAAATATGATAATTGCACAGGCTTTTGCTTTATTTTATATTTTATTTTTCAAAATAAACACATATTAATTAAAATTTGGCCAAGGATCTACAGTTCAAATATTATTTCCTTTCCTTTTATATCTCATCAAATGTTTTTCTTTTTACATGTACATTTTTGCTATTTATAACTCAAATGATAATATCATCAAATAGTATAAATATTATATAATAATTTTATTTTTATTATAAAAATATTTTAAATAAGTTTAAATTTTAATGTAAACAGTATGAATCGAACAAAGTAATTACATGTTTTATTTCCAATAAAAACTATTTGATGTTTAAAATCAAAATTATATATATAATTCATTAATATTTTCTTGATATCATTTTTGAAGTGATATATTTTAAACTAACCATAAATTAATTAAAATTTTATTAAAATTTCATAGTGCACATATTATTTTTCTGTTTTTCATATACTTCACTACATATTTTTCTTTTTCATGTCGAGTTATATCTTTTGCTGTGTAAATGTAATACAATGTGTTTAGCCTAACATGCATTCATATCTTCCCTCTCACACCAAGCTAAATAAAGTTTTTAGTTATAATTATTATATTTTTGTTATTTTGCTTTAATTACTTAAAATATTTTAAATTCAGAAAAAAGGGGATAAATTAAATATTCAAAATATAGGATTACATTAATTATAATTTTGATTAGATAGTAGTGTAAGAGGTACTTTAAAAGATAAAATGAGATACATGACCTTTGATGAAAAAAATCAAAGAATTTGATAATTACAAGTTTAAAATTTTATTTTTAATTAATTTTTACTTATTAAATTTATAATAACAAAACATTTGAATGAGTACTAAAAGGCTATAATAACAAAACATTTACTTTAAATGAAAAAGTGAGATGTATGACCTTTGATGAAAAAAAATCAAAGGATTTGATAATTTAATTATAATTTTAAAATTTTATTTTTAATTAATGTTTATTAATTAAATTTATAATAACAAAACGTTTGAATAAGTGCTGAATAAAAGAAAAAGCTATAATAACAAAACATTTTGTTATTATAAATTTAATATATAAAAATTAATTAAAATAAAATTTTAAACATGTAATTATCAAATCTTTTGAATTTTTTCATCAAAAGTCATATATCTCATTTTTTTTCTTTTAAAGTGCATCTTGCGTTACTATCTAATCAAAATTATAATTAATGTAATCCTATATTTTGAATATTTAATTTATCCCCTTTTTTTATCAATTTAAAACATTTTAAGTAATTAAAGTAAAATTAAAAAAGTATAATAATTGTAATAAAAACTTTATTTAGCTTGCTGTGAGGGAAGATATGAATGCATGTTAGGCTAAATACATTGTATTATATTTACACTGCAAAAGATATGAATGGACATGAAAAAGAAAAATATGTAGTGAAGTATATGGAAGATAGAAAAATAATATGTGCACTATGAAATCTTAATAAAATTCTAATCAATTTATAATTATTTTAAAATATATCATGTCAAATTTGATATAAGAAAATATTGACCAATTTTATATAGATAATTTTGATTTTAAACATCAAATAGTTTTATAAGAAATAAAACATGTAATTAATTCATTCAATTAATACATTTTATATTAAATTTAAAAATTATTTAAAATATTTTATAATAAAAAATTTATTGTATAATATTTTTACTATTTAAAGATATTATCATTTGTGTTATAAAAAGTAAACTGTACATGTAAAAAGAAAAACATGTAGTGGGTATAAAAGGAAAGGAAATAGTGTTTGAACTGTATATCTTTGACAAAATTTTAATTGATATGTGTTTATTTTGAAAAATAAAATATAAAATAAAGTAAAAGTTTGCGCAATTATCATTTTTTCAAAAAACATGCGATGTTGCTTATTTTGAAAAGTAAGTAATAAAAGTAAGAAAATTCATAAGCATTGTAACTCCCGTTAGGTCGGTTTAAAATTTAATGGAGTGGACCAAAAATAGACTAATTTAGCTTTTAGGAGGACCAAAATTGATTTTTCATTTTTAGGAGAATCAAATTCGAACAATTTATATATTAGGAGATCAAAAATTGTATATAAGCCTTTTTTTATTTCTTTATTTAAAATTTTGTTCAACTATTTTTTCAAGCCTCATCAAGCCATAAATTTTGAGCTCTTCTTTCTTTTAAATTATTTGTCATTCTCTATTTAATTTTTTTTATTAAAATTACACCTTAACAATAATAATAAAATATACAGGCTAAAATGATAATTTTTTTATCAGTGCATTATTTAAATTTTGAACATTCTTGAAAATGATATGAATTCATAAAATCAAAGGCAAATTCATGTCATCAGCAGTTTGCTTCTTGCGTTGTTTTCATCATCATATTTTTTACTGTCCAACAAATTGTAATAAAATCTTTGTGGTTATATATCGGTACAATAAATTTTCTATCTAAAAATATAAATGAGTAAAATATTCATGCAATAAATTTTAAATAATTATTGATAAAAAGAACTACTGTACAAAGAAAGCAATTTTAATATGATAATATAAATAAGCGATTATTAATAGATTATATAGTATGTAAATTAATTTTAGGGAAAAAGGGTAAAATATTCCTTTTAACTTTAAGGTAGTTGAATTTTGCTTCTTTATGCCTTAAAAATTTAAAAATCACCCCTTTTTTTAACTATACAAAACTTGAAATTAATATAAACATTAATTTAGTTAACCATTTTTATCAAATCACATTGACGAAGTTTTTAAACAAAATTGACAACATTATAATATATTAGTTTCTTTCATTATTTTTTCGCGTATAATTTTACAATTTATTTTGAAGTATTTAATTAAAACTCTGTATATCTAAATTAATTTATAGTAATTATATAGCATAGATATTATCTATAAAAAAATGATGAAATAAACTAGTATACTATAATATTTTAATTTTTATTTTAAATAAGAATTAGCATATATGATTCACTTAATATCAAATTACATGATATTTTCATAAAATTTTTAAATAAAAATCATAATATCATAGTATATTATTTTCCTTGTGATTTTTTACACATAGTTTTTATATTATATAATTAATGAAAATTAAATAAAATGTATAAAATTTGAGTTAAATACCTAAAAATAAGTTGTGAAATTATATATAAAAATGGCAAGATAAACCAACATTCAATAATATTGTGATCTTTATTTAAAAAATTTATGAAAAAATTATGTGATTTGATAAAATAAGAAAATAAGTCAATGAAGGATATTAATTCTAAATTTATTTAGTTTAAGAAATAATATCTAAATTTAAGTTGAAAGGGACAAAATATAATCATCATAAAACTGAAGCATGTATTTTTCAATTTTCCATTTTAAAATATTAAAAACATCCATCTTAACCAAAAAAAATATATTATTAAGTAGTGAATTAAATTTAACATCCTTCATAAAAGAATTTGATAATATAGACAATAGAAGGCCATTTGGACAATATAATAGTATAGGATATGATAATAAATTGATAAGTAATAATTCTATTGAATGTTTGATGCACAATTGTATAAAAAGAAGATAATATAAAATTATATTATTAGTTTAGGAATTTTCATTGCTAAAATATGTAACGATAAAATTAATAACAAAAAGTAAAGAGTCAATTAAACATGGTGTTGGTAAAATATTATTGGCAAAAAAATTGTATTCATCGCTAGTATCCATTTTCATTTCCATCAATAAATTTACAATCCATGATAGGAAATTAGGAATTATGAGTGTAATTTGTGACACCTTAATCTATTGCTAATATGGATTTTGTTGATGGAATGCTCATTGATAATATTTGATCCATCACTTATTTTGTCACTAAACTTCTACAAAATCAGCAGTATCATTATAAAAAATCTATCACACTCCCATTGCTAACCTGACAAACATCTCTTATAGATTTACCTATTTTGCTAATGAGGCAAATAACAAACATACTACTTTATATTTAAATTTTTTAAAATGAAATACACATTTTATTTATATTGAAGTTGAAACTTGTAAAATAAAATTAAAAGGAAAGATTTTATTTATATAACATAAAAAAATAAAAAATCCTACATAAGTAAATAAATAAAAATATATAATTCTAAATGGCTTGAATATTTTACTCTAGATCTTTAATCATGTACTTATTCTACCTAATCAAATTAAGTGTATCATCAAGCTATTATTACATCGTTGTAATAGTTCATCTCTCTGCTTACTGCTCAATGTTCAATGGTATGATGTGATCTCAGATATGGTAACCACAAAGAGTTAGCTAGAAGAATCAAAGGAGAGCTTCAAGAGTCAACTCAAAGAGTTTCGATGTATTAAAGGAGGGCTTGGAAGGGTTTAAAATAACTAAATAAATGTATCTTATATATTTTAACTAAGTATTCAAGTATTATATTCGAATATTAACCTTAGAGTATGTTTTTATTTACTAATAATTAGGTATTGTATTTCCATTTTTTGAGCATACTAATCGAGTATAGTACTTAAGTACTATAGTTGGAATTTGTTTTTGCTTGTGAGTACTCAAATATTATATTTGAATACCTTCAAAATTATACATGTGATTCCATGTTTTATCTTATTAGGCCTTTTATTTTCCTTTATATTTTGGCCCATTAATTTAGCATGTTATTTTAGAAAATTAGTACTTTATTTGTTACCTATTTTAAGTTAATTAAAGTATTAGCTTTAGGCTTAAGTTAATCCAACTAGAGTCAAATTAAGTTAGTTGACTTGTTAATTTTCTAGCCTATATAAGGAAAGTTATTATTTATACAATTCAAATTTAAGCTTTTAGATAATTGAGAATTTGGTTGAATACCTTTTTATGAGAGTGTGTTCTCTTAAGTTCTTTAATGAACTTGTAACTTATCAAAAAAATTTATCCTTTATGACATTCATCTTTACTAATTAAGGATTCATTCATGTGATGTGTATCTTCTTCATTAATAAATTTTTTTTTATCCTTTATGGCATGTTCATAATCACTTACCACTCCTATTCTTCTTTTTTCGAGCATAATGTGACCATTATTCTCTTTTTTTATTTGATCTACTAAATTTTAGGAACAATTCATGTAAATATTATGGTGTTTTGTAGCTTTTCCAATTGTTCAACTTGTAAGGTGACTCTAGTAATGGCAAATGACGGCCTAATAACTTTGCAAACTCATAGTCCCATGTTGTATGTGTGGCTTTTTTGTTCTGGTTACCAACTACTTTCAGTAAGAGTAAGGTTTCATTGACTTGCGATGCAAATACCTCACCACCATCCATAAATGCCTAGGAGGATTGCAACTCCACCATCTTGGAGTACTTCTCCTATAAAATAACATGTAAAGATTAATAATTTTCATGGATAATATCACAATGTATGTTCATATATATGGTAAAGAAATAAATAATCTTACTAAGGTACTTTCAAATCTCTCATTTACCTACATTTGGTGGCCTTTCTAATTAAGATAAGTGTAAGTATAAAGGAAAACCTCCAAATTTGTAAAGATCTAGTCTAATTCCTTCACTTGAAAGATGATTATAATTAAAATAAATTATTTAGTATGCAATAAATGATTACACTAAAAGTAATTAATGTTTTAAGTAAGAACTAATGAAAACTTACCATTTTCCTCTTATGCTTTAAAGTAAAAATGGAAGCATTAGTGTGCATGATCTTTCCAGTAGTAAATACCTTATTTCTTTTGTTAGCCTTTTATTTCCCCCTTAAAGTCAATATCTTTAGCCCACTTCCTTTTGAGTCACTTAAAAAAAAGTCCTCTAACATTCACTCAAACTTCTTTAGCAAGCCTTTTCTTGCCTAATCCATTATGCCCCTATAATTGGCTATAACTTTATAAGTAAGATTCTCTTAATCATGTATATATCCTTAGGATGTTACTTGTACCTAGCCTACAAATATTGAATAAATCTTACTTGAATACAAACAATTGATAAATTAAATTATAAATACAAATTAATACATAATGATTATAATATAAACATAAATGCAAATTAAAATATGATGTAAACTATGAAGTATAAAATTAAATACCACCTACAACTTGAACTAGTTGTCTTTAAGCTATTGTGAGACATTGGTGTAGGTAAAGGCTTGCTATAAGAATTTCCTCTAAATAACCATAGTTATGTCCTTCACAGGACTATGGATAAATGCAATAATTAAATTGTAGCCAAATACATAGAAGAAAATTTATCACAAGCATTAAACATTCATACAAATTAATAGAATTGAATACAATTATTTATTACATGTAAATAATTAAATGTGTAAAATACTTACAAATTACCTTTTAAATGCACCAAAATATAGTTGTCCTTTGGGTCTTTACCCCAAGGATGAGTTGGAGGCTACCACGAATAAGAAGTTAAGTGTTGTGTTACTCACTAGGTAGGCTCCATAGTATAAGGAGTAACAAGGATATGCTGATCAACTAGAGACAAGAAATTTTAAAACTCCTACCTAGGTGATTACAGGGATGTTCGTAAATCAGGCATAGGTATGCTTAATTACATACTAACTATGGTAGAGCAAGATGGAGTCATGGAGTCTAAACCGTGACCTTTAACAATGTGGCTATCACCTTTATTAGGAATGTATCAACCAGATCTACATGAACAATTAACATGGTACATTACAACATGACAAACAATGCCTTGAGTTGTTGAAAATAAACTAAATAAAAATACATAAGTTCATAAAAACTTGATATTTTTAATACTATTAAATAATCTTTAATCAATGTCGTACATGTCTTTTAAATTACTGGTTAGCAAATGCTTAAAAGAAGTAAAAAAAAATGAGTACTCCTTTATACTTTATACTATATACCAAAAATCCTTTAAAATTTAGGAAAAAGAATTTGAGATGTAGAAAAAATTTTCTAAAATCGAAAAATTTAGAAGATTATAAAGTAAAATCTTAATGATTTAAAAAATTCAGAATCTAATTTCAAAATCACTTTCATTGAATATATTATTTTTACATTTTTAAGTCATAACTAATTATACTAAAAATTTAATTCTTCTAATGTTTTTTCATATATAAAATTTTCATCTCTAACTTTCATGAAAGTTTTATTATTATGCTCAAAGAATTTCTTACAATAGTTTTATCTTCTAACTTATAGGAAATACACAATTTCAAATTCCTAAAACTAATTTAGTTTGGTTTACTAATAGAAACTTATTGGTGCACATTTTCAAAATTTAAGCTTTATCATTGCTACAACATTGTATCATTCTACTTTAAAAATTGGCTAAAGTCGCATAAGATATCATCTTCTCCTTTAAAATCCTAATTATCATGACCTTAATCTAGTCATGATCAATATGGAACTCACTATTCAATTTCTACTAAACTAATCCATTTTTAATTATCACAACTATAGTTAATTAACTAAGAAATGTAATAAGAAGGAAGGCATTAAATAGTTTATTTCCAAATATTTTGTGCTATTAAGGCTAAATTGAAAAATATGCTTGCCATCTAAGCTTTAAAATGGTAATGATAAAGACTTAACTTGGTATTTATAAAATAAATTATAAAAGAGTGAGTTTAGGGTGCTATAAGTAAGTACTTCATATAAACATAATCCTCTTATCCATCATATCACCATTTTGTAGACATAATGCATTTAAACATTTATAAACCATAATTTGCACATCAAGTAGTTAAAGGGCTCATTCATATCCATATTATCACATACATTTTTTAATAGCCTTGAGTAGCCTTAAAAAGTTCAATCATAATGATATTGTTATCATTATATCACATAAGAATGATTAGTATTAGTATACATTCATATCATTTGACATTCAATAACAATCACACATAGAAATGCATACATCCATCTTGTGATTCTCGATCCAACCTTATACCCTACCCTCCTTCTACCATTGTTCTTCTCATACTAACCTTATACCACACCCATCTCTCTACTAGGATACAATTAATTGGTAGTTATATCAAGCCCAACATAATTCTAAATTCATATTCACTTTATGTTCTCATTTCTCATATTATGACATAAGTCATTCTCAACATATTAACCAAATAATATCATAAACTTGTTCGCATTATGTTTTATGACACTACCATGCCTTAAATACATAGCTATGTAATACAATCCATTCCAAGATTAAGGTGACAAGTTCATGAATTTTATTTCATATAAAAATATTATCAATTAGCTTTTTCATAGATTAGCATTTTACTTAAATTAGTTAATGTTTGAAGTAGTTATCCTTTACAAGTTAAAAATAAAAAACTCAATTTTTTTAAATCTTAAATTTATGTTCTTTATTCATTTTTTAGTGATATGTTAAAATTTATGTAAGGTATTATTTTAAAAATAATTCCACTTGAAAGGAGATTTAAATACCTTTCCAATAATAAATGATTTACTTAAATCGGGCTTAAAATGAAAAAGTTATCACCATTCAAAGTTGGTTTTGAAATCCTAAAAAATAGAAATGGATGGTCATTCAACTATGGACTTGACTATACCATTTTGTTATGAAAATAGATTAAATGTAAATGAAATAAATGAGAAAAGAGACAACCTATTACAAAAGTGAAGTCTGTAATTTTATTTATTTTCATATTAGTACATTAACATATATAACAAAAAATCTTAAATTTATAATGAACAACAAATTTCTCATTTTCAATAAATATATACTTAAAAAGGACATTATACATTATCCCACTACTATAGAATTGTCCTTTTACATAATTTGTTTTTCATTTTCAACATTAGTTACAAACCAATACGTATATGGGTACCATTACATGTTAGACTATTCCACGTTAGTTAAAAATTCAAATGAAAAAAAATACAAAAATGTCAGTTTTATATAAATAACAATCATTAACATTTTTTACAACCAAAGCATTAAAAATAATAATATTCAACTATGTTTATTTTAAATAATCGATGTAATATGACTTTATCCCTTAACCCACCTTTGCTCTTCCTCTTTACTTATGCCCTCTTACAGATCCTCCCTTCTAACATTCCTATTTCTTATAGTTCCTCCTATTTAGTCCTTTTTAATCCCAACATCTCTAATAAAACTTTAGAATTATAATTTAATTATTTTAAAAGCTATAAGAAAAGAATGAAAATGGTGAAAGATTATTTCTAATATATGTTGGTAAATATATGAGGTGACATTCCCCAAAAAAGTTATCTTAAGTCCAATATCTGCAAGTGTGACAAACATTCACTATAATTTGATGTATAATAATACACATTCTATATAAATAAATGTTAAATAATATCATCGAGTGTTAAAAGAAAAATAATGAAATTAAGTTTCTTAACTATACAACCTATAAACCTATATAAAAAGTAAAAGGTAATAAAACACAATTGATTTTGAAATTAGAAATTAAGTCACAAAAATAAAATAAAAAAGTTAAGAAAGTCCTTATGTTTATATTCTACACTTTTTTAGTGAACATATAACCTTATATTTATCGATTGTTTAATAGATTTTCAACATTGCAAAATAATTGGTATAAAAAACTAAAAAGAATCATTTTAAAGTTGAAATATGAGCATACCTTCATAGAAAGAGAATTATTTTAGGATTTGAAAAGTTATACGATAAAATTTACAAATGACTTCATAGCTTCACCATTTTTATTTTTATTTAATACTTGTGTTTTGAATTCTTTCAATATTACATGTTAGTTTCTAAGAAAAAAATTGACATGTATAATAAAATGATATCATTCAACTATATCATTAAACTAAGATATTTAGTTTGTAAATATGTTTTAAGCAAAAAATTTATAATTTTACAAGTCAATAGCATTAAAATTATTTTTTGTATTATGATATTTATCTTATACAATTAAATAGATGTGAACAACAACAAATTGAACAATCTAATAAATGAGAAATTATAAGTAACAATAAAGCTTAAATTGTAAAAAAAAAAGGGATATTTCTTATAAGTTCTTTATATTACTTGAAGGTTTCCAAGCTGGAGAATGTAAATATGGAAACTAATAATAAATTATAGTGAGAAGAAATAATATAACTATTTTTACTATGAACTTAAGCCTTGTAGCGTGAAAATGGTTATCTTGTTTCTTCTCATCATAATTTCTCATCAATTTTGTGATCTTTACATTTTCTTGATACTCCTAAGTGTCGTTCTTCACATTTGAGGGTGTAGATTGATAACTTTTAAAATCCATCAATAAAGAAGGTTTACAAATGAAGGGCATAAATTGTAGTATTCAACATTACCCAAGCTATTGAGAAGATCTTGGAATTAATTAAAAGTCCTTCCAATGATTTGTACTAACACTTTTAACAATAAGCATAAGGACTTTACAAAGCATTTAAAAGGATTCTTGTCCAAAGTCCTTCCAAATACTTCATAGAATTTGTATGTTCATTACCAAAATATAGGTATAAGTCCCTATAAGAAACTATTGAAGGATCCTGAGCCTTCTAAATAGCATTAGTAAAGTCGAATACCAAGATCTCTACCCTTAAAGTTAGAAGCCTTCTTTTTAATGAAAAGAGAGCTATCTTAATAAATCATTGATTTGTTTCAAATAAGTGAGGAAAGTTATATTTATAGGCTAAGAGAAAATTATTAATGAACCCTTATGATGTATAAACTATTGATGAATCATCATGATGAATAATATAGACTATTAACCTTTAGACATCAATTTTTAATAAAAAAATGACATTGTAGTACCTATTATAAATAAAAGAAAAAAATGCTTTATATGTTAGTTGTTAAAAAAAAAATCAACGTTGTATACTAATACCTTGTAAATGTCATCCTTGGTAAATGCTTACTACCACCATTTGCAATAAATAACTAACGTGATTTGTTTCTTTTTTATTTTTTTACAACTTCTGCATCCTGACTTTTTTTGCAAAAACACATACAATCACAAATTATTGTTCTAACACTATTATCAATATTAACTAGTAAACATTATACAGTAACATCATAATTAATCATTTAATCTTATAGCATTGTAGAAAAGTAATGATGAATTTTTGTATAGTATCCATGAAGCAATATTTTCCCTTTACTGTCAAATCAATGGCAAATTTTAATAAAATATACCCTTATATGAATAATGCAAAACATGTAAATAAAATTTTCTTATTAGTGAACCCTCGTATACATGTTTTTTCATGGTATTATTAGTCTTATATGAATGATGTAAAACTTGTAAATAATTACATTTAGGATTAGCGACTTGTATCTTGACAGTTGATGGTCAAGCAACATCGATCTTGTATTATCCCCTTATGTTACTTAAATAAAATGCAGTGAAAAAGAAAGTATGGGATAAAATCCTAAATAAAAATAAGAAGTAGAAAAGAAAAGAAAATTTAGACACAATTTATAGGCAATATAAGATATTTTACATCAATTATTAATTAAAAAATCGATGTTATAAGTGTCTACCTCTTGACTAGTTTCCAATAACACAATAATAGATAACATTTAGATATTAATTTGTTGTACAACCATTATCTCAAGTTTACCTATGCTTGACTTTTCATCTCTTCTAGAAAAAATAGAATTTATAACGTTAACTTTTTATTTGAATAGAAGTTATAAGTTGTACTTATTTATAAAAATGCCACTATCATTATATACATCAATTTTCTCATTAGTTTATATAAATATGATGATGATAAAGCGCAATTCTGTAGTAATATCCTTTGTTCATAATTCATTTATATTGTTTGACGGCTTTTGGGTTAGAAGATATAGATGGTTTTAAATTGATGATAGATTATAGTAAAAAGAAGTAGTATCATCATTCTTATATTGATAAGCTTTTGAACATAAACCTACCAATGTAAGAATAAATATATTATTTCTTTCCACTATAATTTATCATCGATTTTACAATATATCTTTATGTTTTCTTGATGTTTCCAAATATGTTTCTTAACATTGAGCATGTAAATCAATAACTTTTGGAATCCATCAACAAAAAAGGCTTCTAAAATAAAAGGTATAGTACTATTTAACATTACCTAGGCTATTAAGAAAATTCATGAATTTCTTAGAGTTCCTTCCAAAGACTTATACTAGCACTTTCAACAATTTCAACAATAAGCACAAGGATTATACAAAGCACTTTGAAGAATTTTTTTTGAAATCCTTTCAAATACTTTGTACAATACTTGTGTTTATCAGGAAAATGATGATACAAATCCTTGTAAGAAACTCTAAAAGATCCATAGACTTTCTAAATAGTCCTAGTAATGCCAAATTCCAAGATCTATCCCTCAATTAAGCAACTATCTTTTTGATGAAAGGAGAGCTATCTTGATAGAATATCAGTTTGTTTCAAATAGGCTAAGAGAGCCTATTATAAGCCAAGAGCAAATCATTAAACGTTGATTTTTAATTTAAAAGTGGCATTATAAGTTTGGTCATGTTTATGGTTATGATACCTTAAGACATTAATAAAAAACTAAAATGACATATAAATTATTAATGAACTACAATGACAATTGAAATGGATTTAGACGATGATCACAATAAAAAAATTAATGTTGTAAAGTCCTTACCATCATAAATGTCTTTCCTTAATAGATTTTAGTTTCATTCATTTAGACTTTTTCATAAATAACATTCATTTAAATGCCTTCAGTTTTAGAGGAAATGCCATCATATTAGATGTTGGTAAATCACAAAACCAACATCTTTATGTTTGTTATTTCCTTAAGAAAGAACTTTTGGTTATCTATAAAATTATATTATGTAAACAATTAATGCCTTAACATTGTGAACTATTTTCATATAAACTTTGCAATATATCTAGGTAGACATTACGAATATGAAAAGAAAGTTATTTTTTAATCAATTTAACATAAGAAATTATATTTGTTTCAATATGTCTTTCCTTTGTTAATTTATGTAATCGAAATGTCAATTATAGAATTTTAATGGAAAACAACCTATAAATGAGTAAAGAGAAACATATTCTGCAAATTTATACATAATAACTATATTAAATCATCAATAAACAAAAACTATATATTTACATGAATACACAAAAATAAACAATAAAATTACTATATATTAAAATCTTCATCCTCGATACAATCTTCAATTTGTCGCTTAAATTTCTCTAATTTATACATTCTAGTGATATAAAAAAGAAGTAATAATATAGAAAAATCACTATGTATCAAATTATCATTAACTAGTTCTTTCATTCCACTTTTATTCCATTTCAATAAAGTGGAGTAGGAGAATAACATAAATATTATGTATCAAAATTATCATGCTTGATGCAAATTTTAGTTTGTTACTTATTTTTCTTCACCTTAATCACAAGAGTATATTAGATACTTTGGTAATGAAGGTGGTTGACTCTAAATAGATATGTGAAGAATATTAGAAAGTAAGATATCAAAAATGTTTTATATAGAAAGAGAAAGTTAGAGCGAAAATTTATAGAAAAATAATAGATGTTAATTATTAAATTAAATAGACATCCTATGCATATGCAATTTTCATTAAAACTTTTGAAATACCTTTTAGATGATAGTTAATAATTAAGACCAATGTCCTGTCCAATGAAACTAAATTGTACTATCTTAGAGAGACTTTTGAAATGTTTTTAAAATAATGATTAAATAAAAAATTGACATTCTAAATTTTTGTGCAAGATTTATATATCTATTATTTTATAATTGATGTAGTAAATTTCCCATCATCAACAATAACATTTATCATATTTTTTATCATCTTAAATTTTTATATAATTTTAAAAATGTTATCATGTTGAAATAAAAGTTAGTGCTAATATAAACCAATGTTTATTGACCAACATATATCAACATTTTTATAGGAGTATATACTGGTGTAATGATATGGTAAAGAAATAAACTGATCCAAAATGGAAAAAGAAAATAGAGGAAGCAAAGAAGAGTTAATTAATCTTAATTATTGACTTTTGATCCTCCTCTCCACTTACCACAACTACTATACTTAAAACCATAAGACAAACTAAAGTTGTGAGGTTCCCATGAGGAAAATATTAAGCGTACCCACTAACCTTATTAATGAGGATTACTCCAATTTAATATGGAAGTTGGCTTTGGCCTTGATTATGCAATAAATCAATGTGCAATGCTATATAATCCTTTTATTTCTTTTTATTTATTGCAATTAATTTATTTCATAAATATTAAGAAAGTGATTTGATTTGTTTATTTGTAAACTTTTCAAGGCTATTTTTCACATACAAAGTTCAAGACAATTAAAAATAAAGAAAGAAATATGATGTAATAAATGTAAGTAAGTTGAGAGTGTTGAACAATTAAGTATTTATTAATAAAAAAGAAAGATAAAATTGAAAAAAAATATTTAATACTTCATCGAAATTTTAAAATAATAAAAAAGAGGAATATTTTTTTTCAAAATGTGATAAATAAAAAGAAATAGATGGAGTATTAAATATGAATCATTTCAATGTGTAATAGTAATAATGAGTAACTAAATTTAATTGTAATGATTATTCCACCTACAACAACCTTTAATCTTGTTACAAAGGCCATTCCTGATAAATAATCACTTGTTTAATTGTTTTTACCAGAATTTTTAAGCAAATGACTTTTTTTTTTCATTGATACGGAAAAAATTGAAAGATAATCTTTAAATACTAATTGCTTGCTACTTTATCACACGTTGATACACCTAACAAAGTTTAAATGGAACTGATCTCATTAATTTTAATAAATAAAAATTAATCTCAACTAAGATTTCTTTTATGTGTGATGATGTCAATGTCTACGTCAATGCTCGTTATTGGGAGAAAGAAAGTAGATCTTTGAAGACACAAGAAGGATAGTCTGACAGAGAAAGGGATTCCGCGTCCCTCCTTTTAACAAAGCAATCGCTCTATGAAAACAAAGTGGGAATTAATTTAGGATGGGATCTTGTCTTAATATTGCGACAAGGCCTTAATTAGTTTAGGTCATCTTTTAGGAACGTGAAGATTAACTTGGCAAGAATAAAGAATATCCGCAGTGTCATGATAAAATTTAATATTTAATTTTTTATTTATAAAAATGATAATTATTATATTTATCAAATTTTATAAATATTATTATTTTTCATTTTTATTTTTATTATAATTATTTTTCTTTTGATTCATTTGTAATATTAAAATAAATAAAAAATATTGAAATAAATTATTAAATATCACTTTAGGATGTCAAATATATGTTTGTGTAAAGAATTATGTGTAGAGGATAACCAAATTTTCTTTTTATTTGTGTAAAGATGTCATATATATTTATTGTAAATGAAAAGTATATTTTTCATTTTAAGTAACAATTTTTTCATTATATATATTCATGTATTGATATAAAAATAAAAAAAATAAAATAAATATTTCATAGATTGTCTCTTTTCTCATTTAGTTTATTTACATTCAATTTATTGTTATTTTATTTAATTGTATAATAAAAATGTCATAATGAAAAAAGAATTTTAATGCTACATATTTCACTTAGAGTAAGTTATGTTTAGATTTTGTTTTTAAATATGTGTGTGAAGTGTATGTAAATTATAAATTTTAATACATATGATTCGTATAATTGAATCAATTTTATTTTGATATATATATATATATATATATATATATATATATATATATATGTGTGTGTGTGTGTGTGTGTGTGTGTGTATCTAGCCATTTTAGAATAATTTTGAAAAGGTTTTAAGATTATTTTGAAATAGTTATAGAAAAAATAACTCAAGTAAAAAGAAAAGAAATTAGATTTTTCAAAAAAAAACATTCATTTGTTATAATGGTAGTTGTTTAATAATTGATGTTAAATATCACTTAATAGAACAACGTCATTGTATTAAAAAATGATGGTGTTATTTCAAAATTGACATTTAATATTAACTTTAGATGTCATAAAAATGGACATGGAAACTTAGGTTGTAGGCATGAATTGAAATGAAAAGGTTAAAGTATAGTATGAGTTAAAAATAAAAAAAGTAAAGCACAATACTATTTACAAATTTCATCCTAAAACTCTTCTAATCCTCAAATAATTTTTTATCTAATGAGATATACTTGCCTTCCAACTTCAAGATAATTCTTTTCAATTTTGTATTTTTATTCTCTAATTATTTTGTAAGACTAAAACTTGAGTAACTTGTGGTTAAATATATGTAGTTTGCATTCATGGGAAAACTACATAATACAAATGTGAGGATTTTTTTTCTTTAGTATTTGTTCTTGTAATTTAGTTTTTGACTTCCTATTCGATCCTAATTTATTGCATATCATTTTCATGTAATTATTAGAGGTTTACATAGGTAAAAATTTGATCTCATTCATCTTCTATGACATTTTATTATATTATCTACTATTTATTTATATAAAATGTAGAATATTATACATCAATTTATCATGAATGCTCATTATATTTGCATATATTATATTTAAGAGGATTTTCTAGGAAGTATAAACTTTACATATTGAGTTACGGATATCAAATTAGATTTAACAAAGTATCTATTTCTAATTGGGATATTGTATATAACCTTTCTTAATATAATAGTATATTTAAAAGGTAAATTGAGACTCATTAGATCATTTAATAATAATTCAAGTTACAAAATTAAATTATATATTAATTTGACTTTAATAAACATAAGAAAATTCAATTAATAATAGTTCAAAATAATAAAAATTCGTACAGAGTGAAGTACACACCATTCCTGCAACATCTCCTTCATTATAGAAAATTCAAACCCTAATTATGCTATTGTTTTTCTGGGATTTGAAGAATGCTGCTAAAATATAATGAGATTTTTTCCGTTTCCAACTAGAACCCATATTTCCACCAATATCTTGACCAGTGCTACAACTTTGTTAAACAGTTCAATCCACAGGGATCATGAACACCTGAGAAATGAGAGCAAAAAAAAAAAAAATTCACAGTTACCCACTACCAAAACCTAAACTTTTTTGCTAAAAACTAAACAGTACTGGTATTTTCTGCCGCAAGGGTTATTTTATGTCAGGGTTAAATGGAGTACCTTGTACATCGGGGGCGCAAGTCGTATTAATGGCTATCAAAAGGGTTGGAGCCAATGTTCCTTGTATCCTTTAGTTATAATGTAGCTTATTATAACTTATAGCGAGTATTTGGTACACTTTAAAATTAAAATTTATTTTATTTTGAAATAAATTTTATTAAAAAATTATATTTAGGTCTAAATTTTTTGGATTTCATTAGGATTTGCTAAGAATTTATTTCATTTCAAATGTAATATTTTCTTTAGACAATTTTATTCTTAATTTTTGAAGTTATTAATAAGTATCTCTCTTTCTTCTTTTCTCACTCTTAAGGATAATATTGTAAATATAAATATTTGAAATGAATTCTATAAATTTTAATAAAGTTCCAAATAAAAAAATTATTTTAAAGTGAAATGAAATCATATTTTATATAATTTATTACAAATAAAAGAATTCATTTAAAAAATAAAATGAAATTATTTTTATTAAAATAAAATAAAATGAAATTTATTTTTTTAGTGTGCCCAACAAAGGGTAAAAGAATTAGAAAATATCGGATAAAGGCAGACGATCTGAAACAGAAATTTGGGAGGACAACAACTAACAATGTTCCATTTATTTCATGAGAAATTATTTTTATTGTCATTCATATATATATATATATTGATTAAAAAATAACACGTAATTTAAATTGCTGATAAAAATAATATTTAAAATTATGATAATAGATGAAAGTAAATTTTTTTAAAATAAAAGAAATTATTTTTCTTAAATTCTTTATATCTAATTTTAAATAAGTAGCATATTTTATTTTATTTTAATATTTTATAATTATATTTAAAAAAAATTTATGTTAAATCAAACGTAAATTAAGATAGAAGTGACTGTAATTTTAAGACATCAAACAAAAATGGATAAAACGAAGCTATTTGTCGAATAGTTTTTTTCATGATCTTCGCATATAATTCTTCCCACAAATTCTCTTATTTATCAAGGGGGATAACTGCACTAGAAGAACACAAAAGCTCTATTAATTAAAATTTATTGTGTTTGGGTTAAAATATTTGGCTATAGAATTTCATTTTATAAATATATTTAAAATACTCTATTGTAAAAAATTTTATTTGAATAATTAATATGAGTAATTTTAAAATATTGAATATCTTCAATGAAAATTTCAATTGTGTAAGATTGAGAAATATTATATTTCACCAGAATCGATGGAATTAGAAATACGAGCAATTTTTTAAACTAAAATCCCTTGTCCTGCTTTGATCTGCCCGCTTTTCTAGGCCACTGTTTTTACAGTGCAGGTGACTTATTTCATAATTAAGTATTTTCTTTTCTAATTATATATTCCTTTGATTTTAGAGAAAATTGTGCATAATTATCAAAATAATGTTGGTTTTTATAAATTACTCAATATAATATTGTTTGTGGATTTATTTTGAAATTAAGGTAAGAAAATTTAATAGTATAAAAATAAAATACATCAAATAGAAAAATAGCAAATGGGATAATTTTTAAATAAATACAAAATTGAAATAATAATAAAATAAAACAAAAAATTCAAAAAAATATAAATTTAAAATTATAGCACTAATGCTATTTTAACCATTTATTAATTTATCAAAAATATATATTTAAGAATACTTCAACTCCAATAAGTATTAACCAAACGAACTATTAATTGATGAAAATCAAAATGAAGTTATTGGAGATACTTGTATTTCAAATTCTTTAAATTTTATAAATTTTTTATCCAAACACAACATAATGGATTTATTTAGTGCATTGTATAAGAGAGATATGTGTAAGAAAATTTTTAGGATTCACAAAAATAATTTAATATTCATACAACCATAAATCCATAAAAAGGAGTACAATAATTGCACAAATAAAATAAAGAGTTTTCGAATTACCTGACCCTCCTGCTGCATCCATAATGTCTGATTGTAAAATTAGTTCGATCACTGCCCACTCTTCCTCAGGTGAGTCTCAGAGAGAATATTTGGAATTACAAACTGCAATTTGATGAGAGACTGCAGCTCACCTTATAAGGAGGTGGATAGGGATCCTAACCCTAACTCAACTAGGATTAATTGGCCCATCACAATTAATCTAGAATAGGGTATATGCACACACTTTAGAGTTTTAATATAACACAAAGTCTAGGCATTATTATTATATTAATGACATTGAATTAATTCAATTATATATTAAAATATGTTTAGTCCATTATTTTACAATCTCCCACTTGGACAAACACATTTTAATATATAATTTAAATTACAATATGTGGCCACTTTTAAACAATGTCATTAATACAATTCATACCATTACAACCATAGGTCAAATATGAGATTTCATTAAATGCATATTTGATCATCCGATAGGGTTGAAAAGATATACATATATGAAATACCCATTCCAAAAGACCAAACAATATAAAATGTGTGCATAATCGAAATATACAAAATGATCCATGCATCTGCCCAAGATACTTTACAATAGTTTGAGACAGGGTCTTAATGTCTCCTTATACTGCCACAATGGCAATATTATAAAATCTCGAGATTAACAAAATTTTGGTTTCACAAATACTCCCACTAACCCAAAAAATCAAAAGAATCAATAAGGCCCATATTCAGTACATGTCTTTTAAATATTCCTACAGCTAGGCCTTTAGTTAATGGGTCTGCAAGCATACAATCTGTCGAAATATGCTCAATATGAGTAAGATGCTCATGTATCTTCTCTCTCACAAATTGAAATTTCACATCAAAGTGCTTTGTACGAGTAGAGCTTTTATTGTTTTGAGAGAAACTAACAGCAGCAGTATTGTCGCAATAAATGGTTAAGGGTTTCGAAATGCTTTCAACTAAGCAGAATTCAGAAATAAAATTTCTTAACCATATAGCCTCTCGCGTGGCTTCATAACAAGCGACATACTCTACTTCCATAGTGGAGGTTGCTGTTAAAGATTGTTTAACATTTTTTCACGATACAACTCCTCCTGCAAACATTATCCAGATGTTGACTTCTTATCATCTAGACAGTCAGCAAAGTCAGAGTCTGAATAGCCTGTACAAATCAGATCACTGGATCTTCTATAGGTCAACATATAATTCTTTGTACCCTGTTGGTACCTCATAACTTTCTTAGCTGCTATCCAATGTCTTTGACCAGGATTACTTAGGTACCTCCCAAGCACACTAATTGCAAAAGCAATATCTGGGCATGTACATACCTGGGCATACATCAGGCTACCAACAGCGGAAGCATATGGGATTATACTCATTTTAGATTTCTCATCATCATTTTGAGGACACTGGGCTTTGGAAAATACTTCACCCTTTTGAATGGGCGTAGCACTATGCGAGCATGAAGCCATGTTAAATCTTTTAAGAACTTTGTCTATATACACGCTTTGAGACAAACTAAGCAAACCCCGGGATCTATCACGATGGATCTCTATGCCAAGCATAAAAGATGCATTTCCAAGATCCTTCATATCAAAATTCTGTGACAGTGCTAATTTTGTCTCGTTCAAAAAATTTATATCATTACTCGCAAGAAGAATGTCGTCAACATATAACACCAGGATCATAAAATTGCCTGCGCTTATCATATAATAGATGCACTGATCCACTGCATTCTCCTTAAATCCAAGAGAGGACACAATCTCATGAAATTTGAGATACCATTGCCTGGATGCTTGTTTCAGGCCATATATCGACTTATTTAACTTACACACTAAGTACTTCTTTCCATTCTCTTGGAAACCATCTGGTTGTTTCATATAAACTGTCTCTGACAAGTTACCATTAAGGAAGGCAGTCTTCACATCCATCTGATGTAGCTCGAGATCAAGATGAGCTACCAAAGCCATTATAACTCGAAATGAGTCTTTGGTCGAGACTGGTGAGAAGGTCTCCTTATAATCAATTCCTTCCTTTTGTGTGTAACCTTTAGCTACTAATCTGACTTTATATCTTTCAATTTCACCTTTAGTAGTCCGTTTGGTTTTAAAAATCCACTTGCAACTAACTGGTTTATATCCTTCAGGTAGTTCTACTAAATCCCATACATTATTCTTGTACATTGAATTTATTTCATCCTCCATGGCATGAATCCATTCTGAGGAATTAGGACTCAAAATAGCTTCTGAAAAGTTAATAGGATCAGAATCGTCATTCACATCAAACTCATGTTCTTACAAATAAACAACATAATCATTTGAAATTGCTTGACGCCGGGTTCTTTGTGATCTTCTCAGGGGAACTTCTTTAATTTCTTCATTTGATTCATTCACTAATTGGATCGGTTCAATTATAGGTTAGACTGGATCAATTTATGGTTCTATATAAGATGATTCTTCAGAAGGCACTATCAGAGGAACAACACTATGTTTATCAGGTATTTAGGAAACGTTGCTTTGTTCTTCTCCTAGGGAGATCTGAAGTGATTTTCTCCCATTATCCAATTCATCCTCGAAGTAAATAGCACGATCAGATTCAACAACTCTCAACGAATGAGATAGGCAATAAAATCTACTTCCTCTTGAACCAATACAATAGCCAATGAAATACCCACTAATTGTTCTTGCTTCAAGCTTCTTAGTATGTGGGTTATAAGGTCTAATTTCAGCTTTGCATCCCCAAACATGAAAATGTTTCAGGCTAGGTTTCTTATCATATATTAGCTCATATGGGGTCTTTGGTACAAATTTGCTTGGAACTTGATTTAACACATACGCAGCTATTCTCAAGGTATCACCCCATAAAAATTCTGGTAAAGTGCAGTGAGTCATCATACATCGTACCATCTCCATGAGTGTTCTATTCCTCCGCTCTGCGATTCCATTCTGCTCTGGTGTGCTAGGCATATTATAACTGGCTTCTATTCCACACTCTTGCAAATATTTTGCAAAAGGACCAGAGTTTCTTCCAGTTTCATCATATTTGCCATAAAATTCACCACCTCTGTCTGAGTGTACACATTTTATTTTCTTTCCTAGTTTCAATTCAATTGCAACCTTGAACCTTTTGAAGGTTTCTAATGCTTCAGATTTTTCAGAAAGAAGTTCTACCCATCCAAATCTTGAATAATCATCAGTAAAGGTGATAAAATACTTAAAGCCTCCCATTGCACTGGGTGAGATGGGTCCACACACATCAGTATGGATTAACTCCAAAATATTCTCTTTCCTGGTCCTCTTCCCTTTTCTAGTTCTAGCTGTTAATTTTCCTTTGATGCAGTCTATACAAACGCTGAAATCTGAGAAGTCAAGATTAGGTAAAACTCCTTCTTTTATCAATCGTTCCATTCTTTCTTTAGAGATGTGGCTTAATCTTCTATGCCAAAGTATTGAAGAAGTTTCATTTAATCTTGGTCTTTTATTTCCAACAACTGAGTTGATGGAATTTTCAAAAGTATTATCTAAATCAATTTTATATAAGCCACTATTCAAAGTACCAGTTCCAACAACACAGGAGTCGTAATATATTTTAAAATTATTATTTCTAAATAAACATGAATATCCATCTTGGTCTAAACAAGTAATAGAAATCAAATTCCTTCTCATGGAAGGTACGAAAATAACGTTTTTCAATTCTAAAATATGACCAGTAGACAGATGTAAAGAAACAACTCCTATGTGTTGAACTTGTACTTTGTCTCCATTTCCTAATCTCAAAGTTGTTTCACCCTCACTTGGCCTCCTCAGATTTCTCAGCGCCTGCAAGTAATTAGTGACATGGATAGTGGCACCAGTATCCAGCCACCAAGTGTTAAAAGGAACTTCAACATTATTAGATTCAAAACAAACTAGAGCTAAAAGGTTACCTTTCTTCTTCTTTTCAAGCCACTTCTTAAATTTGAAGCAGCCTACCATTTTGTGCCCATACTTCTTGCAAAATTTGCAATTTCCTTTGAACATAGCTTTCTTAGGTTTATGATGTTGTTCCCTCATATCATTTTCTTTCTTTCATGATGGGATTTCCCCTTATTATCCTTCTGGAAGGGCCCATTTACTTGTCCAGAACTCGAACCATGAGAGACGAAGTTTGCCACTTGCATCTTTGTCTTCTTCATATCCTCTTCTGCTTGAGTCACTATAGAAATCATTTCATTAATAGTCCATTCTCCCTTTTGAGTGTTGTAAGATGTTTTTAACACATCAAATTGAGGAGGAAGCGACTCCAGGGCTCGCCAGATCAAATAACTATCTCCCAGATCAACATTCATGCTCTTCAATCGACTATAATAATGCACTAATTTCATTATATGCTCCCGAACACCACTCACTCCATTATACACAGTATTCTCCAATAAGGACAGAAAATGCCCTTTTTTAGCTTTATCAAACTTAACATATTTTTCAGCCACTGAATTCAGGAACGTTTTTGCCTTCTGACTATCAGGAATACTTTGCCTAATGGTTTTATCCATAGTGTACTTTATTACCATCAAACAAACTCTATTAGAATGAGTCCATTTTTCATGATGAGCTATTTGAGCAGGAGTTGACTCCTCATTGATCTCCGGTTCCTCTTCACGTAAAGTTAGATCAAGGTTAGAGACTGCCAGGTACAGTTTCAAGGATTCCACCCAGTCCTTATGATTAGTCCCATTTAAAGTTTTCACAGAAGTCAGTTGCATAGGAACAGAAGCTGAGAAAAATTATTAAAATTTATGAAATTAATCACAAATTAACAACATTGCATGTTTGAACAATAATCATGCTTAAAATTTTCCTCTCAAAATATGCAACTATTTACAGTATAATGCTATGATACTTAGTACCGATGGGGTATAAGTATTATAACATAATACAAGAACTATATGCTAAAATCCTAAAACCTAA
Organism: Sindora glabra; assembly: GCA_020226215.1. Classification (NCBI taxonomy): domain Eukaryota; kingdom Viridiplantae; phylum Streptophyta; class Magnoliopsida; order Fabales; family Fabaceae; genus Sindora; species Sindora glabra. Next base: position 38,586,254 of record CM035227.1, on the reverse strand, counting down.
CACCGATAGGGTATTTAAAATTTTAGAAAATTAACATATAATCCTAACACTCATATTATCACCTACAAACTATATTAATAGAATTATACCGATAGGGTATAATTTCCATTAATATAGTACTCTCCTAATTTTAATTATTCTAAAATTAAATCATCATAATAATAATTTAATCAATAATATTACATAATATATATATCAAATAAAACATTACAAGAATTTTATGCAATTAACCCACGATAGGTGAGTTTAATTACATAAAATTAAAAAGGCATAATATGAGCAATTATAATCTTTGTATAAATTTAAAAAAATAATTGCATATTAATGACAACAATTAAGAAAATATGCATACAATATATATTTCATCCAGAAAAATTTCACACAACAAATTATTATACAAAGATTATATAGTAAAAATTTGAGCCAAAATTCAATTAAATTAATACTCAAAATATTAAAACAAAAATAATAAAAATATTTTGTTTCTAGAAAATTATAAAAAAAAATTACCAAGATATAAGCTCGGAGAGTGGAGCACCACCATATATATATATATATAAAACATAAAACATGGAAGCATATATATAAGGCAGCATTGGGGAAAAAAATAGATAAAACGTCGAATGAGGAACGGGCTAAAAAACCAGATAAGTCATAATGAAAATCCTTATATCTGAATCCGAAGCCAAATCTGAAGTATATATGTTTATATATATATATATATATATATATATATATATATATATATATATATATATATATATATATATATATATATATATATATATATAACGAATCCGAAGCCAAATCCGAAGGTTTCAAAAGCCGAATATATATGAAACGTTAGAAATATATATAAAAAACACGGAAGTATATATGTTTATATATATATATATATATATATATATATATATATATATATATATATTCTGCTGATGTACTATATTAAATTGTTGAGCGTCTAGAACTCTTCCGGTGAGAGGGTTTTTAGGTGTTTCTAATATTTCAATTATCTTAGATTTTCCAGAATTCAAACAAAATATTCAATAATTTTCCAGGATGTTTAACAAATTCTTATATCTCCAAAACATATCCGAAAATTGTTAATATTTAATCTCAATTCAAAATTAACAACATAAAAATTAAATAAGAAATAATAAATCTAAAATAATATTGCCATAATTTTATTTTGATGTATTATGGCCGAAGCATATAAGGAATTCATATTAGATATAATAAAATATCAAAATATAATTTGTACAATTCGACTCATCAATATGGATTTTTGGCTCTAATACCAATTGTAAGAAAATTTTTAGGATTCACAAAAATAATTTAATATTCATACAACCATAAATCCGTAAAGAGGAGTACAATAATTACACAAATAAAATAAAGAGTTTTCGAATTACCTGACCCTCCTGCTGCATCCATAATGTCTGATTGTAAAATTGGTTTGATCACTGCCCACTCTTCCTCAGGTAAGTCTCATAGAGAATATTTGGAATTACAAACTGCAATTTGATGAGAGACTGCAGCTCACCTTATAAGGAGGTGGATAGGGATCCTAACCCTAACTCAACTAGGATTAATTGGCCCATCACAATTAATCTAGAATAGGGTATATGCACACACTTTAGAGTTTTAATATAACACAAAGTCTAGGCATTATTATTATATTAATGACATTGAATTAATTCAATTATATATTAAAATATGTTTAGTCCATTATTTTACAATATGATTAATATTATTAATAAATATTATTATATTTTAATAAGGTTTAGGCTTTATCTAATATAATGTAATATGGTCAACTTATTTTATGCACTTAATAAATGATAAAATTATCCTCTCTCACTGGATATGATATAAAAAGATAAGATTAGAATAAAATTTATTATTCCTAATTTAAACTTAACTTGTTGATATATTACTCCTTTTCTATTAATAATTATTGTTTAGACAAATTTAATGTCTTAACCCATTTTATTTTTTAAAAACATTAGTTTATCCTTATTCTATTTTATTTATTATTCTTAATTTAGTGTTAACCTATTTTAATCTACACAAATTAATTATTGTTTACATATAAATAGATAATAAATCAAATACTATTAATTAAAATGATTATAAAAAGTTAAAAATTTATAATTATCAAATAATATAAAATAACTATGATATAAATTATTTTTAAAACAAAATTAATGTTGTCATATAATAGAATAAATTTATATAATCAAATTACTTATATATATAGTTATTTATTAAACACCTAATAATATTCAATTTTATCTCTTTGATATCATGTATTATACTATCAGATGAAGTCTATGGTGACTTTGGTTACTAAATGGGTTTGGCAACCCACAATATGTGTGATAATAATAGTGTGCCACTTGTATTTTTTGTCAATTGAAATAATAATTTTTATAGGCCGGTAAAATAGGCAAACTTACATTATTATCTCCACATATATTGATGAAAACGGGTGTTTAGGAGAGTTTGCCAAATCAGATATGTTAAAGCTTTTAGTACGCCATGTTAAAGCTACTAAAGGCAAACCACTTTCAATGTCCCCTGTTTGTATTTTTCATAATGAAGCCATGGATAGCTAGGCAGCAAAAGCATAAAGGACCCTATTATGCTCTTAAAGAGGTACTTGGTGCCTAACATACGTCCTCTTATTTGGTCAAAGAAAGCATCGAATTTGGAGAAGAAGATGGTGAGTTTCTTTGCTCAACTAACTTACAAACTACTTGGTAAACTGTATAGGTATAGTTAGCCTTGTAGCATTATATGATGGTAGTCATACATAAATTAATTTAAGTGCCCTAGGTCCAATATGCTGTAGATGGCATTGTAAGACACCATATGCAGTTTGATTTGAATTTGAGTTTGTGTTTTTGTAATTTAGGGGTTTCATTATAAGAGAAGATTGGATAATTAGCGAAGCATGGTTATTGTGTAAGAATCAGTAGTTCAATAATGAATGCTAGTTTAACAATTAGAGTAATTTTTTTGATAAAAGTCAAGAACAATATTACATTAATCGTAGAATAAGAAGAAATTTGTTCATTGACCATTCTGCAACAATCGGTGTTAAGTAGCTGTTGTTAACTACTTTTGTTCACAATATCTAACGTTATTGTGGAAGACTTGACTATCAAGGTAATGATAAAAGAAAAGCCCATCAATGGCTATGATAGACAAAGAGATACCTTAAAAATGTTGCTCATTACCTAAACACCATTGAAACTACTACATGTGAGCTAAGCCCATAATAGATAATGGGACACCTTTAATCATAATATCAGTATCCGATTGGTATAATTATGCTAAATAGTGTTTGGATCAAAAGAGAAAAGATAACTAATAGGTGTGAGCTAATGGCCAAGAGTTAAGTAGTGACTAGTATAATTGAGTTATAGTTTTTGACAAAGGAGCAGCACATTTTCTGCCAAAAGACTTTCCATTGGCTTTTTGCTATGTTAGGTCTGTTAGTATGAGAGTTAGATCATATTAATCCTAAGTTCAATGGGATTAATGTCATTTGAATTTCTATAAAGGTTATAACTGTGATTACATAATCTTCAACCAAAATAGGAATACTAGTCTGTTTACCAACTATCTTAACATAGTGTAGTACTTTGAGAAGACTTGACAAATAATACATAGCCATCATGTTGAAGATATCAAAGTTAAAATTTTGTGCAAAATTTCTACACCAACAAGCTAGTACTTAAGCATGAAACCTATTTAGATGGAGATTTGTAATGATAATCTAAAGTTAAGGTAAGATGTGGGGTTAGTTTCTTTTATTTATAAGAGCTAACTTATATTAGTCTCAAGGCAAACTACCTTGATCTTGAATACTAATCATAGTCCATGCTCATAACTTCACCATAATGTAACAATTGTGTCTTAATGAAAATAGGAAAATTAGTTGATAAAGGTAATAAAGAACATTTGTATTCAGTCATTGTAGAGACTAAACGTAGGTGTTAAAGTTAAAAAATGAATTCTGTGGTTTTAACCATTCTTGTTCCCAGATATTCTAAATTCTAGAGTTTTTAGAGATATTGAGTATGCAGAGGCCATTTAATGATAGTTATCTTAGTAGTATATAATAATTTATTGGTGTGATAGCTTTGCTAACAAATATTCTAGGAGACAAAGCATAAGAGTTTATCATTTAAGGGGTGTGGAATTAAATGTCCTTTGTTTCCTTTCTCAATGTAAAGTATGGAATCAAATATGTTTTAAGGTGACTATTGTATTTACTAACAAAAGCTTCCGTGTGTTATAGGTACAATGTTGCTGTGATATGTGCAGGAACAACTCTTAGTTAGTTATGCATCACTCTAAATAGTAATAATGTTCTATATATGCAATGTAGCAAAGCACTTAAATTTTTTCTAATTTGATCACCACAGTTTCTATTTATTGCATATATATTCCATATAGGACATCCTAAGTTAATATTAATTCTTAGTGCTGAATAGGGAAAAGCTACTTAAAATTTTCTTATTAGGATAAAGAGATAAGGAAATTGGAGAAAAAAATGGAGGAGTTAAGAAGAGAAAAACATCACAAAGAAGTAAAGGACAAAAATTAGTACTCTTTCTACAATAATTGCATCTCGTTCTTGCTATTTTGTAATTTTCCCCTCTGCCCTACTTTTAATTGGATTGAATCCTCCTGAAAATGCTATAACTTCTTTTCTCTCTCCCTAGAAACTAATACAAAACATAAGGAAATCATGATATAGTTAACTTTTTTTCTCCAACCATCTAACATGGCTAGCCATTAAGAGAACTATAAATTGCTTCTTTATCTAGGAATTCTAACAATTAAAATGCGGGTAATGTATTGTTTATTTTAGGTTAAGCAAATAGGTTTGTGAATTCTACATTTTACTTGTCTTGTTTATGTATGAAGTTATTTTTGATAGCTTAGAACTTGAGTTTAAAAAGGAGAGAATAAATGAACGGCCTAGGAATTACATTTATGATTTTAAAAATATAAATCATTTGGAAATAAAAACCAAAGTGAAGGTTGTAGCTAACAATTATTTAGTGGAGATATTTTTTTATTTGATTCCATTTCATGGTAACTTATTCTGCCTGATAGGAAAAATTAATGTGTTAGGACTCTAATAAATAGATATAATCCCCTTTTTATCCATAACCTTTTGTCACTTTTTCTCCTAAATCTTTTTGCTCATGTGCATTGATTGTTATATGTGGACCTTGATATAGAGAAAAACTTCAAAGGGAGAGTAACCTATTCTTTGCATGAAAAAAGTGACTTTAATCATAACCTTCCTTATCTACATGATCTAAAAATGCAAGGGAGGGTAGAATTACTCATTATGCATTAGGTTTAGATTCTCACTCTCCTACATGAATGCTTTTTTAGCTTTAGTTGAAATTTTGTGATTGTGCCATCTAACATGTCCAGTATTAGAAGAATTAAAAAATTTCTCCTATATTTCAAGTCAGATAAACTAATTTATGGTCCTTTTATCTTTCAACTTTTCATATTGTCTCTATTTTCAATTTAGAGAAGTTAAGTTTATTAAAGAACTCTAATATGAAGTGATTAATCGAGGGCTCCAAGAAGTGCTTTCCTGTACCCATTCTCAATACAAAAGTATGAAGGATATTAACACTTTAACGTGTAAAAGCAGACATCATCACATCTTTTTAAAGGGCATGAAAGTAAAGATTTAACATGAGATCACTTTGCTAAAGAACTCAAATTTGGAGTGAGTTCTTAGTAGCTTCAAGAAGTGCCTTCCCTTGTTCACTTTTCAATATAAAAGTAGCAAAGACCCTTATATTCAAGTATACAAAAGCAGAAATCATTACATTTTCTTGTCCCTAGTTAACTTCCATCATCTCTATAAATTTCATGGCCTCTATAGTCCTTGGTAATTATTTTGTTTGTCTTCTGATTTGTTAATTCTTCATGTCTTAGTGAACAACCCTATTAATATGATTGAAATTCAGTTCCTTTGATTTTGAAGTACTTTTGCATTTGAAATTACATGCTTTAGTTTTAGTTACATCCTTTTACTGTTAATATGTGTTGCAAATTTTGTAAATATGTACTCACTATCTTGCTATTATAACTCAGTAGAGTTTTCGAAGTAGTTATGCCATAGACTTTGATTATGATGATTATGACGACAAGAAGGGTGTATGTTAAAAAGGCCTAAGCACTAGCACCAAAGGTTCACAAGATTATCATTTCACCTCGTGCTCAAACACTGCTGAGGAGAATCCTATTTGTAGATTATCTGCATGTGAGATCATGATATTAGAGTTTGATACTTCAAATGATGCATTTGAGTGGTACACGAGATATTCAAGGTGTGTTAGGTTCAAAGTAAGGAAAGATGATTGTGGGCAGGAAAGTATAGGAGAGGTAACATGGTAATAGTATGTATGTTGTCAGGAAGGTAAATGAGAAAATAAACACTATGATAGATTTGATCGTCGGCGGGAGGCAAGGCTAGAAATAAGAACTAATTGTAAAGCAAGCTTCAGAGTAAGGCTTAATAAGACAAGAAATAAATGGATAGTTTCGAGAGTGAATGTCGATCATAACCACACATTTGAACCTCTAGAGCATATGCACTTAATTCGATGTCATCGGTTTTTAACTAATGCTGATTGCACATAAGTAAATAGCATATGGTCATACGGTGTGAAGACTGCTCATATAATAGGGTTTATGTATGGATAATCAGGAGGTCCTGCAAGTGTTGGATTTTGCTGCAAGGATTTATATAATTATATAAATAGGTAGCAATGATCATTAATAGTTAACAAAGATGCATTCGGAACTTTGAGTTACTTACAAGTGAAGGCGAATATTGATCTAATAATGTTTATTTGGTACACCACTGATGAAGATGATAGGTTAGAAAATCTATTTTGGTGTAATAGTGTCAGTAAATTAGACTATAAAGTCTTTGGAGATATGTTAGCATTTGACACAATATACCCAAGGAATAAATATAACAAACCATTAGTGATATTTTCCAAAGTGAACCACTATAATTTAACGATTGTCTTTGCTTGTGCCTTATTAGTAAGAGAGATAAAGACACTTACAATGGGTGTTGACAAACTTATTGGATGCCATGTCACATAAAAGACCAGATATGGTTGTCATAGATGGAGATAAAGTAATAAGAAAGGCAATAAAGGAATTATTTCCTAGGTCGACCTATAGGTTGTGTGCATGGCATTTATAGTGAAATGCTAAAACAAGTATAAAGCATGATGGCTTGGCCACAGATATGCAAAGATGCCCTTATGTAAACATAGGGGCTGAGCAGTGGGAGTGCGAATGGTAGGAATTATTGGATAAACATAACATTCATGGCCATAAGTGGGTGAAAAAGATGTACAAGCGACGTTTTATGTAAGCCACTACCTGGTTAAAATGAAAATTCTTCACTGGTATTTGGACGACCTCTATATGCAAAGATATTAATTCTTTCATAAAGCATTATATGGAATATAGGTATAGCTTGATTGAATTCTTGCATTATTTCAATCGTGCACTTGTACATTATCGAAATAATAAGTTAGAAGCAAACTTCACCTTCTCTTATTAGGAACCAATTAAGAATTCTACCTTGCAGTCCATTGACAGTTATGTAGCAACATTATATATAAGAGTAGTATTCAAGAAATTTAAAAAATAACTTGACCAAACAGCTAATATGATAGTAATGTCATGCAACTTGATGCATACTATAGTATAATATGAAGTCAACCTTTATTGTAAACCACAAATGAGGTGGAATGTGCAATTTGATAGGAATGCAAGGCTACTTCGCTATACATGCTGCCACTTTGAGTCTTACGGCATACCCGTTGTAACATTATTGCCATGATGAAATATAAGCAAATAGAGTCCCTTCCTTCAAGTTTGATTTATAGGCGGTGGACAAAAAGTGCTAAATCCAGTGACTTGATTAACAATGGAGACAGTGTTGATGTAAAAGGCAAGTTATTTTGCTTACACTATATTATATTAGTAGCTAGGTCAAATCACCTTTGCTACCTTGCTGCACAAGATGGAGAAACATTCAATAAACTTCGAGAACACATATATGACCTTATAGTAAAATATTAGAATCAACTCTATCTTAGTTTTGCTAGATTCCACAAACAAAGAGGATTGGATGTCACTGCCGTCGATCTTGTTATTGTGAAGACCAAAGGTAGTCTAAAAAAGGCCACAAAATGATAAAAGTGTACCTAGTGTAAGTCCACAGGTCATAACATTCGCAAGTGCCTTGATGTCATGAATAATTTGCCCATAGAGGATTACGTATCTTCATCTACATCTAATGAAATTAATGGAAGATTTCCTCATAGTAACCTTGTTGAGGTATAAGGAACCCATATATTATTTTCATCTCTCATGTTACCTTTTGTTGGAATTCTTTTATTCATATAATTATGCTAATGTGGGTTGATTTTATCTAAAAGGTTGATGCTTCTCAAGCAGTGGAAGAGCCTTATCAGCTAAGCATAAGTGATAATGCTCATGATAATGTGAGTACCTATTAACTTCACCCCCACTATATGCCTTCCATTGCAAATGATTTCATCCTTTTTGTTTGCAAATTCCTTGAATAATCTTTTCTTTTTCTATATAGGCCTTATTTTATCCAAGTTATTTAACAAGCAATGGTGGCTCCATATTGGGACCATAGTTTCAGTAATGTATATGGAGACTTTAGGTACTCCATTCCACTTATGTTTCCCAGATGTCATACATATGCAATGTAATTCCCTTTGTTTACACGTAGTCATAAGGACCATTGATGCGTTAACTATGTAAGCATTCTAGTGTGCTAGCAACATATAATTATAAAGGTTATTATATCTCATTTGGTAAACTGAAGTGGAATAACATGTGTCACTCCATGCACCTCCTTTAGGTGTTGCACATATGCAATTTAATCCTTTCTATTTGCACGTGATCATGATAGGGCATTGATACGTTAACTATGTAGCCATTCCAGTGTGGTGGCTACATGTGATTGTAAATGTTATTTTATCTCATTTGGTAAACTAAAGTGGTATAACATGCATCATTCCACGTGTCTCTCCCAGGTGTCATACATATGTAATGTAATTCCTTCTGTTTATGTGTGGTCATGAGGGGCATTGATGCATAAACTATGTAGCCATTCTAGTATTGTGTCAACATGTGATTATTATATCAAATTTTGTAAATTGAAATGGTACAACATGCACCATTATCAATAAGTGCCCAAAATGTAATGGACTTTTTTAGTATTCCTTATTGGACTTGTCACTTTGTAGCATAAATGTCCATTGTTCTAACGCCTCTATTATATGCATTTTATTTTATATGCATTTTCATTGTAAAAATATAGTTGATAACATGCAAATGGATTATAACACTTTATGAAGTTAGTTTTTTTTCCTACTTTTTTTCTAGTTTATCTCTCTGAAGCATTTCCTACTAAATAATGCCTACAACAATCTTTTAGCGCACTTAATCTAGCAATAAAATTCAATTGTGTTCTTAACATATAGCTCACAAATTACAAATCATGTTCAACATTTTATGAAGTTTGTTTTTCCTACTTTTTCTCTTTTCTACATTATCTCCTTAATGCGTTCCTTATTCAATGTTGACTTGGACAATTTTGCAATGCACCTACTTTAACAACAAAATTGAAATGTGTTACAAAAAATATAGTTAGTGTTTATACTTCTTCATTTCTCGCCCTAAAAATTATATTAAACATGAGGCTCTAGAATATATACACAATAAATTTAAACGATGATTTTTACTATGTTGATTTAAGATATTTTTATCAATTATTTTCCAATAATTTCTCCTTCCTAAAATTAATTTTTATTTTTCATTTACTAAACATATGGACAAGAAAGGATTCATGTGAAACAATTAGATTAGGGTAGGGATTTAATTACCTTTTGCAAACATTTTAGAGGTTTGGTCACTGATCATCATTTTCAACTTACTTCCAATTGAAGATTTCGAGGTATCCATACAAACCTGTAAATTGCCAGCGAACGTTTCACGTGCACTGATTGGAATTCACTTCCTTTTCTTTTGTAGTGCTAGTTACGCCTTTCAAAGGTTCAAAGGGATTGCTAGGTTTTTTGTGTTTTTAGGATGCATGAATAATCTTATTATTACTTAGCAAGCTTATTTAAATAGGTGCATAGAAAACTCTAACCAATTGGGCTTTGTTCCATGTATAATTATAGGCTTATTATTAGGCCTTATAATTATAACATAGAATTCCCATATCTTAGGCCTAAACAATTTAGTCCATCAATTTTAAATTCACTAAGTTCTAAGTGTACAATCCTACAAGCTCTCATTACATTAGTAATAATCATAAATCACATTAATGATCATAAATAATGAGCAGTGTCTAACAACACATCATTATTATCCAAGTAATAAGAAATTCGGTGATTCGACTGAACCTTTATATGTAATCATCATCTATGTCCTTTTATCCTGGACATCTAGATTGTGCATAAGACATTAACCGTGTCATTCCTGTATAGCCCAATTCAAAGGTTTCTTGATTCTTGAGTAAGTTAACTAAAACAAATATAATTGACATCCCATATTAATTCCTTTGAGCATGACTATGCATTTTTCTCAATTTTACTTAATCAAGGGGCCTACAGATGTTACTCATGTTATATAGAAAGGATAAATTCTATCTTGATCACATAAATCCCTTCACATGATATGTGACATATCCAATAACTACTTTTACATTCACTTAACTATGATGAGTGACATAGGTTAGTATCAAAATATGAAACTCACATGTAAAGAACCTTGGCGATCTCAGGTTAAAGGACCATATTAATGATGATCACTAAGAATTACTTGTGATATTCATGTAATGATCCATATAATGTTCTTAGGGTAGGTCAGTCCACTATATAAGTTATCTAACTTGTACTTATGTGGAGACTTAATATCTCATATAAGTCACCAGATATGCTAGTTTTAATATATCAAAGTAATCTAATCCACAATGATATATGATTAGGGATGTTTAAGAATATAATTATTCTAAGGTTATTATTATAATTAAATATATTATGCAGACAATACATGTATAAATATGATAATTAAAATTACCTTTAAAATAACATGATTCAAAATTACAATCATCTATATAATTAGTTATCAATTATTTTCTAATAATTTATCCTTCCTAAAATCAATTTGTATTGTTACATTATATTTTTTTTATATCCATTTCTTTTATCTATAACTTAAATACTAATATCAATAAATGGTATGCATGTATGTGCGTGTAATATTTAATTTTCTTATAAAAATATTTTAAAAAATTAAAATTTTAATTTTAAAAGTATGAATTGAATCATATTGTTAAATGTTTTATTTTCAACAAAAATATTAATAAATTATAATAAATTTTATTTATTTAAAATTTATCAATATTTTCTTTATATCAATTTTCAAGTACCATATTTTAAATTAAATATGATATTTTATTTTTCAATACCATTATTATTCTTTTTATATTCTTAATTACATATTTTATTTTACATTTTCCTATTTATTTCTATTCATTACAATTTAGGTATGAATGTTACTGAGTAATATGAATGTAGCATAATTTTTTATTATAAAAATATTAATTTAAAATTTTAATTGAATTAAATTATTGAGTTATATATAATTTTTAACTCTTAAAATACTATTAAAAACTTATTATTTATAAATTTAAATATATAATTTTAAAATAAATATAATAAATTAAATTTATAAACTTTGATAAATTTTTTATTATATATTCATTTATCTTATTTTTATGTTAAAAAAATAGTAAATACTCATGCATCGGATGACTCAAAAACTAGTTAGCATAGATTTTAACTTATGGGATCAGTACTCTAACAAATAATGAGGGTTTAAATATAAACTAATACTTTGTAAAGAAAGATGCAAAATATTCCCTATCAATTTGAGGAGGTTAAATTTTAATCTTACTAACTTTGGAAATTTGTAAATTTCTTCAGTTATATAAAGCTTCCAATTACTTCTCATTATTTATTTAATTAATTATTTTATTAAATTATATATTTTTTAAGAAAATTTCTAAACATAAATCATAATGTTAAGGTATATTGATTCAATATGTCATTTTTTTACATGATTTATGGTCTATGTAATTAATGACAATAAAATTAAATAAATATAATTTTACTTAATTACTTAAAAATGGATTGCCAAAATATGGGCAAAAAAATGATATAATAAAATCATATCCGACGTTCTTGTTCTCTTTATTGAAAAAATTAATGAAAATATTACATAATTTAATAAAGATATTAATTAGGTGGATATTGAATATAAATGTTGAACTTTATATAGTTGATAATAAAATTATGAGTTTGAGCCTCATTCCATTCCCATTTCAACCTTTGTCAGCTTAATATTCACCTTTTTTGTTGTTTTTTCCGAAAACCCAGCATTCACTCATTCTGCTGTTTTTTTCCAAAAAATGTTGTATAAACCTTTGTCAACCCTTGTTGTGCCCGCATGGATGACATGTCAGCATCAATTAATTGACCCAAAGCAAAACATTCTCCGTTTCTATTGGGGTGATATTGTTATTTTGTACTTTTTACAGACAGCTTCGTATTTTTCTATCCAATGCAACATTCATTTTATATTCACGTGGTTGGGATTTTACATCCTCCGTGCCAACTCACTGTAGGTTTTAAACCCCTATTAGTAGTATTAGTAGCATAGAATTGACCACACTATCATATTTATTTATTATATCCTATCGTATATTATTATGTCCTCCAAACACGTACTTAACTTAGAATTTTTTTATACATATATTATAATAATTTTTATACCTCATATTTAATTATATATCTTATTTTATGTATAAATAAATACATAAATAATTAATGAACTTTGTTATCAATATAAAAAAATCAAATTATTACTTCAAAGTTAAAACTTATTAAATATAAAATAATGTTAGATAATATATATTTTACATTTAATATTTGGAAAAAATTGAATAATATTTTTCCAATATTATTTGTTTATGAGTTGTTAAGTTTTTGTCATAGTCATGTACATAAAAAATTATAACTATTCATTAAAGGAAAATCTAATAAATAATAAATTTAAATAATCTATATATTAATAAGAATTTAATTTGATATATAATATATTAAAATTTTGAAATATTATCAAAATAATAGAGCTCACATATAAAATATGAAATATATTTACATCTTCATATGTCATTTTGTATATAAACAGTTAGTTTTATTAAATATCTTTATAAAAATATTTAATTTTATTAAGTAGTCAAATTAGTTATTGATCTTATTTAATAATTAATTAATTATATTAGTGATTAACTAATTTAATTAGTTATTAATTTATATTGATTTAACCAATTAAATTAGATAACCATTAATATATTCAACTAATTGTCAAATTGAATTGAGCTTTTGTCATTACATCTTAAGACGACATTTGCTTTATAGGATCTTTCCTATATTTTTGAGAATGTAACATAGAATGTGAAATTCTCATATTTGTTTGTGTTTATAATTAAAAATTTAATGAAAAATGTATTTATCAAACATTAGTAATTGCTAACATAGGTTTAATTTATTTTATTAGAAAATATCTTTTATTGAAATATAGTTATAAATTATTAAAATAATAGAAATAATTAAATATTAAATATTAAATATTAAATATAATGAATTTGGTGGAAGATAATTTCTTTAATTTTACAAAAAAAATTTCTTTTATTACTATGACTCTTAAAAAGAAATTTTAATCGCAATATGTAAAAGTATACGTTCTTCATTTATTTAAAATGAATCTCCTGAAAATCAAAACGAGGCCATAATCAACACTCAATTTCAAACTTCTAAGTTTGCAAATTAAACAAGCCTAAGGTTTCAGATAAATTCAAGATTGACTATGCATAGGTAGGGGTGCTAAACGAACAGGCCGGACCGGACCAAAGTCTGCCTAGGCTCGGTCTGTTAAGACCTGTTTTAAAACAGGCTTAAAAATACTAATCTGGTCTGATTTGCAGACTTGCCAGACCAATTCGTAGGACAACTTACATTTTTACACAATCTGCCCTATTTGATCCATTATGAATATTAACAAAAAATGACATAAATTTGTGCAAAATTTGCATAGAATCAGTGTACAAATGTTCCACAGTTCCAACCCTAATACTTTAATACACAAAAACATAAAGTATATTAACTTGAACTTAGAGAAATCAGTGATAATAGATTCAAACTTTCACAGCTTTAACTGAGGATAAAATCAAAAAATTACTGGACTATCTTGTTTTCAATTAGCCATTCAGCCTTGTAACCTTAAATTACACAGGCCATTCTTCAGCAAAAGTAACTCGCATGAATCTACAAGGAAGAGAAACTTTTTAAGTCTTTAATATATAAAAGGAAAGAACAAAGAAATGAGAAGGCGAAAAATGATAATCTTTAATGTCTATTTCACAATTCACACCAGACAGCAAACAACATATGTATTTAAAAAATAAGTCTAACAAAGAGCTAAAGATTTATACCTCATTTTCTGAGTCTAGGAGATTTATCAGCTAAAACAAGCCATTGAATAAAGATAATGTTAAATTTAGATAAAGGAAATACTTTGTAAAATAAAGATTTACAATTATACATAGCTGTTTTAATCTTATCTAAAGAATAATAGTAGTGCTTATAGTAGTTCACTAGTTCAGGTTCCATAGTGATGAAAAGCAACACTAAATAGCTTGCAGTGCTGCCAGGGACATAAAGTATAGGCAATGGTGGCTAAGTAACATTCAGTTTGTTGCTAATATATAGAAATACCACACATACAACTAGGAAAACAACAAAGCCTAACTTAATTCCATACCCTACTCTATCTAGATTCCCCATTCATGCACACTACATGCTATATAGGTTAGGTTAACTCTCACACATACAGCATATAACCTAATGTTCAAGCTTAATCTTCATTATTATTATGCATTGTTCATGCTAAGTTTTACTTCTATTATTATTAAAAAAAATTATATACATACCTGCCACTGCCAGGCTGCCACTCCAACTAAAGTCTAAGAATCAGAATCTCCAATATCTTCTACATCCCTTGTAAGAGCAGCATTTATTGGAATATCTTTATCTTCTTCCTCACATTCCTAACCTATAAATCAATAAACATATGATTCTTAAATTTCTAATAAATTACCTATCAATATGATGAAGTAATAATTTGTGCTTATGAAATTGAAAATCTTACCAGAGGGTGTAAAACCATGAAGCCAACTACGTGTGCATAGGAGAGCTTGAACCTTTTGAGGGAGAAGGTGACTTCTATACTAACTCAACACACATCCTCCAATGCTAAAAGCATATTTAGAAGCCACAATAGTTATAGTTACATTCATCAAATCACAAGCCATATTAGCTAAAATAGGCCACTTCATGTTATGACCTTTCCACCATTTCAAGACATCCAAGCCCTTATAAGTGGAAAAATCAAGCTTTGGTGTGTCCAAATATGCCTTCAATTGAGATTTTGAACTTGTGATGATATCATCCTCATCATCTTCTGCCATAGAAACCCATACCTATTTACACATTTCATATAATAAAAAATTAAACAAATAATAAAGTTAGGACCTCAATAATGCTAAATAAGAAAAAATAAGGTACAATATCATGTGAAAATTAAAACTTACATCAGCATTAGAATTAGAACTTATGGGCATTGAAGAGTTCCTAAAAGATTAGGCTTTATTCAAATTATATATATGATGATATTGATGTATTATTTACATATTCTTCATAAAGCATATGTAGACTATTCTTTACCATATTCAATTTCTCTCCAAAATTAATAAGATCAATTTTAGAATAGCAACGCTTCAACATTGATAACTTCACCCTGTGGATCAAGAATGACCGCCATTGCAAGTAAAACATTGTATTCATCCCAATACTTGTCAAATTTTATCTTCATACGAAAAGTCATATCTTTCAACAACTCATCTTCTCCATTCAAATTTTCTAAGAGGAACAATTCAATTTTCCAAACTTAGGCAAAGTACAAGTTAGCAGTAGGATAATTTGAACCAGATATCAAATTTGTCATATCATAAAATGGCTTCAAAAATTCATATATTTTCTCTCCCTTACTTCACTCCTCACTTGATGGACAATGTGTGTAATTTAAATCAAGACTTGCAAGCATGGACAATGCACATTGATACTTCAAAACACTTTGAAGTATTAAATAAGTGGAGTTCCATCTAGTGGGTACATCTAAGGATAAATATGCCTTAGTACCAAGATAAGTGTCTTTCAAGGCCTTTTCAAAAAACTTCATCCTAACTTCCTGATGCCTTGAGATATTTAATGCTTTCTTTAATATTTCTAATAGCAATGGAAGCTACTTTCAGGCCTTCTTAAACAATTAAATTTAAAATGTGAGCACAACATCTTATGTGAAAGAACTCACCCTCACAAAGTAAGGCATTCGCCAAGCGAAGTTATTCTTCCATAATAGATTGCATGCTATCATTAGAGGAAGTATTATCTAGTGTCATAGCAAAGATCTTGTTTTGTATCCTCCACTCTTCTAAGATGTCCTATTATCTTCCCAGCCAATTCAAATCCTGAATATGGAGGTTTCATAGAACTAAAAGCAAGAATCTTACTAGTTAGCTTCCATTATAAATTAACAAAATGAGCGGTTAAGCAAATATACCCTTTATTAGAACATGCAGTCTATAAATCACAAGTAAGGCATATTCTACCAGAATTTTTGTCAATTGTTCTTTCAATAATTTTTTATTTTCCAAATAAACTTTGCATACATCAGATGCAATGGCATGACGAGAAAAGAACTTCACCTCATGATTCAAGTACCTCCACATTTTTCTAGTCCTATCATATTCTACATATGAGAAAGGAAGATCATGCTTTATAATTTCCATAGACACTAATTCCCAAAAAAAATTTTAATCAATCTTTTTACTTTTCAATTTTCCTTCACAATCAATTATCATGTTTCCAATATCTTTTTGTTTTAAAGCTCTTGCCTTTTGACATTTGGCTATATGACATCTACTACCAGCAGCCACATACCTTCCTCCACACCCCTTACATTTAGCATAAGTTTCACCTTCCTTCATCTATTCCATCTTTCTCAAAAAAACTTGCCATGCCTCTAAAGTATTCTTCCTAATCTTTTTGGATTGATGTTCACTAATTTCAATGTCAAATTCACCCTCAATCTCATATTCATGTGTGCTTGGATTTGTCTTTTGTTTAGAATTGGAACCTACATTCTCTTTAGAAGCCTTTGACCTATCTTTATTGATAGGACTATGCTTACTCCTAGAAGTCATGTCTAAACCGGTAAACCCCACAACAATTGCACAGCAACACAAATAAAATGCATAATCAAATGAATAACAAAAGGAAATTATAAATTTATTTTTTATAGAGCAAACCAATATATAATAGAATCTACATAACCATCAACAAATCATCTTGATTCAGAATTACATACTACGTCTGAATATACATAATACATACATGACAAATGATAAATGGCAAATTGATAACACTAAATAATTAAATTAAATAAACATCTGCAGAATTATTGAATTAACCCTAGCCAGTAAAATGGATGGACTTGAACTTCTAACAAATTGAAATTCTCCTAGGAATATAATAGTAACAAGGCAAGCTACATAGAATTTATTTAAGTGACAATTTTTTTTTAAAAATCTTCCTTAATTAATTATCCAGGAAAAAAATCGTTGATTCTAGATTTTGAAGAACCTTGAGAATCAGAACAATTCCTTAGTTATTCCACAAACCAACTAAAACCTACAAATTAACATATTCCATTCAGAAAACATACTGGACAATAGGACAAGAAGACTAAAATCAGGTTTTAAGGATGAATGGTACATACAGGTTAAGTGAAGAAGATCGGCAAGAGGCTTGTCAAGTGGCAGTGTGACGTTGGCGTCATCGAGCTCTTCGCGACTCTATTTTGCTGCTTGCGACAGACGGCGATTGCTTGCTCTGTTGGGGTGGCGGGATGAGAAATCATGAATCCCCAATTGAGTATAAGCAGTCGAGATAGTGAGACTTGAGTGTCTGTGAGTGCTTCTAAATTCTAAGTACTAGTTTGATAATGTTTCTCGAATCTCATCAACTTAATTACTTAATTTTTTATTTTCCCAAATTTTAAAATTTTAAGCTACCTGGCGTACACAGACTTAGACACTTAATTTATTTAACTCTAAATTGAATTATGAATAATGATTAATGGATTCTTTGTAAAATTGTTGTTGACTTGCTGCATTGGGTTGGCCAAATTATTGAATCTGAATGAAAGGGCAGGCTAGCTACATCAGCATTTGGGGGGTTGGGACTTATCCGTTGGGTCAGTTGGGACTAAGGCCAAGCAGGCTAAGCCACTTACACTTGGGTTAGGACTCATTGCTTGGGTTAGAGCAGTAAGCCTCTGTTCTGCAAAAAAAAAGGCAGTCTGCAGATCGGTCCGTGAACCACATTGATCCAATCCATTTAACCCAGTAACTTGCCAGACTTAGCCTATTTTAATCCTTTTTTTCTGAACCTATTTTTAAGTGATTCAATCTGTTAAAAACCTGTGATCCGGTTCGTATAGATTGTAGACCACAGGCTCGTTAAGCACCCCTATGCATGGGAACCATTAAGAACTTGTTTGACAACCTATTTTCAAAATCTATTTTTAAAAATTATTTTTTAAATGTATAAGTTAAAAAAAATAGAAATAATTTTTAGTTGTTTTTTGAATTTATTCTTTTATTCTCAATGTCAGTTTTGTAATTAAATGAGATATTTCCTTTTTTGCAACATTAATTATCCTTTCATCTTGATTTTTCTTCAATCTAAAAGCAGTTTTTGAAAATAAGAAAACAGTTTTTAAAAATAACTTTTGAAAATAATTTTTAAAAATACAAAAATAAAATATATTCAAACAGACCCCAAGTCTTCTGTTGTTTATTTTTGAAATTCTTATTGACCGGCCTACAGAAAAATATGGCGAGGGCCAAAGCCAAGGGCTGCTGATAAGGTTGCCGTAGTCAATGGAGCATTGAGTCGTTACTTCTGATTCATAGGTTATCATTTGCCCTTCCATTGGGTTTAAGCTGTTGGCCAGCAATAGTGCTTAGAGAAATTAAGCATACACACTTATTTTGCCGTGGTCAGCATTGATTTTATTTTGGTGGGAAAATATGGCAACGACTGGTAAAGGTTGCCGTTGCCGTAGTCATTGGAGCATTGAGTTGTTCTTCTTCATTCATAGGCTGTCCCCATTGATTGTTGGCTACGAGAAGTGCTTAATTAGAGAAAGCGCACACCAAGCTCTATTTGTTATGTTAGAAGATATTTTCAGTAGAAATATAATTATAAAATATCAATACAATAGAAAATATAATATGTGTTAAAAATAAGATTTAAAATAAGATTTTAAAATTATATTTTAAATATTTAAAAAATTTTTGAATTGAACTTATAAATTTATCCCATTATTTTATATTTATTAACAATCCTTGAATTATATTTTAAATTTCATTTTTAATACATAGCATTATTATACAAAGATACAACTTTTTGAAAAATAGGATACAAATACATACAGAATATATAGTTTTTGGATAGAAACATTAATATTTAAAAATTAAAAAATATGCATTTATCTTTGCAAAAAAAAAAAAAAAGCAGTCATGATGATGTTTCAATTTTAGGAATAATAAAGGACTGATTTAGTAATATATTTATATTTAATTGAATTTGAAGTTTAAATAAAATGATTTTGTTTTTGTTTTCTAACAAAACGCATTTATTTTTTTATAAAAAAATTGCATTTAAAAAACAATAAACCAAGTCTAAACAGAGCCTTTGTTACTGATAACCAAATTCTAAAAAATTTGAAGTCACACCCAGAGTTTGAAATTAAGAAAAAAAAATTAAGATTTGAAGTTTTTAGTACATAAAGGCCCTTTCTATTAAAGAGCGAGCATTTACTCTCTTCTAATAGTCATTGGGATTTTTAAAACTATGGATTCTATAGTTTGCGAAAAGAGAGAGAGCAAGGAATGCAATAAAGTGAGAGTAGCATTACCTTCACAGAAAGTATGCGTTGAGTATTGAAATTTAATATTGATACAACGTGGGAGCTTCAAAAAATAGCCAAATTGGATTATATACATGTATATGTGTGTAGAATAAATGGGTATAAATTATTTTTTTTAATTTTTACTTATAATGTGAAAAGAATTTGAATTTATTAAATAATTATTTGACAAATTATAATATTTATTTTGTTAATAGAAATTCAAATAATTATTTAATATTTATAAGGAATTGTTATACTCTGCTAATCTATATTTATTTATATATTATATATTAGTTATGATGTTTTTTGCCTCCTTTCATTATAAGAGTCCTTCCTATAACTTATTATATATCAATTTATTATTCCTTCTTAATAAATATTATGGCATAGTGAGACATACCAGTACACTTAATGTAAGAGATTGAATCTTTCATTTTCATATAGCAATTTATGTAAATTGAGAAGAAAAAACTTATTAATTTTTTTCTCTTATTTATTATATTTTTATAATATTTGATTTCTTTCCCTAAATTATTGAGTTTTCTAATTTTCATGAATTTTATTTTCTTAATTTATTGCATTTTTATTCTCAAACTTCCTAAATTTACTTTGATTTTTGTGAAATTGATATAATACTTATTATTACATTTAATATTTTTTCTTTGTTAGGGCATTTTACACTTCATCATCTTCTTTTGGGTTTCCAAAACTTCATTTTCTCCTTTGCCTCCATCTTGTAAGGAGTCTTGTTTTGGAATTATATTTATTATTTTTTTTCAAATATTACCAAACAAATTGTCATTAAGTACTCAATTTTTTTAAGTATTATTTTAGAAAAATTTTTTGTTCCAATTTATTTGTAGTTTTAAAAAATTAAAATTATATTTATTATTTTTTTCAAATATTACCCTTGTTACCTTAATTAATAGTGCTATAAGAAACTTTACTTTTTAAGAGGTTGAGTATTTTTATCATTAAGTTATATTTTTTCAAATATCAAAGGAAACAAATTAAGATGAAAAACATAAATCTTAATATATTAAAAATAATTTAATGATAAAAATACTCAACTTCTTAGGATGTGAAACTCCCTATACAATTACCCTAACTTAATAAATGCTGAATAGTTTTATTTATTTGCTAACTTTTAATAAAGTAATATATTAATAAATTACAATTCTTCTCCTCTATAGTTTAAGACTATTTATTATACTTTTTAATTGTTATACATTTATTTTAAATGATATTTAAAAAAATGGAGGAAGTAATTATTAATGTAATCAATGCTCAAATTCAAACTTTCATGCTTGCAAAGTAAAAGGACCCAATCCTTGAGATAAATTTGAGATTGACTATGCATACCAGCCATTAAAACTCAAGCCTATTCTTTTCTGCTTTTGACCTCTAGAAGAAAATATGGTTAGTCAAGTATCATAAGTTGGCAATTATAACAATCTGATAGGCAAATATGATTGGTTTTAGATGAGACTTAGAGGAAAAAATCAAATATATTATAGAGGGTTTATTATATATTAATTTTCTCATTTTTTCTAAAATTGAGAGTATTTTAATAATTTTAGTATGGGTGGAGAATTCAAAAGAGTTTGGAAAGCTTCTATTTGTGATCCATACATTTTTATATTTGTGTCAACATATTTTAAGGTTGATCGAATACTTAGAGTATAGTAAAAAGGGTTTATGATGACTTAAAAAATTGTGATTAAAAAGTGTGACTATTTGTATTAAGTGAGTTTTTATTAAAATATTATTTAAGAAGATAGAATATTGAGAATGTTTGACAAGACGCTTTGGCATTGAAATAAAAATTTAAATGTGTTGATGTATGGTTATTCCTTACATACTTAAAACTATTAAATGAAGCATAAATTAAGTAAATAAAGTGTTCCTTTTCCCATTCCATTTGTCTTTTTTAAACTCATTGTGCTCGAAGAGTCCTAATGTGAAGTGATCTTGCGGCTCTGTATATGTGGGTGCTTTGACGTCATTTAATTGTCACTTATGAGCTAATAAATTTCATTATCTATTCCAAGCATCGGTTTAATGGGAATGCTGTCATGTTTTCTTAGAATGACAAACATGGACCGTAGGATTTCGGATAGATAGCTATTTAGCCCATAACGCCAAACCCGGGCCACTGATAAGGTTGCCAGTTATTCCTTCCTTTTCATTCATTGGTTGTCATTTGCCCTCCCAATGGGTTTAAGCTGTCGGCCAGCAACAGTGCTTAGCAAGGACTTAAATTGCTTTCCTATTGCAAATGACATCACATATTTTTCATAAATTTGTATTGTAATGATCACACTTTTTTTTAATTTTATTAATCGCAACTATAACTATAATTTAAAATTTGATGCTTAGAAATTAAACATACGCAGTTATTTTGTCGTCGTCATTGGAGCATTGATTTTATTTTGGAGGAAAAATATGGCAATCACCAGTAAAGGTTGCTGTAGTCGTTGGAGCATTGAGTTGTTCCTCTTCATTCATAGATTGTTGTCTGCCCTCCAAAATATTAAAATGTGAATATAATTATATTTTAAAAAGGGAAAATGTGAATATGATTATAAAATATTAAAATGGTAAAAATAATTTATATATTTAAAGTTAGATGCAAGAAGTTGTATGGTAAAATGACTTTTTTAATTTTTCTTAAGAAGGAAAATTATTTTTTTACTATCATAATTTTAAATATTATTTTTTAATTATAAGATATAAAAATATATGATAGTCTTTCATTTATTAAAAAAAAGTTTTTTTCTGGAAAATCTCCTGCCAAAAAAAAAAATGGAACCTTAAAACTCATTAGACAATCACAGAATTGACCAATGTAATATGGTTAGTTTTACCACAAAGTACTGGTCTTCCTTTGATATTGCCCCTGCGTTTTTTTCCCCTATTTTATACTTCAGATTATTAGTGCTATATTAGATTTAAATTTTCGTAGACAAATTGCAGTCAAGTCTACACGAAAGTCATTTTCTTATTATTATTTTATTTTTTAGTCTCTGGCCTTGAGAAAATAGAAGTCACTTATTTTGCCGTGGTCATTGGAGCATTAATTTAATGAACTTTTTATATGTAAAGACTAAGGAGATTCAGAGTTCTTTAATTATGTGCAACAAGATTCATATAAAATTTTATACTTAACTCAATTCAGCAGGATAAAATTTTGATAAAATAAAAATATTTAAATTCAAGTTATCATAAGTTAGTTTAATTATATAAATAATATTAATAATTTAATTACTAATCTTTTTCAAAATTATCTTTAAAGAAAGTTATCATGTCACAACTCGCCTTGAATTCTTGCTACTTAAAAATACACACTTGTGTATATTAAATTCATTTTTTTTGTTGGAAAATATTTTTTATATGAGAATATCATTTAAATGTATATATAAATAAAGAAGTTATATATTATTTATATTAGTGCTTTTTAAAAAATGATACATATAAATATAATAATAAAAGAAAATAAATTTCTTTTTAAATTTGAGAGAGTTATTCTTAAAAAATTTTCATATTTAATATTAAAAAAATAAAATTATTTATTTTATTTTAATATTTTATAATTATTTTTTATAAAAAAATTTATTGAAATAAACAGAACTTAAACATGGTTTGTTGATAAAAATTTAAATAATTCACCGAAAATTTTAAATGTAAACTTCTTTTCGTTGATCGAGAGAGAGAGAGAAGAGCAACTACGATTTGTGTTTTGCAAGCCCGACTGCCTGGGCTACTTGGTAATATCAACATGTACGTCTATTTTGATCATATAGTACGAAATTTGGGTATCGAAATTTCCCTGCAATCTTAGCCCAAGATCTTTTTTCAGTTAATTTGGCCCAAGATAAATCTAAGTAAAGTTCTTATCGTAAGATTTTTCTTTCAAATTATAATAAATATATTAATTATATTATTAATTATTAATAATTTTAATTTGATAATTATAATAATTAACAATATTATAATTATAATAGAATAATTAATATATTTATCATAATTTGAATGAAGAATTTTACAATAAATACTTAAGGAATTTTACAAAAATTTTACTCAAATATTAATACAGATAAAAAAATGAAAATATCTATTAAATTTTACATCCTTGAAATTTAAAAATTAATTAATATTCATGATCTACTTAATTAATAATTTTATTGAATTATATGATTTTCTTAGTGAGCTTTAATTTAATTAAAAATCACATTAACATTGTAATTAGTTTTTCATTCTTTTCATATAGATTTTATATTATGTAATTAGCAAAAATTAAATTAAATTAATTATATAATATTTAATTAAAAGATTGAAAATGAGTTGAGAATTATGTGCAAAAATATGACAAGATAAACCATCACATTGCGATTCTTAAAATAATTTATAAAAATTTATATAATTTAATAAAATATTAATATTCAAATAAACAATGGTTGTTAATTTTTTTTTATAATTTACATTTTGATTTCCAAATTTTCAAAATTGGTGGGGGGGGCGGGGAGCAAGTTCTAACCACCCAAAGCGGCTCTCTTTTCATGTATTTCAGTATTTGTCCTTGTAATTTTTTCTCAAATTTATTGTTAAAATTTATAATTTTGCATAAAATATTTTGCAAATTTTTTAAAAAAATAACTTTTAACTTTGCATGTATTTTGTACTAACAAGTAGGTAAAAATTACAATTCTATCAATTAAATGTGAGGAAAATAAATTTCCCAAAAATATCTTTTTATGAAAAAAATTGTTTTTGTGAAAGAAATTCCAAAAAAAAAAAATCATTCTTCTTGTAGACAAAATTTCTAATGTGCAATTTTGAGGGTGCCTATAGACGGACACAGTTGTGGAACCAATCGATTGATTTGGATATCAAAACTGATTTATTAATTAAAAGCATTTCCTCCTAGAGAATACGCAAATAGTTTTACAAATAGATATTCATAAATTCGCACAATGTTCCATATTTTGATAAACTGGGCAATGTGTTATTTTGAATTTTCTTCACCGTTAAATTGTTGGAACTCAAATGGTTGATAACCTTTTTGATAAAAGTAGTTCTTTGGTGAAAAGCTCTTTATAAGAAAAAGAACAACTGAAGCTCTGTTTCATTTGATCTTTG
The DNA here is from genome assembly GCA_020226215.1 of Sindora glabra. NCBI lineage: Eukaryota > Viridiplantae > Streptophyta > Magnoliopsida > Fabales > Fabaceae > Sindora > Sindora glabra. The sequence continues at coordinate 38,560,835 of CM035227.1, read as the reverse complement.
ATAACCATTTTGATGAATTCTTTTGATTAGCATGTAAAAATAATATTATCAGTAAATATTTATATATTTTTAACGTTTCCTAATTATTTTTAAGATTTATCTCCCTTTTCTTAGTGCAAGTTGCTATGATATTTATTCTTCAAAAAATATAATACCTTCATGATAATATATATTATACTCGAATATATGTAATTTTGTATAGTGAATAAATTTGTTATTTAGGAGTCGTGTCTTTAATTTTAGTATTAGTACAGTGAAAGATTTGTTGGCACTTTTAATTAATATTCTAGTGTTGAAATGAAAAATCTAGCTTGAGTAGATAAGGTTAGTTGACGTAGAAAAATTTTAACCATGTTCTTCTGAGTTGACCCTACCCCCACTGTAAAGTTAAGATGATTTTAACGATGAAGAATTTGTAAACTTCGAGGCAAGAATTGGTGTTGCAATTGCTTGATTACATAATTTTGCAAGTCCTCTTATTTTATTTTGGATCATGAAACCTTCATTTTACATAAAATTCATAAAGTAACTTTGATTTCTTTAAAATTTACTTCAAAAGATTTCAATGATAAATTGTTGAACATTTGCTTATACAGGGGTGATGTTTGAATTTGATTTGATTTAAATTTTATTTTAAGAAGAAAAGAAATAAGTAAAAAGATCATCTTACCAAATTTGAAAGGAATTTGTGTATATGAGTTCTTTTGTAAAAACTAGTGACAAGAAATATATGCTTAACAAATTAAATTTTATTCATTTGGAAAATGAATTACTCTAATTTTACATTCTTTATAAAAATAAGACGCCTTTAAATTCAGATTCAAATTCAGCTCTTCACTTGATTTGGATGAGTTTGTCCTTGATCGAAGACTGAAATTTTCCAGCAATATTTTGTATACATTGATGAACTTTAAATTTGATTGAAGTTTTCAGTTCGGAATATGCGTTCTTAATTGAAATTTCAGACCTCAAATATTTGAAAGTTTGTTGGCGAGCTTTAACAGCACCGGAAAGCATTGTCCCTGCATAATACTGTCAACGTGGACATTCGGGATTTGATTTGGCGAGCTTTAACCCCGTAACTAAAGTTTTCATGCAAATATTAAAGAATTTAGTAATCAATCTAACAAAAATTAGTGCAACTTTCTTCCTCTCTCTGGCGCCGCCACCACCCAAGAGGACTTCTCCCGTTTTCTTCAAATGGCCATTTAAGGCTTTTTTTTTTTTTTAATAATTTTTTCCTTGTTTTCATCCTTAGTACATTTTCAAAATGTAAAGGCCACCAGGCATGAGTGTCGTATGAAGTATGGCATAAGGAGATGGGTTCGATCCCTCCCATCCCTTTCTCCTTTCCTATTCCCTTCCCCACACCCCTGACTAAAATAAATGAATAAAATGTAAAGAACTTGTGGGGTCCCGTTAATATCAACCTACCAACAGTAAATAGTATCAGGAATGAGAGTATTCTTCTTTTCTCAAATTTTAAAAATAAATAAATGTAAAATATTTTTACTTGAAATTATAAATTTTATAATAAAATTATATTTTTATTTCTTGAAAGATGACACTAAGAAAATTTGAAAGGATTCAAATCCTCACTTACATGAAATTTGAGATATCAAGTTTTTTATCCACACATTACAAAGCTAAGAAACTACCGGCCCTCTGCAACATAACAACGGCAAGACAAAAACCCAAGAACTCAATAGGAACAAGTGGATCGTGGCCCAAGATCTTCACATCAAATGGCCTCAAAGAGTATGGATTACACATTATTCCCCATGCTCCTACAATAAAGCCCATATGTTCCCAAGGGCCTCAACATTTCTACCTCGTTATGGCTTTACAATGCAATTGCTGACGTCCAGCTAATGCAGGACAGTTTGAAACTGTTCGAAAACAAAAAGGTGAAATGGGGGAGACAGCGTAACAATCAAAATTACTTCCTTATGTTCTAGTTGTTCCTAATTATCTATCAATTCAGATATCAAATGAGTATACCAATCAAAATTACTTTCTTTGAGAGAGTACATAATCTCCGTAAGTTTAATGCTGTTTTGATGAGAAAGGCAGCATGATGTCTTGGATTTCTTTCGCCATCAAATTGTTGCTATCTCCATAATTTTTTCTCTTAATAGATTGCAAAAATGACTTCTAACCCACCCTTGATTGGCAGTAGTCACTTCTCATTGGGCCTTGCATCTTCCTCATGGGCCATCAAGCCAGAAGAAATGGAACTTCAGGATTGCGACACTCAATGAAGAAGTGACACATAGCAAGAAGTTGTTGAAGAGGAGAAAGGCTAGGATTACTAGAATTTGGATAATTCATGATTTTATTCTCTATTTTCTTTATGCATTTATATATAACTAATTTATGGATTATAATTATTTTTATTTTAAATTTATGAAAATAAATTTGCATCATTCGAATGATGTCATTTTTCATCTTACTTGATTCAATATCTATTCATACCTTGTTAAATTTATTTGGAATGCAATTCTAATATTTTCATCATTTTTCTATTTTTTTTATACATTTCACTACTACAAAAATGTTAAACAACATTGATTATTTAATAAGTTAGACATCAGTTGCTAACGGATGAATATACAAACATTGTTATATATTAGATTATTTTAGATTAATTATATAATCTCAACATTAAAAAAATTATCATGTCAATTTTTTTATTAAAATTAATATCTTTCCTTTAAATATATTTTAATATTTTTAAACTTCACATCAATTTTTAGTAAAAATTTGATATAAAATATCATATAATATTTTTCTAATATTGACTTTTTACTTTCTAGTCAAAATATTTATAGTAAAAATTGAATAAATGTAGCTGTCTATAAAGAATGTATTTTTAATAAAAAAATTTTAAAAATTATAACTTTGCACTCAATTTTTTGTTTAGAGTAAATTTTATATCAATTTTATATAATTTTTTAAAATTTATCCATCTATAAAACATGAAATCCTAAAATCAAGAAAATGATCATTTTTATATGCTTTTTTTCCTCTCCATTTCTCATTGTTTGGCTAACTTTGAACTTCCTTGCAACTATAGTTTTTAAAATTGAACAAGTCACTTATGCACTAGTTCAACCACTAATTTATTAGTTGAGATCCAATTTTTATAATTATGTTTGTAATATTTTATTAAATATATAATAAGCATGTAAAATTCAAATACAACTTCAAAAGTTATATAAATGAAATAAAAACAAAAATATTTTAAAAAATTTATATAAAAGATAAGAGAAATGGAGAAGGCATGGATATAAAAAATAGAAATAAGAAAGATACCTCTTATATTTTAAACTCATTTCATGCTCAATACTAATTAAAAGAATATTAGTAACTTACTGATATATAGTAGAGGATAGAGCGAGATCTAGTAATCTACAAATGGATATATATGAAGATAAAGAATGAGCTTAAAATAAATAAGCAAAGGAGTAAAAGTAATAATGAGGGGGGAAAGTTTTACTTTATTTATAGTGCAAAATGTCACCTTCTATAATTTTAAACATTGATTATTTTATAAATCAATATTTAAAGTTTTACAAAAAAAAATAACGTGTTGGTTATTTATAAAAAATTGATATATAATTTTTTTTTATATTTTCAAAGATGTTACTATTGTTATAACTTTAAATATTGATTATCTTAAAAATTGATATCTAAAATTTCACCAAAAAAAATTAAAAAACCAATATATAAACTATATTCCAATTTTCTAAAGTAATTCTTTCCTTCCTTTCAATATTGATTCTCTACTAAGTAACATAAAAAACTTTTCGAATGTTATGATCTTGGTTCTTTATGTAAACCAATGTAGTAATTTGCTCGTATTTTTAAAAAATCATTATGCCAATATATACATCTATTGTTATTTAACTAATATGGTATCTTAATTTTGTAGTAGTGTTTATGTCATAGAAAATCTATAAATTTAATAAAATACTTTTTTCACAGTCTCAGAATTGTGAAAAATGTTTTAATTAGACGATTTCAATCCAGGAGATAGACTAAAATTTAAATTTTTAAAATATAAAAGACGAGAGGTTAAGACCTCGAATGGTTGAATCATCCAACTTCTTGATCACTACGAGAATAAGGAGCAACAACGATGACGTTTTTAGCGGCGACAAAAATTCGATCGTCGCTAAAAATATTTTCGACACCAATGTCGTCAGTAAAAATGATGTGACTTTTTAAAGGGAATCAGAAAGTTGGGCGGGAAGGAATTAGGTTTTTAGCGACGACTTTTGTTGTTGCTAAAAGCTTAAAAAAAATTTTGGTGGAAAAATTTGGCCTTCAACGACGATAATTATCATTGCTAAAAATGCAAAACTTTCAGCGACGACACTATCGTCGCTGAAGGCCTACCCTTCAGCGACGACACTGTCGTCGCTGAACGTTCCCACTTTCACCAACGACTTTGTCGTCGCTAAAGAGCTCGGATGGGAAACTTGGCCCGCCGTTCAGCGACGACAGTGTCGTCGCTAAAAGGCTTACCCTTCAGTGACGCCAAATGTCATCGCTAAAATCCTAGTCCAAATTTCAAGACAAGGCTTTAGCGACGACATTGTTGTCGGTGAAGGTGGGGACCTTTTAGCAACGATAGTGTCGTTGCTGAAAGTCTCTCAATCGTCGCTGAAGCTTTCACCAACGACTGAAATTTTTTAGTCGTCGGTGAAAGTTTCAGGTATTTATTCACAGCGCCTCCTCCCTCCTTATTTGCGCGGTTGAAAATTCTGGACCTGAGGTAAGTTCTTGAACTTTCTATTTCTTTTAAAATTTTTTTATTTTAGTATATTTATTTTTTATATATGTTGATATGTATTAATTTTGTATGTTGTATCTTTTAATTTGTTAGTTATTATTAGAACTTATCTTAGTTCGTGGAGAGTATTCAGAGTTAATTAGTAAATTTTTACCATTGAGGTATGTGAATAAAAAGTTATAATATTTGAATTGTGTAATAATATATTTAATTTACTCAAATAATTTGCAATGAATTAATAGAATTGATAGTATGTTTAATTTAATATGAAATTTTATATTATTTATTTTGTATGTTGTAAATTTTAAATTTATTTATGTAAATTTAACTTAGCATAAAATTTGTAAATATAAATTTTATTATTATTATGTATCCCTCAAATTATAATTTTGAAATATACAATATATGTGTAGATTATTCAATTAGACTAATGTAAGATAAAATAATTATGATATTTTATTTACAAAATCTAAAATTTATGATGCAATTTAGGAAACTTCAAACTTACTAGATTCGTTAAAATAATGTAAGATAGAAAATTAGAATAAATATATAAATTTATCTTAAAAAATAAGAGATTACAATAATATAATCTCTTTTTTAATTGAAATTGAAACTTAACAATTGAAATTATATTATTTATACCACATACTAAGAAAAATTCAATTAAACTAGAGACCACATGAAAATAAAACCCTAACAATCCAAATTATGATATTTACATTACATAAAAAATAAAAACTTCAAAAAACTAGGAAGTCCGCATGAAAATCACCCCCTTCTTGGATAAAACTACATTTACTTAAATAAAGAAGCTGAATTGTGCATCTTATAAATAATATACACCTTATAAAATTAAACTTACTTAAATTTACAACTAGGAAGTCCGTATTCATAATATACACCTTTCTATAAAGAAGCTAAATTGTGCACGTTATAAATAATATACACCTTATAAAACTAAACTTACTTAAATAACAGTACTGACACTTAAACAATGATACTCATAAATTGTTGTATCGTTATTTTTAATTATTATAAATATATTTTTACAATAATTTTAAATAGAACTGCATTTGCATTTAAATTATAAGCTTAGACCCGTTCAAGGGTTAGTTGATATTGTGGGACAGTTTGAGATATTATCATGTAGTTATTATTAAAAATTTATCCGGCTCTTGTTTGATATTGTGGGAATATCTTAGCATCCTAACTGTTCTCCGGGTATAAATTATACAGGCGTATAGTTTAGGCACTTGGAGAACCATAGGGAGATACTGCTGAAATTTTTGTACAAATCAAATGATGAGCATGGATAAATTGGAGAAAATAATAACTATAGAAATATCTTGAATGGGATAGGACCCTACCCTTCAAAGTTGGAGTGATACGGTGCATTTAGGGTGACTGTCAAATATTAATCAACACACTTTATTTCATCTAAAACAATTTTCTTCCTATTTAGTGATACAATGTATGTCGATGAAAGTTGGATACATCTACCAAATCAATTGTCGGATGAGTATTGGAATGGTGCAGTAAGATTTGTTCAAAGAGTCAAAAACTTTACCGATGAAAGGGGTTTGGTAAGATGCCCATGCAAAAAGTGTATGAATTTAATATTCCAGACATTACCAACATTGGAGGCACATATTATAGATAATGGATTTCATCCATTATATATAAATTGGGTACACCATGGTGAAGCAGATGTTTCAACTTTTAGAGGAACTCGAGAGATATCTCCCAACAATAGAGATGAGCTGGCGAATATTATACATGATTTCATTGGCCCTGAGATACCTAAAGTTAATTTTCACAATGACGAGTACATGGGTGAGAATGCGGCTGATGGAGATATTGGAACAAATTATAGTAACTGTGATAACCTGTTCGAGCAAGTAGAAATAGAATTATATTCAGGCTGCACAGCATTTTCAGCCTTGAACTTCTTAGTGAAACTTATGCATTTGAAGGTTTTGCATAAGTGGACAAATAAGTCATTTGATGCTCTTCTTCGATTGTTAAAAGAGGCACTTCCAAACAATAATAAATTGCCTGAATCATACTATGGTGCAAGGAAATGGCTTAACAAGTTGGGATTGGGGTATGAATTAATCCATGTATGCAAACATGATTGGGCACTTTTTTGGAAAGATCATGCTTCTAAAGATAATTGTCTAATTTGTGGGGAGAGCTGATGGGTAAATAAAACTACAAAAGGAAAGAAGGTGCCCCAAAAAGTGGTTCGATATTTTCCATTAACTCCTTGATTACAGCATTTGTATCGGTCAAGACATACTGTAAAGAACATGATATGGCATCACACTGGAAAATCAAAAGAAGAGGGGGTAATGCGACATCCCGTGGATGGAAAAACCTGGCAGGAGTTCGATAAGAGGTATCCTAATTTCTTCGCTGACCCACGAAATGTTAGGTTGGGTTTAAGTGCAGATGGATTTAATCCTTTTGGTGATAGGAACCTATCCTACAGCATGTGGCCAATGGTTATGACTACTTATAATTTGCCACTATGGGTATGCATGAATCAATCTTTTGTCATGTTGACCCTATTAATCCCAGGGCCGCAATCACCAGGTAAGGATATCAATGTCTTCTTACAGCCGGTCGTAGAAGAGTTGAGGGATCTCTGGGAGAGAGAAGTTGAAACTCGAGATGTGAATACAAATACGGTGTTCAATATGCGAGCAGCATTGCTTTGGACTATAAATAATTTTCCTATTCGAAGTAGTCTATCCGGGTGGAGTGGGCAAGGATACAAAGCATGTCCTACATGTAATTTGGATACTCCGTCAATTCGAGCTCGAGGAAAAATAGCTTATGTTGGTCATCGTTGTTGGCTTCCAAGAAGTCACACATTGAGAAATAGGAAAGAATTCAATGGGAGGTCGCAGAGGAGAGCCCCTCCTCGGCCTCTTACCAATAATGTTATCATGGAACAGTTGGGTAAGGTGTCATAGAGACTTCCAGGAAAACATGCTCAATTTGGTGGTGTAAAGCAAAAGAGAGGTATCGACGAACTTATTTAGAGCAAGAGAAGTATATTTTTTAATCTCCCTTATTGGCCAACAATGAACTTAAGACATAACATTGATGTGATGCATGTTGAGAAAAATATATGTGATAGCATCTTGGGTACATTATTGGAGATTGAGCACAAAACAAAAGATACAGACAATGCAAGACGAGATCTGGCAGATATGAAGATAAGGCCTAACTTGTATCTGTATGAGCAGAGGGGTCAACTTTTCAAGCCATATGCTGGATATACACTTAACCAAGAAGAGTAGAAACGATTTTGCTAATATATAAAGAATGTGAAATTTTCAGATGAGTTTGCTGGGAGTCTTTGTAAGAATGTCACAGATCGTGACCTAAAGTTAAAGGAGCTGAAATCACATGATTGTCATGTTATTATGCAAAAACTGTTAGGATCAGGAATTTGGGCTTTTTTGCCAAAGGAATTATCATATCCACTTGTTGAGTTATGCAAAGATTGTTAGGACCAGGAGTATGACTTGGATCGAGCTTGACGTTGTGTGCCTCGATCTGTCTTTCCGCAGACATGGTAGAGGTGTGTGAACTTCTTTGATAGTGACGAGTATAGGGTAAGGATGACATTTTATGGTATTATGTCAGTTTTTCATATATTTAAATTGTAAACATAAAAATTTAACTTTTTCCTCTTAATTTGCAAGAGTTGTCTGCGAGAAATACAAATAATAGAGCACAGAAAGTCGTGAATGACCGACATGGGTCAAAGTCTATTGCTGCATATCGCTTTGATAAGGTAATTTAATTTTTTTGTATCTTTTTAAATGTATCCACTTGTTAAATAGCATTACAACCCTTCATCCTTTTTTTTCTGTTACAAAAATTGAACAGAGAAACAGAGATACTGGTGAGCTGCAATCAGTTCCCGATAACTTTAAGGACCGACACACATATAGGTCGGGGGAGTGGGTGCATCCGATCCCTCAGAAGTATCATGTAAGTTATTTGAATTTCATATTTTAAATAAAATTTTATGAATATATCTTGTAAGATAGATTTCTTATTGATTTTTTTTAATAATTTAAGGTGAGGATGACTGAGCTCATGACTCAGCATGTACAGCCTAGTGTATCATCTACTAGCTTGCCTATGACTCCTGTATAGTTAAATGAGGCTGCCATTACCGATGAGGTGCTTGGCACTCGTCGAGGGTACAGGAAGGCTGTTAGGCATGTACTTGCTGGTCAGTCTTATCATTCGATGGGGACTTCTAGCACGGGGACGAGGTCACAGACCGTGTCTCAGGTCGGTGAGTTGCAGGAGCAGTTACAACAGAGTCGGGAGCAGTTCAAGCAGAGCTAGCAGTTGATTCAGGAGCAACAGCAGCAGCAGATTACACAGTAGCCGCAGCTTGGGACTTATCTTACTGAGATGAGCTCGATCCTTAGACAGCAAGATATCGTCCTACCGCCGCTTCCATTTGCTGCTGCTACATCGCTTGGGCCGAGTAGATTTGCGCCTGCACCTGCTGCTCAGCCATCTGGTCCATCTCAACCGCCACCGTCGTTTTATTGTCCTCGTTGCCAGGATGATGATGATGACGATGATGGTGTACCGTGATATTTACACCTCCCTGCTTCCCCATAATATATTTTGTATATGTATCTTTATATTTTTTATGTGTACACATTTATATGGATGATGTATATATAATTTATTCATATAAATATTATTTTTACCATTGCTTTATGAGTATTAATTTTTTATATTGGATCAAATTATTAGACATTATTAATAATACTACTGATATATTATAATTGTATAATTTATATTAAATTAAATTTAAAAAAAATATTAAACAATTCAAGTTAATTAAAATAAAGAATATTTTAGATAATATATTATTTGAAATATACGATAATTTGAATTTAAATTTTTTTTAAAAATTCAGAAAAACCTTTAGCAGCGACAATTGTCGTTGCTATAGGGAAAATGTCATCGCTAAAGATCAAATTTTCAACGACGACTTTTTACTTTTAGCGATGACAATTGTAACGACGACTTTTTTACTTATAGCGACGACAAATGTCGCCACTAAAAATTAAATTTTAAAATTTTGAAATTATTTTCTACGACGACTTTGTCATCGCAAAAGGTCGTACTTTTAGCGACAATAAATTATCGTCGCTAATGACCTTTTCAGGCACGGAACTATACTGACAATATTTTTAGCGACGACTTTTTCTTTAACGACGATCGAATACTTTTTAGCGACGACAAATGTCATTGCTAAAAGTTTTTTTTGCTGTAGTGGATGTAGGTGGTTACTTAAATCGAATAGTACTAATTAAGAATTAAGAAATCAGAATAAATAAGATGAGTATGAATAGAATCTCAAGAATTTAATTAAAAAAAGGTTACTCCAATTATCTAAAAGCAAATTTTTAGACTTTAGTGCATATACAAAACCGTATACCCAATGGCAATTGGGACATCCGAAGATATGAGGTATGACGGAATTTATAAAGATACGAATCCTTTAAAAAAACTTATACTGTCAACATACGCAATACATCACGTACGATAAATCGTATATCAATAGTTACTCCGGATCGTCTCAGGATTACATTTCTTTCTTCCTTTTTTTTTTTTTTTTTATAGATGCATACGTGTGTAATCTTGAGATTGAATATCAAAATGAAAAGGAAGATGAATTCTTGAACCAACATCATATATTAGTTGGATCTTTTAAAGTTTCAGAGTTACCTTCATTTTTCTTTTATTTTAATGGAAAATATCTACTATAAAAATAATTATAAATTATTAAAATAATAAAAAATATTTCATTTATTTAATATTAAATATTAAAATTCTTGTAAAAATAATATTTTTTATTTTAAAAGAAAATTGCTTCTCCCAATTATTATGACACTATGTATCATTTTTAAAAAAAAATTTGAGTCTGATTCACTACAAATGTACATAATACATGAGAAGAAGAAATATTATTAAAAAATAATAGTAATTAAGAATTTTTAATAATATTATAGAAGTTTTAATAATTTTTTATTAATTTAATAATACATAGATAAATAATTATATAAAATTAATTTATAGTTATACTGACAATAAATTAAATTTAATACCTTATTTTAATTACAAAGGATATCACTCATAGATAATTCCTTTACTTGTATATAAACAAACAAACAAAAAGTTTAAAGAAAATGTGTTTTGACTGACACTCCCTCTGTTCTTATTTATTTGTCACTATTAACCGATTTTACACATATCAAAAAAGTAGTTAAATTTATTTATTTTTAATGAGTTTTACAAGATTATCCTCTATGCACAAAATTCAAGATAGTTGAAAATAGAGAGAAAAATGTAAAGAAATAAATACAAGTTGATTAATAGTATAAAAAAATAAAATATTTATTAATAAAAGAGAAAAATATATTTAAAAAAAATATTTAATACTTCATTAGATTTCTAATGTAACAGATAAAAAGGAATAAATTTTTTTTTCAAAATGTGATAAAAAGAAAAATTTTTTTTTTCAAAATGCGATAAATAAAAAGAACGGATGGAGTATTAAGATTCATAATAATTATACGAAAGACACAGTGGCAACAGCTAGCCAAGTAATTGTTGATCCCCGCCCAATCCTTATCATATACTTCGCGTTATTTTCTGAAATTCAACGATAATTAGTCAAAGGCTAGAATCGTTGTATATTTCCTAATAAATTGCAGGAAATTGAGGAGAGAATGCACCATTTCCACAATTCATTGTAGCATCTGACTATGAAAAATATCTTCAACAATTCAGTGGTTATCAGATGCCTTGCTTTCTTTGTTTCAGCTGCCGCATTCATTGCTTATGTTTGTTTAGTGATGAAGAATTGCACAATGAGGTTTAGCCTTTTGGTAGACTTTTTGAGCTTAATTTTTGAAAACTTGAATGTTATGTTCATGCCTACTTCAAAAGGTGTTCTGGTTTCTTCATTTGTAAATTACACTTCTAAAATCTATAATAATTCAATTCATTTATAAAAATTTTACTTCACACCAATAACTAATAAATTAATTAATAATTGATGGATAATAAATTAGTTAATTATATTAAAAATTACACATCTTAATATTCATCACATGTGTATGTTTAGTGATGAAAAATTGCACAATGAGTTAAGCCATTTTGCAGAATTTTTTTTGAGCTTAATTTTTGAAAACACTGAATGTTTGTTATGTTCATGCCTAAATGATGTTCTGGTTGCTTCATTTATGAATTACACTTCTGGGATCTATAAAAGGCAGTTGAATTTATTTACAAATACTGTATTTTATACAAATACCTAATAGTTGATAAATTAATTAATTGTATTAAAAATATTTTATATAATTAGTTAAAAATGTAAAATACTATAAAAAGATATATGAATAAATTAATTTATATTTATTTTAAAATTAAATTATATTAATGCAATCAAAATATTTAAAACAAAAATTTAATTATCCAAAATTTAATTTATTTTATTTTATAATATTATATATTTATTTTTATATGTTTACTATTTAAAATATGGATATGTATTATCAATTAAATAAAAGAAGGATAAATTTTAAAAAAAATTACAAATTATAAGTTATCAATTATAATTTATCAATGGAAGTTTTTTTAATAAATTAGTACTAAAAAACCTTTGAATGATAATTTATAGTTGTAAGTTAGTTTATTTGTAATGCAAAACAAAACTAAAATATGAATTTGTTTACAATTGTGAATTTAATTCCACCTTTTTCTAAGTGAAAATTTAATCTATATTCTTGCTTGTTCTAGTATTATATATGATTTTAATTTTAATCAATTATTAATGTAAAATATTTTACATTGTCAATAAATTAGAAAAAGATATATCTTTTTAATATTATTTTAATGCTTCGCCTCTAGTTTCTCTTTCTCCGCCGGCCTTCATAATTATTCTCCAACTACCGTGTCAATTCAAATCTTACAAGGAAATTCAATTTCAAGTACCCTTCTTTATGTATGCATGTGTATGAATTATCCAGTTGTGGTTTGACCTGTTCGTGTGTATATACACAACTTTCGTTTTAGGTTCCAAACGTCATCCATGGCCTAAGGCTGGCAAACGGTAGCTTTTGTTTTTAATTTTAGCTTTGTCTAATAATCAATAAATAAAGTACTGAAATAGATCGTTAGAGAATTGTCTGCGATTTCATTTCAGTGAAGCAGGTAATGGTTGGAATGTAACTTTGACTTAGCTTCATGTAATTTGATAATTTGCGTAACGATCTTGAATTCGTTTCCATGCACATTAACGGGCTGTTTGGAATAGGGGTAATTGGGGGGGGGGGGGGGGAGAAGGAGAGTGGGGGTGAAATTGGGGTGAAATTTGGATTAGAAATCAAGAATTTTGCTGCCACGCTTGCGCACATGATATGCTAAGACTTGGCTCTCTCATTTTGGAAGAGAACATTAGATGAGACGTCATTAACTGTTATCTGCAATTAGCCTTTGTTCAACCTTTTAGGAGATTTTCAATATTTTATAACTCCGCCATTAAAGACTAATACTTTTTTTCTTTTTCACTTAATTTAGGTGCTTCGTTTGTGTTTGACATGACCATTGAACTTGTGGAATGCTCTTTTAAGTTGTCTGCCAATAATCTTGTTGCAGGGAAACATTATAAAGTGTAACTTAATTTTAAGCTATTAGGTAGTAAGCTACCGGTGAAAGGAGTTTGGGTATCATGCTGAAGGTCCTAAATTCAAACCTTTTTATTATCAATATAATAATTTTTATTAAAATTCCGTAATAGTAAATGTAGAGTTGACAATAACTCAAGTTGAATTCAACTTAAGCTTACTTATTCCAAAATTTTTTTATTTATAACACAACTTAAACTCAATTTAAATTAATTTTTTTCAACTCAGCGTTGAATTAAAATTAAATGCTTGAGCCATTTGACTTGATTCATTAAATTTAAATAATTTATAACAGTAGAGTATTTTATTAATAATTTAATAATTTGAAAGAATTTATGAATGCAAATATTTTTAGCAACACCACAATATAAAATAAATGAGAAATTTAAATCATTTAGGATGGAACTGCGATACAATTACTCATAGTATAAACATACTAAATGTATTACAAATGGTAATTTGTCTCAAAATATAGAACTACATTGCAATCGTACATAAATACGAAAAGATGGCTTAATTAAATAAATATTGTTCCGTTATTACTTCTAACTTTATTGACTGGACTACAAATAATCATAAACCTCTCTCTCTCTCTCTCTCTAATATATGAAACAACATATAAGCAATAAAAACATGAAAACATACAATACAATTGGTGAAATATTTTATTTAAAAATTAATTTGTTATAATATGTATGCTTATACATATTTATTTATTTTTATTTCTACTGTGTTGAAAAATTGTGATGCAGATGTGTGTTGATAAAATTAGAGATCAAAGGAACTATAAATAAAAAAACACAAATATTTAATATAGTTGGGCATTAACCGACTCCACTAATGAAGGTGGCAAATAAAATCATATTTCAAATACTCCAAAAATATTTACGGCCTGCTTGGATGAGGTGAAAACACAGGAGAAAGAAATTTGTGCGAAGAAAAGTACAAAAAGATTCCTTTTTCTTCCATTTGGTTAGCTGCAGAAAATAGGAGAGAGTAGAAAAATGCAAAGGAATTGTACTGATAGGGCCACGGTTTTTTTTTCTGCTTAATTTTGAGGAGAAAACTGGGGAGAACTTGCGCACAATATACATTGTGCTCCTCTCCACCCCCAGCTCACCACGTACTGCGGCTATCATCTCTCCTCCAACAAGCTCTGTCTGCCGCAAGCAGCCATCTCTCTTCTTCTCTTTTTTTTTTCAACAAGTATAATGCATCTTCAATCTGTCTTCTTGTTTCCGATTTCATCCACCATATCTGCTGGCCTCTCTGCTGCCTGTTGTAGCTGCTTCTTCTTGCAAATCTGCTGCCTTCCACCATTGATTACTACTTCCGGTGCCAGCAATGAGTTGTTGTTGTCCGCCAAGCTGGGTCCAGCAATGAGCTACTGCTGGCCCGAAGAAGCTACAACTACCCCATGTGTGCGCCTGTTGTCTGTTGCTTCTGCTACCCTCTTTTTTATTTTTTCCATTTTAAAATTGTAATTAATAAAAAAATTACTTAATTTTTATGTTTAACCATACAAAATGAACTTGAATATATCATATTGGTATTTTTTTTGTTCTAAATTGTAATTAATAGAAATGGAATAATACCAAATTTTTATTTATAAATTTTTATTTCCCTTTGAATTTTATTTGCAATATAATATCATTTGAAGTAGAAATTTTATTATAATAAATTTTATTTCATACTAAATTTATTTATATTGAAATAAAATTAAAAAAATTCTCTCATATTTTCTATTCAACCATACACAATCAATTTTTTTTAACTTTTTTTCTCCTCTATTTTCTCTTCTAACTAAGCATACCTAGGAAAAATAACTTCTCTACACTTTTTTTTCTCCTCTAATTTCTTTATCCTTTATTTTTTTTCTCCCCTATTTTCTACTCTAAACAAGCAAAGGCTTATGGTATATATATTCTTCATTTTCAATAATCACTATAAAAATAAGAGCTAATTGTTGGACTTTAAATAACTTTTACCAGAATTACAAAAAAAAAAAAACTAATTATAGTAACCTGAAACAAATCTAGCATAAGATAAGTATTTGTAGGTTAAAATCCTAATAAAAAATAAATTTAACTTGATTTTAATATTAAATAAGAATAAATGCACTTTACCTATGTATATTATACTCCTATTTATAACCCACTCACCTATGGTTTAAAAAAGTCAAAAAGAGACAATATAAATTATCATGTGTAAGTCATATACTCCTTTATTAACTCTAACACAACTTGATTTCACCTTAATTTTTCCATAATTTCACTTTGTCATTGTCAATTTTCTCTTCTGCCTAAAATATAATTCTTAAATAAAAATTCACTTTGATTTCTACAAAATTTCATTGGCACAATATAGGAAAGAATGATGGAATTGATCATAATCTCCAATGGAAATTTGCAAAATACTACTTATATTACAACCAAAAAGGCTATACAAACCATAGAAGTCATCTATATAAATCCATTTTGATGTTTATATTGCTATTACAAATGACAATGTCATTTATATTGAGTTGTTTGTATATAATCATACCTATTGTACTTTATACAAAAAGGATTTTTTTGGCCATCTATATGGGTCGCACCTATATAGACAACATCTATCATCTGTACAAATGGATCTATACAAATGACAAGTACTATACAGATCACAATGTCATCTATGTAAGTTGGACCTACACAAACGATAAGGTCTATACAGACCACAGTTGCTATCTGTGTAGGTAGGATCTATACAAATGACAAAGGTTATATAGACGACTCTATATGGTTTGTATAGCCTTGTCATTTGTATAGGTTTAACCTATACAAATGATAGCTATGGTCTGTATAGCATTTGTCATCTGTAAAGGTTTGACTTGCATAGAAGTCATTATGGTTTGTATAACCCTATTATCTATATAGGTCTGACCTACACAAACGACATTTATAGTTTGTATAGCCCTTGTCATTTATATAAGTCATTTAAAAAAAATAAAAATAAAATTCTGCATGGATTCATGATTTTTTTTACATATCATATTTAGTTATTTATTTTTTACATTTATATTCATTATTTTTTTTACATTTGTGTTCATACTTAGTTATTTACATATAACTAAAATAAAATAATAATAATTTTTTTAAATTTGGAGATGTTAATAATTGTCTAACATAATCAATTGTAAAAATAAATAAAATATAAACTAACTCTTTAGATTATGTAATAAAGCAAGTAATTCACATAGATACATATTATAAAGTATTAAAACAAGTTTGTGTGATACAAACTATCCAAAATAATAGTCCCTATTGCCATCATCATCATCATCGCCTTCTCCATCGTTTAAAGGTAGATGCTAGGGTTGAGGTGGAGGTGGAGGTGGAGGTGGGTGTAGTTGTGACTAGGATGAGGGCAAGGATCATTGCTACTGAGGAGCCAAGGGATGCTATGACTGCAACATATACATCACACTATTAAATAACAACATTCAACAAACATATTTAAAGATATTTATGGTATTTTTGATAGATTATCAATATCTTCACAGTAATTCAAAATTGTGGTTTATATAAACTGTAAAATTCTTATGAATATTCTAAACCAAGTTGTTTATTAAATTTTTTTTCTTAAAGCCCTTAATGAATATTTTACTAATAGTTTTGAAATATGAATGTGATTGTCTTCTTAATTTATTAGAATATATTAACAACCTTTTAATATGCTAAAACCCTAAACTATATTGATGTAGTTTTAGTCTTAATGATATTCTTAAATTTTCCAATATATCAACAATCTTTTGACATATGAAAATTTTTAAACTATATAAATATAATTTTATTCTTAAGTTTTTCAATATATTAATAGTCTTTCAATGTGTTAAAAATTTTAAACTATATTGATATAGTTTTATTCTTAAATTTTTCAATATGTTAACAGCCTCTTAACGTGTTAAAAATTTTAAACTATATTAATGTAGTTTTATTCTTAATTTTATTCTTAGATTTTATAATATATTAACAACCTCCCAACATGTCTTAAAATTTTAAACTATATTGATGTGGTTTTATTCCTAATTTCATTCTTAAATTTTCTAATATATTAATAGTCTTTCAGTATTTATATTATTACAATGTATCTTCTTTTTATTTACTCATAATATAATATATTTTATATTAATAACTTATTAAAATTACATTTAACTTGACTAGTAATTTTGATCTATATATAAGAGAATATATTTTACATAGGGGAGGTTGCTGGACTAGATGTTTATGTGCATTTGTTGTCAAGTAGTTTTATCATTTATTTTTTAAATGATTGAAAAGGTTAATAAAAATTTTGCATCATGGGACATTTTACATTTTTGTGAACCTCTATATAAATTTCATCATTGTATTTTCTACCTAACTAATAATATAATTAGCCTAATAAATATATGAAACTCTACAAAATATTAATTGTACTAATCTACACAATAAAGCATTAAAAATGGCAAAATATCATCACACTAGCATCAAATACCATGTTAATATCATTCGATATTTATAATAGTAACTACACCAATCATTTATAAATTTCATTCAACAATCCAAATAAAAGTAAAAACACACATATAATATATTTAGATCAAATTTATTTTACAAATAAACTTTATTATTTGGAGATATTATAAAAGACAATGTTTTTGTTTATTTGAAAATATATTTTATAAATTAAAACTTATTAAAATAGAAAAAAATTAGTTAAATAGTGCATTCTGATGATAATATACTAAATATAGTGTTAAAAAGAGGATAAATTCATCATATAATATGTATTTTAAGTCATTCAACCAAAATCCAAATATATAATCTAAAATTTTATAGCAGACTATACATATAAATCAATAAATAAAATAAAAAACACAATGAAAAATTAAAGAAAAGAAGAAGAACTCACTTAGGTGCATAGTAGGGCGTGAGAGAAAAGAAAGGAAAAAGGAATAGTAGCTAGAGTGACCAAAAATAGGGGAGAGGCCATTGGACTGAATTAAGTACCCAGGGGCAATATTGATGACACGTGTCACTTGTACTGCCTATCGGTTATCTATATAGATGGCTAAAATAAATTAGCCAGGCATGCCTATCTCCCGCCTCTTCTTACCACATAACATGACCATATATAGATGATATTTTGTCATTTATGTAAAGTTAAAATTTTCAATTTATTTTTTTTCAAAATAAGCAAAAACAAATACAAACTATTAGAATTTAATTTTTAAACAATTTCATTAAATAGATTATATAATTAATTATTTAAATTATTCATAATGATATTCTTATTTTTCAACATATTACTTTTATTGTGAGTTCTAAATTATTTTCATATATTCCTAAAGATAATTTTTTAAAAAAAAATAAGTTAAAATTTTTTAACACATAAATAAAATAAATAATTAAGTGTTAAATTTTCCTATATATGAAAAATAATTCCATTTATACGGACTTTCTATTATTTTACACTCGTATTCTAAAATTTTCATATAAATGGACTTTTTGACTTAGTTTTTTATAAATTCCTTAATAAATTCCATAATTCAATTTTAAAAAATGTTAAAGGCTAATTAATATGGAATTTTAACACTTAAAATTTTCTTAAAACATGAAAATTTTCATATGTAAATTTTAAGAACCCTTAACACAAATTATTTTTTAAAGATCTGAATTTTTTAAGTGTAAAGTATCATATAAATGTAACATTTTGTTATACCTTTAAGTGTAAAACTAAGTTCATTTAATTCTTGTAATTATTTACATATATCCTAAATGCATGTAAAATTTTTTATTTTAAATTATAGAAATAACTTTATAGGAATCTTTGTATAAATAATTATAATTATTAATTAAAAAATACATTTATAATTTTTAAAAATTATAAATGTATTTTAACTTATGTACAATTATATATAAAAATATATTTAATTCCTGTAAAATATATAAACTTAGTTTTAATAATGTACTTTTAATATATTAAATATATTCAAATTGTAATTCATGTATAAAGTGTACAAACATATTTAGTAATAAATATATTAAATGTGTAGTGTACATATAAATTATAATGTGTAATTCCTATATAAAGTGCACATTTATATATGAACTAATTTATGTATAAAAATTATACATATAAATAATTGCACTTCAAGTTAATATAGGAATATTAACTTCATATTTTTACAAAAATTATATTTATGTATGGAAATATTAATCATAAACTATACAATTATTTATATTTGTGAATTTAAATATATTTAGTATATTTAAATTTATTATAAATATATTTTCAATTATTTATAAAAATTACACATGATTGTTTATACCTATATTAATGTACCTATATTAACATATTTACTAATGAATAGAAATTCCTCTAAAGTTGTTTCCATAATTTATACACATCATTAAATGCACAATAAAATAATTGTATTTTTAATCGAATATAAAAATGTATCTTAAATAGTGTGTACATTTATATATAAATAATTATTATACATTTATATATTAAGAATAGGAATATATGGGGAATAATTTGGATAAAAATTATTTATACAATTATTCATATGTTTAAATTTAAATATATTTAATAACATTGAATCAAATAATGTGTATAAGTTTTTTATACAAATATTTAAGAAAATACATTTTTAAAAATACATTTATTCTTATAAAACATATATACGTAACTTTAATAATGTGTAAGACATAAGTGTACAAAAATTTATTTGATTTAAATATATTAAATGTATAGAAATGACAAGAATTATACATTGAGTATAAAATTATACATTTAAATATATACAAATACATTTAAATTTATCTTGAATGTATAAATTATGTATGAAAACAACTTTAAATGTATAAATATAGACTATAATACCTTTAAGTGTAAAACTAAGTTTTTACACTGAACTAAATTTTAAAATATAGGCTCAATTAATATACATTAAATTATTTAAGTGTAAAGTATCACGTAAATTTAAATAAATTTTTACATAACACAAATTATACTTTTAAATTCTATAAATTCAATATGTAAATTTTCATTAACTTAGGAATTGTATGAGAAATAGAACTTAAATATGTTTATAAATCGAAATTTCTATAAATATTTTAAGAAAGTTATATAAATCAAATAAATAGAATTTTTCATATGTAAATTATTTTCATATAATTTGTTCAAAAATAATTTATTTTAGAAAAGTCTATTTATATGAAAATATTACAACACATAAATCCCATAAGTCTATATTTTTATAAATTCAATATTTTAGTGTAAAACCATCCTTTTCATATATAAATGTTAAAGGTCCCTAGAGTTATGAGTTATGGTAGAAACCGAAAAATAACTTTCTTTAAAAAAATAAGTTATTTTTTACTAAATTTATTGTAATTAAAATGGAATATATTAATTATTTTTCACCATTTAATAGTTTATAAATAAATGTATGATATCAAAGGTACACTTATTAACATATGATGTAAAAATTTGGTAAATATGTTTATATTTAAATCAAAATAAAAAAATTAAATACATTTAATATATTTAAATCAAATAAATTTTTATTGAAACTATAATTATTATACTTTTACAAGGGGAATAATTTGTATAAAAATTATTTATATATTGAGCCTATAATGTAAGAAAATTATATAAAATTTTCATTTATAAACATATTTACCTCTATATAAACCACTCAGACAACAATGTCATCTATATAGAATTCTATACTTTTTTAAAAAAGATTCTGATGGGACGTATACAGATAATAGTGCCATCTATATAGGTCCCCTTATATTTTTTTTAAAAAAATATAAAGGGACCTATACAGATGACCTTGTTGTCTATATAGGTCTCTAAATTTTCTTTCCCAAGAAATATGAGAAGACCTATATAGATGTCCTTATTGTCTATATAGACCTGCTCTATACAAACCACATGAGTGGTCCATATAGAGTTAGTCTATATAAACGACATTATCATCTATATAGATCCCTTCAAAATTTAAAAAAAAAATGACGAAACCTATACAAATGAAATTATCATCTGTATACAAACCATATGAGTGATTTGTATAGGTCATCTCATATTTCCCAAGGAAGAAAATTTAAGGGGACCTATATAGACGATGTAGTCATCTATATAGGGCCACCTTATACAGATCACTCATGTGATCTGTATGGAGCAAGCCTATACAAATGACAGGGTCGTCTATATAGGTTCCTTCAAAAAAAAATTTAAACAAATATGAGGGGACCTACACAAACAACATAGGGTCATTTTATACAGACCACTCATATGGTTGTATAGAGCAAGCCTATACAAACAATATTGTCTTCTATATAGGTTCTCTCATATTTCCTAGGAAAGAAAATTTAAGGGGACGTATACAAATAACCCTATCATCTATATAGGCCCCTTTTATATAGACCACAAGATCTATGTAAATGATAATGTCATTTATATAAATCTGATCTATACAAATGGCCCTATTATCTATATAAGTATAATCTATATAAACCACATGTCTATACAAACAAATGTCATTTGTATAGATATTTTTAATTTTTTGTTAAATTCAAGTTTTTAAATGCCTATATAAATGATCGAAACTTTATCATCTATATAAGTATCATCTGTATAGCCCCAAATTATTGTAATGTCAAGTTATTCTTTATTAATCTACATAATCTTGAAAGCATGCTTACGCGTAATATCAATAAGAGGTTTTCACATTCTTTCACATTTAACAAGCCTTTATTAGAGGTTCTAATTAGTTCCTTCTTTCTATATTGCATTGTATTGAAGAAATTTTGCAAAAATAAAAGGTGAAATTTTGTTTAAGGCTTAAGTTTGACGAAGAATAGGAAATTAAAAACAATTGGATGAAATTAAAGGTAAATTACATTACTACAGAGTTTTGATACAATATTAGTTGTTTAAAAGTTAGATGTTGATTATAAACCAATGTATATATGAGCATTTGAATATTTGACGTCGGTTCTATAATTGACATGAAAAATGATATTCATGTTAGTTCTTTTATAGAAAGACCAACGTGCTAGTCACTTAGAAAATGTTAAATCTTTTTTATATAATATCGCTTCTTAGTTTAACAATCGACACTCTTATTTACTGAATATATTAGCTTTTAAACCACCATTGGAAATTGATGTCCTTTCCCCTCTAACAATCAACATAGTACATTAGTTTGATTTAATTAATTGATGTCTAAAATTCAATTTATCACATGAATTTTTTCAATAATCAATATGTATTTAATTTCCATTTAAAATTTACCACATTATAGTAGTATCACCCAAACCTAATTACAAGTCAACATTTAACCATATTATTATACACTAAATGTATAAAGCAATTGAAATAGGCTGAAGCTTGCGAATTGTCCCATTAGCTCATGAGCTTCAAAGGACTTGGATCTTCAAAATTGGACATTCTAAAATTTGCAGGCCATAATCGGCCCAATCCATGAAAGCCTGTGATCTTGCAAGCCAATCTACGGACAGGTTAGATAACTCATAAATTTTTTTTTTAACATTTCAAAATTTTGTGTAAGCTTATATTTTTAATCCATACAAAATTACACTTCTATTTTTCATTTTTAAATATGTAGGATTATGTTATAAATAATTTATAGATAGTATTTTTATTTTATAAGTATTTTATGACTTATATTATATATATAATATTTTTATAATTATATATAAATTTAAAATATATTATAACTAATTTATAAATAAATATATGATACTTTTAAATGATTTTAATATTTTTATTATTTAAAAGTTAAAATTTTTAATTAAAAATTAAAAAAAAGCTTGTAAGTTAACCTGAGTTCGCAAGGACTAGACTATGGAAGCTTGTGAAAAATCAAATAGGTCCAATCTAGCTTATTTAATGGTTAGCCTGTGCAGGCTAATCCCCAAGTTGACCTGGCCTATTTATTCCTCACCTCTACCAATATATTATTTAAGTTTCATCTTAATATTTCTATAGTAAAAAATAATATCGCAATACAAAAAATTTTCAGTGGTAATAATTTAATTTACTTAATAAGGACCCAAACATTAAATACATTAAAGTAATGAATAATACATAAATATTACAAAAATTGATAGTAATACTTTTAAAAATAAAAAAAAGAAGTTATATTATCCTCTTATGACATGATCGTTAAGAAAATCTTTTATGAAACCTACTATAACAAAAGAGAAAAAGCCACAAATAAGTCAAAATTAATGTTATAATTGTAATACTAATACTATATGCTTCTATTGAAGAAAATTTCATTATATAGCTTATAATATTAAATTTTGGTGGTATTATGTGTTATCACCGTAAGGTTAGAGATGATTGCGATTATTAGAAGAGTTAGAATATAGACATGTAAAACCTATAAATTATTAGAAGATTAAAAATTATAAATAAATATTAGAAACTAATAATTAACAAGATTACATTAATTACACATATAATATAAGTACAAAGAATATGAAACGAATTATCTTTAATTTTTCCTAATATTATTAGGAAAATATTCAACCCATATCCTTTCAGGATGATGTCTATCACATAGAACCCTTTTTCTAACATGTGAACAATATAAAAGCAACCAACAAAGTTTGTTGCTTTCTAAATTACTATTTTTAATAAATAACCTACAAATTGTAAATATACCATACAACTTGCTAATGATGTACAATATATCTACTTCATAAGGAATATATTAATACCTACGCCAACCAAAACCTGAAAAAAAGAAGTAAAAAATACAAAATCTAAGCAAATCTACACAATCATAGTAGTTAGACATTCTTCCTTAGGTTTAAAGGAAAAATAAAATGTCCGAATATAGCTTAACAGTGAGTTGAAGATGTTAGTGAGATAAAGCCAAATTGTTAGTTAAAATCAACTTTTAATAATCTTTTGTCTGAATTTTTTTGTAAGGCACTGTGAATTTCATAAAAAAGACATTCTTACTTTGCAATTTGCATTTTGGTGCCTAGATAGATTTACCTTCTATTTTAACTCTCGTCTTTGTTTTTATAACTTCAATGAAAAGGAAAACAACCTTATTTAATATTCTATATTGATTATACATTAAAATCAATGTCTAGTACCTGATATATTATAATTAAAATGTTTAACAATAGAATATAACATCTTATCTTCACAAGAACCAATGTATTAGTGACTTTTAATGTTGGTTACATATCAAATTAGTGACTTTTAACGTTGGTTACATATCAACTAACACCATTCCCTATACAATAATCAACTTGTTAAACTATATAATAACTTCTTTATAATCAATATACAACATTAGCTTATAAACAACATATGTTTAAATGTAAAATAGTTAGTTTTCCACATTGATTGAATTTAAATAATTGACTTCGTAATGTATTGACATTAGTTTTAAGTAAAAAATATAACATGATTTCTCTTATGGGTTTTTTAATTGTTATTATCTGAAAGCCAATAACCAACAACTAAAACCTATTACATAAATAGCAAAGAAAACTAACAAAAAAAAACACTAATAATAAATCATAAAGTAACATTTATAAAGAATAATAAATCATTAAACATTTTCTTAAAATAGGTTATATCATTTATAAGTAATCCTACTAAGTTTTATAAAGATCAAACATATATATATATATATATATATATATATATATATATATATATATATATATATATAAGGAGAGAGAGAGCAAACCTTTCAAGACAATCCATATCTCTTAATCAAGACATATGCAAACCATTTATCCTATAAGCCTTCCATTTTTTTTCTTTATTGTAAGGGTTTGTGTCACCTCCAAAAAAATGTACATTTTTATATAAAACTATCATGTTATAAGATAGAATTACTTGTTTTGCATAAATGTCTACCCAACTAAAATTCAATTGAATTATCTTTTTTGAGTCTTAATCCTCATCCAACTTCATATGCTTCATCATCTCACATGTGTATTTCACCATGAAATACTAGACATTACCTTCTTACTTAGGGCATTACATCAAACTAACTTAAAGAAATGTCAATTTCAAGGAATGTGACCGATTACTATACTAAGTATTCAAACATGCACAATAATGTTTCCTTCACTTTGACATATATGATATTGCTTATCTTTTTAGCATTGCTAATTATGTAACATATCCTTAAAACCTCATCCACTACTTGTCTCTAAATCGAGGAAATGCTTCCTTAGTGAGTTAAACTAATATGTCATATTCCTCTAAGGATAGATCACAATGAGCATTTGGTGGTGCCTATAACATTATTTAATATCAAAATAAGAAAACTTCTATGAAGTATAATAAAAGATAAAGTACTCATTCCCTACACCAACACACCTTTCATGATACCATGCCATGTAGCATTCTTATCTCTTATCTAGTGACATGGTTCTATCTATATACTCATAGAGAAACTTAAGTGAGTCCCTTACCTATAAAGTTTAATACGAATCTAGGAAACCAAAAAAGGTACCAAGTTCCATATCTTCATAAACATGATACAAGTATCTATTATTTTCATAATGCATGAGCTTAACTTTATAAGTCTAATATGTACATAAAAAAAGTGAAGACGTAAAAGGTAAAAATGAATACACTTGATTAAAATTTGCATGCAATTAACATCTAGCTCCTTTATATTTAAAAGTTGCATGATGAATTCCTTGGTTAGGAAAATGTTATATACCTCTCCTATAATTTTTGTTCTTATACGTAGTGGTATCATATCTAATCTTTTCATCCCATCTGAAACGGATCAAATCTCTTAGAAAGGTTAAGATTTATCCTTTTCAAGGTACAATTAAGGATGAGCTAGCAAATTCTACAATTCTTTAAACTTTCCATTGTTATCCTTATCCACCTCTAATGAGGTTTTTAATGAGTTTTCTGGGATAAGATAGCTAACATAAATTGTAAAATGAGAATTGTAATATAAGCAATATGTATTAAACCATTAATAGAGGGCTAGAAATAATGAAAAAACCTTACCTTTATGCACAATGTAATCAAGACTTTCAATAAATCTTACTAAATGCTAACTACTTAGCCAACATAGTCACGTTATCAGTCTACAATAGCTTTTTAATTATGCCTTCTTTGACAACATGTATCATGACCTTACATTAGTTTTTTAGCAATGTAATGGTGTGAAACATGTGGTCTATGAAAATCATACCCATCACCACCTATCTAATAGAGGGGTTTGCAACCATTTGTAGACATCTTATATACCCTACAAAGATAAATAAACTTATTTATTAGCATTAATGTAAAAGTATATGTATATTGAAAGTACCTAGCAATAAGCAATTGGGTGATATGCATTTACTTACAGTAAAAGTGCATAAAGCAAAAAGGTCAATGAGGCAATAACTATCCCATCATAGTGTAGGGATTTCCATTTATACCACATCTTCTTCTTATAAGGTAATGACCGGTCTCATGCCTTCTTGCTTGAACATAGCTTTCATTTCCTCCATAATGTCTTTCTTCACTCTATCCATCACCTCAGTAATGATTTGTGCTATCAAATCTTTTATATCTCTATCAAATGGTCCTTTAATATGATAAAGTTTTGAAGCTCTCCTGAAGTTAGCCTTAGAGCCCACTAATCCTTTAACTCTCTTAACACATCTAGGATACTCATGAGTTTCCAAAGCAACAATCAATTTATCCATTTTCCTTTCCTTTGAAAACTCTCTTAAGGAAGCTTGACACAGAAACTTATTCTAGTAATTAAACATGATTAGTCATATGTTAATAATTGAACAACACTCTATATTTAATGAATAAAACAATAACATCATTTATTACTTGCCTAATAACCTGCCGACTTTCCTTATTCATGTATTTACCTTAGTAGTTAACTCTAACTTTCATTTATAATTGATGTCTTGTTATGTTAGGGATAAATTCAAATGCTTTAGAAGGCTCAATAGCCTTAACAATTGCAATAGATGCCTCAATAATTTTCTTCATCATATTTTCCTTAACCTTTTTGTATTGGCTTCAAAATAACTTAAGCTTATAAGTGTTTTTGACTTGATTTGCCCTATTCTTTGCAATTTAGGCCTATTTCCTAAAAAATGATGAGAACATGGACTTACTGTCAAGATGAAGAATAAAGTACTTGATGAGATAACCACATTTATTAAAAGCTCATCCTCTTTGTGTATCTTTAAGAAGTTTACCCATATCTTGTGATCGATCCAATAATATTTGTTAAAGGAATTTTCACTACCTTTTACTTTCCCAGTGCCTTTTATTTTCCTATTATAATTTAAATTTTTGTTGCTATTTATTTTCTTAATGCAATTAAAAATTTCATTACTATTTATTTTCTTAGTATGATTTAAATTTCCACTACTTTTTCCCATTACAATTTAAATTTTCACTGCTTTTTACTTTCTTACTACTATTTAATTTCCTACTCCAATTAAAACTTCCATTTCCATTTAAATTATCACTACCATTTATTTTTCTAGTATGATTTAAATTTTCACTATAATTTATATTCTTACAACAATTTAAATTTTTACTATCATTTATTTTCCCACTATAGTTTAAATTTTTATTGCCTCTTATCCTATTGTAATTTAAAATTTTCAATGCCTTTTATTTTCCCTTTGCAATTTAAATTTTCATTGCCATATAATCTTCCTACTGCCATTTATTTTTTCACTACAATTTAATTTTCCCAAAATTTTGATTCTAAAGCAATATTACCAATTGTATTGATTACTTTTTAATTCTTTTTTTTCATTGAGACAAAATATTATATTAGTCTTTATTTGTTCTTATTAGATAGCATAAAAAATTAGGATTTTCAATGTTCGATTACTAAGAAACAAATAAAGAGGGAAAACCATGAACACTGTATTTTATTTAGGTCATGTTTGATATCTCAAGATACAAGAAAAAAATTATATTTAATAAAAATAAAATATTAAAAATATAAAGTTTTGAAGCTTGTATAATAATTTCTTTGAGAAAGTTCTTATTCCTAGTTATCTATAAGAATTAATAAAAATCATTTGTGTTTATTATATACATATATTAGTTATCTCATTATTTAGATTTATCTCATCTCTGCATCATAAAATATATATATATATAATATATATATATATATATATGAGCTTATCTCTATCTCATTATTATTATCTTTACTTTTGTATTATAAGAAATAACAAAAAATTAAAATTTATTTCTACCTTGTTTTCTTTTGTTGATTATCTAGTTGTTATTTTCTATTATTAATATATTCTAAATTTATCATTATCCCATCTTATTATTATTATTATTATTATTATTATTATTATTATTATTATTATTTTGTGTGATATGTGCATATATAAAAATAGTTTTCATTTATTTAGCAAATAATAATATTATCTCTTTATAGAAGAGATTAAATTGAATGCAAATTATAAGGATAATTAAGATCAAAAAAAGGATTTTTGTCTCTCCCTTATTATAAATAAGGATTAGGTTGGAGGCAATATAAGAAGAAATCAAATATAAAAAAATTAGGGAGAAAACAAAGAGAGAGATAGAGAGTAAATTTTGATGAGTAAGATTCTTGAAAATGTCAGAAGAGTAAATTAAAAGTGAAAAAGAGAAAAAGAAAATTAAAATTCAAGTTGAAGCAAATTGAAGATACTAATTCTTATCGCATCCTTAATCAATTCAAAAGTTGTTCATTAAAAAGGAATTGCATTTAAAAGTCTTAGAAGCTATTCATCGAAAAGGAATCACATCTAAAAAGGTATATTTTGGGTACAATATTTTTATTATTAGCTTTTGATCCAATCTTATTTCTGGCATTGATTAAACTTAAGGTAATTTATTTCGCTAAGTTTTATAGTGTGCTTTTTATTTTAAATATAAGGATGATTAAAATAAAAGATCCATTCTACTATAACAATTACATTTTACTGCAATAACACCTATAATGATAGAAAAAATTTGATCATATATATAGAATTTTTTAAATTTTAAAAAAATATACTGACAACATGGATGTCAAGATAGCTAACTTAAAAATTGACCATTAACAACTAATAGGATTCTTTTCAAGATAGGTTATATAAATGACAATGTCATCAGTATAACTTTATTTTTTTAAATTTCAAAAAGTTATACAAACAACATGCTATCTAGATAGCTTACTTAAAAACATGCCTGCACATAGTTTGCAAAAATTCCATCAAGCAAGCTATACAAATGACATGTTGTTTGTATAAAATTTTAATTTTAAAAATTGAAGAGCTATATCAATGACAAAGTTATTTGGATATCTTACATTCAAAGTAAAAGACATATGTGCCCCTCATTAACTCTATACCAATGACCATTAAACTTTACACTAATGATTGAATTTTGTGTCATTTGGATAGGATTCCATCTTTAAGCATCATTGCAGCACCATTTTCTACCATTACGGCACACTAAAGCTTGCTGAAAAAGAGGAAATATAACTTTCTAAGGTTAGTTTTTTACATTTTTCTTTGTTATTTTCACTACATTTTCAAGATCTTACTTTTCTTTTGTAAAATGGTTACACTTTGTTGCTGTCACTTGGTTGATATCTGTGTTTCTTGCTTTCATTATTCTATTAAGGTAGGTTAAAAAAATTTATATAATTTTTTAATTAAACCATTTATAGATTGGTTAATATAAGATGCATTTGTTCAATTTAATGAAATTGTTACTTTGTATAATTTGATATGTTTATTACTTTAAATAACTAATGATATTGATATAGTATGAATTTCTTGTAATGCCTTGCCCTATTGGTTAATAAAATTATAACTTTATAGAATGATATAAGATACAAAGATACCTAGTGAGTATGATATAAGATTAGAAAATGAATAAAATAAAATTTGTAACAATTTCATGTAGAAATAATTAAATTTTTTTATATTAAATTGTTAGATTATATAAAAATTAAAATAATCAAATAATGATGACAAATATTAAAAATTAAAGTAATCAAAATATAAAATCTTTTACATGAAATATTTAATAATTCAAAATCATAAATAAATAAGTTATGTTAATATTTAAAAAAATTAAATAAATAAAAATATTAATTTATTAATAAATGTGTGATACTAAGTAATAAAGG
This sequence comes from Sindora glabra, assembly GCA_020226215.1. Lineage (NCBI taxonomy): Eukaryota > Viridiplantae > Streptophyta > Magnoliopsida > Fabales > Fabaceae > Sindora > Sindora glabra. The sequence continues at coordinate 38,530,081 of CM035227.1, read as the reverse complement.
ATAAAAATATAATAATTTTATTAAATTATTAAATTATATAAAAATTAAAATAATCAAATAATGATGAAATACATTTTAAAAATTAAAGCAATCAAAATGTAAAAAAAATTTTGATGTGAAATATTCAATAATTTAAGTAAATAATTTAAAATATGGAAGAAATAAGTGATGTCAACATATAAAAAATAAATAAATAAAAATATTAATTTATTACTAAATTTGTAGTGCTAAATAATAAAGGAAAAAAATTTGTAATAATCTCATGTTAGAAGTAATTTAAATATTTTTTAAAAGAAATTTAATTTACACAAAAATAAAGTAATCAAATAATGAAGACACATAAGTTTTGAAAATTAAAATAAACAAGATGTAAAATATTTGATGATGTGAAATATATAATAATTTAAGTAATAATTTAAAATTTTAAATAAATAAATAATTTCAATATTCACTCAATTAATTAATTAATAAATGTGTAGTTCTAAAATTTGTAATAATTTCATGTTAGCAATAATTTAAATAATTTTATTAAATTGATAAATTATATAAAAATCAAAGTAATCAAATAATAATGATAAATTAATTTTGAAAATTAAATGAATGAAAAAGTATATTTTTTATGATATTAAAAATATAATAATTTAAAATATTAAACAAATATGTAATATCAATATTTAAAAATCAAATAATAAAAATATTAAATAATTAATAAATGTGTAGTACTAAAATTTAAATGAGAATAAAATTCATAATAATTTTATTTTAGAATTTATTTAAAGAATTTTATTAAATTGGTAAATTATATAAAATAAAATCAAAGTCATCAAATAATGATGATACATAATTTTAAAAATTAAAGTACACAAAAGGTAAATTTTTTGTTGATGTGAAATATATAACAATTTAACTAATAATTTAAAATAATAAATAATAAGTAATGTCAATATTCAAAAAATTAAATAATTAAAATTAATTAAAAATTTGTAGTATTAAAATGCAAAGGAGAATAAAATTCATTGAATTGTATAAATAAGTAATTTGAATGATTTTTATTAATTGTTAAATTAAATAAAAAATCAAAGTAATTAATGAATGATGAAATTTATGAAATGTAACCTTTAAAATTACAAGTTATTCAAGGTATTTGATTTAAAATAAAGGAAAAATAAATAATAAAATATATACATTTCAAATATCAATATAAAAAATATGAAAAATTAAATATTAATTACTTATTAATTTAATGAATAAGAGTAAATTACTTAAGTAGACCAGTGTAAGAAAAAAGTTACTATCATTGATAAGCTATTATTAGTCTTTAGTAGAATAGTGAATATTAAGAGTTATGTATAAGCAAATTTTATTTTATGTAAATGAGTATAAAAAATGAATTTATTATATATATAAAATTATTGTAATTGTAAAATTATAATAATTTAAAATTAAAATGTATTTACATTGTAACCTTAGACGCATCCAAAAGTTAGTTAGTTTTCATATACTAAACAAACCTTAAGCTATCTTATAAATTTGGATGGTTTGGAATAGATTTTTTAGTTATTATTGCTAACTTATTTGCTTATTATTTCATGTTATAAAAATTTCTTGGAACTTTATTATTTTCTAGGTATGTACTATATTAGTATATAATTTATACACTTGAAGAATTATAAGGAAATGCTACCAAAATTTTTATATTTAAGAAATATATGGTGGATCAGTTGAGAGAATAACTACAGGAATATCTTGAATGAGATAAGGCCTCATCCTTTAGAGTTAGAGTAATATGATGGATTTAAGACACATAACAAATATACAAGTAAAATTAAAGTATGTGATAACCTATCACATTGTTGGTTAGTTATACCATGTCTTTTAACAAGAGCTTGATAACTTTGTACGATCGCTTATCTAATGAGTATTAAAATGGTACATTGGCATTAGTTGAGAGAGCAAGAAACTTTATCAATAATAAGGAATTGGTAAGATATCCATATAAAAAGTGTGTAAATTTGTTGTATCAAAGATTAGAGATAATAGAGGTACACCTAATAAATAATAGATTTAATCTATTATACATAAATTAGATCCATTTAGGTGAGGAAGATGCATCGACAATCTAAGCGATGCATGGGGCACCACTATTGACATTATAAATGATTTCATCGATCTTTATGTCACTGATCAAATAGTTAAGAATGATAGAGATAGGATTAAAGATGTTTCTGGTACGACATATCTCATGATCAAAGCTTTGATGATCTTTTTATAGAAGTTGAAGTAGAATTGTAATTTAGTTGCATAAACTTTTTAGCCTTTGTTTAATTCTTTTTTAAAGTTATTAAAAGAAACACTTCTAAATAAGATAAAATTGTTAGAATCACATTACGATGTAAAGAAATAGCTCAGCAAACTAGGTTTGTGTACAAGTTAATTCATGTTTATAAGTATGATTGTACATTCTTTAGAAAGAATATGCTGCAAAGAAAAGTTATCCAATTTGTGAGAAATGTCGTTAGATTAATAAAAATATTAAAGGAAAAATATACTTCATAAAGTGTTGTGGTATTTTCTATTAACCCCCAGATTGAAACAATTATGTGGATTGAGGTATATTGTAAAGAATATGATATGGCATCATATAGGATAATTAATGAAGGATAAGGTCACGTGACATCTTCTTGATATAAAAGCTTGATAAGAATTTGATAAAAGGTATCTTGATTTCTTCGTGGAACTAAGGAATGTTTGACTGGGTTTGAGTGTAAATGGATTCAATCTTTTTGGTGATATGAGATTGTCCTACAGTATATGGCCAATGTTAATGACCACTTATAATTTGCCACCATAGCTTTGTATAAGAGTCTATTTTCATATTGACTTTGTTAGTTCTTGGACCACAATCTCCTAAAAAAGATATCGATGTTTTCTTAAGATTGTTCTAAGATGAGAATTAAAACTTGGGATGCTATTGCTAATAGCATATTTAAGATGCAAATAGCATTGTTGTGAACTATAAATAATTTTCCTATATAGAGTAATCTTTTTTGAATCAATGTGCATTATTAATCTTTTATAATTTGAAATATATGTCAAATGTACCTCCTATTAGGCAATGTTCAATTGGATAATGACTTTCAAAATATTAAAGAATTTGACTTTAATGTCTAGGACATTTTAAATTTACCAAAGGTTAAAATTCTAAAGCAAAAGAAGTTTTTATTAAAAAAATTACCCTAATTTGGAATTTCATAGAAATTTCTAAAAAAATAAAATAGATTAAAAATTACTCTTAGTTTAGGAATTAAAAAATATTTTAAAACAAAAATCAAACTTTGCCCCAGTTTGGAGATTTTTCAATTATGTTCAAAATGCTCAAAAGTTAAGACAATTTAGAAATTTTGATGAAGAAGGAAAAAAGGGGGAAAAACAAAAAGAATTTGAAATATGTTATATGAAGAATTTTTCAAGTCAAGTTCCTCTTATTTCATTTTTATTTTGTCAAAATTTTTTCATGTTTACTTTTAAAATATAATCTCAAGAAGGGGCTTTAAAATCTTGTAATATGGCTTTAGTATTATGTTTGTTTAGAATGAAAAGCAAAAAGAAATAAAATTCATAATCCTCTTATTACTCCTAATTATTCACCTTCTAACTCTAACTTCAAGAGATTGCATAACAATATTCAATTACCAAAAATAGATTTTAGGGTTGTAATGTGGTTTCATATGATATCAATATGGCTTATAAAAGAAAGAATGTAAAGGCACAAGTTTAAATATTGGGTTTTGATGAGAATTTTTGTTGAAATGTTGTTGGACATCTAATCTTTGAACCTTCACTTGTACTTTTTAAAGTACCTTCTTTCAATATACGATGATCATTCCTTTAAACACATACCTTTATCATTTATTTTATTATGTTCAAAGCCCTCTTCTTTTATTTTCTTGAACATTTTTCTTTTTGTCAATACTTGTCTTTTTCCTATTTTTTTTTGGTATGCATTTTTAGCCCTTTCCTTTTCTTATCATTGTATCTCTTATTCTCTTTTCTTTGACTAAGCAATTTGGCAAATTCTCAAAAGTTAGTGGTGAAAGAAATATTAAGCTTATGAAGACTAGCAGGTGATAAAAGTATTTGGATTAATAAAAAAATTATCCATATATTAGTATTTGAATATTTGGCACAAAATTTCTTGATGCATTACTTTTACTTGCACTACTACAAAATTGCTCATTAATGTTAGTTGTTTTTCATTTTCAATGTCGGTTGCAAATCAATATATATGCGGGTGTCATTATATGTTAGATTATTACACAATAACATTAGTTTTATAGAAATGATAATCATCGATATTTTTTACAACTATGGTGGTAAAAATAATAATATTTAATTTCAATTATTTTAAATAATCAATGTGATATACTTTCCCCTAACCCACCCTTGCTATTCCTCTTTGCTTAGCTTCATCTTGTCCTTTCTAATGCTCCTCCTATCATAGTTCCTCCATGTTCGGTCATTTCTAACCCTCATCTTCAATGACAATTTAGAATCCTGATTTAAATAATTTTAAAAACTATACAAAAAGAATGAAAATAGCAAAAGTTTTTACCCGATACCTATTGTAAATATGTAAAGTTGGTACTTCCTAAAAAAGTTATCTTGTGTTCAATATCTGTAAATGTAATAAATATTCATTAAAATTTCATGTGTTTAATACTACACATCTCATATAAGTAAATAGTTGACAATACTACTAAACATAAAAAAGAGGATGAAATCAAAATTTTTATTTATATAACTTATAAAATATGTATCAAAATGAGAGGAAATAAAATATGGTTAATTTTGAAAGCAATAACCAAGTTGTAATAACAAAACATAAAAATTAAGAAAGTTCTTATATTTATATTATGTACTTTCCCAATGAATACATAACCTCACAGATTTACTGATAAATTAACAAATTTTTAGTATTACAAAATAATTAGTGGGCATAAACACAAAAATTGAAGAAAATCATGTTAAGGTTGGAATACGAGCAAATCTTGGTAAAGAGATAATTATTTTAGGGCTAGAATAATTTCACGATAAAATTTACAAATGACACTATAATTTTACCTTTTTTATTTTCATCTCATCTTTATGTTTTAAATTGTTGTGATATTAAACATTAGTTCCTAAGAAAAAAATAGTTGTATATAATAAAATGATATCATTTAACTATAAAGGTTTAAGCATCAATTTCTAATTAAAAAATTGATGTCATAAACAAAATATTTAGTTTAAAAATGTTTCAAGTAAAAACGTTATAATTTTATAAGTCAGTTGCATTAAAATTATTATTTTTGCATCGAATAATTATTTTTTTCTTATATAATTTTATAGATAATAATATAAACAACAACAATAACAATAATAGATACAAGGTTTAAAGGAACAATGTAATAAATAATAACAGATATACAACAGTAACAAATGTAAAAACTTCATAAACTAAAACATTTTATTCATACAATTATATAAATACAAATAGCAATTGATTAAGCAATCTAACAAATAAAAAAATATAGTGAATAATATACTTTAAATGAAAATAAAAAATGAGATATATTTTTTCATAATTCCTACATATTACATAAAAGCTTTTGAATTGGATAATATAGATGGTTACAAATTAATAAATTATAGTCACAAAAAGAAGCATCATGAATCTTACATTGTACTCAAGCTCACTAATGCAAGATTGGAGATGTTGCATTTTCTTATAACAATTTATAATCACTTTGCAACCCATCAAAGTTTGACACAATAATTTTATATCTATTGACCTTGAGGTGCTTTATTCATCATTTGTTTTAAACATTTAAGTATTCTTGTTTTTTAATGTGAGAATAGTCCTACTTGCTCTATGTATATTAAAGTTTGATACAACATATAGAATAATCAACATATGGATTCTCGCACTAAAATGCAAGAAGAGTAAGATGCTTATAATAAATGAAGTAATTAAACACTTCCAAGAGAGCTAAAGAAAGCCTTATTTATAGGTGAAAACAAATTGGTAAAATTGTCTTAATGTGCAAATTGTTAATGAGCCATTACAATGTGTAATTGTTAATGAACTATTACAATGATTGAAATGGATCATCAAACTTTAGACATCAATTTTTAATAAAAACCTAATGTTATATACCTACTAGGTATAAATGGAGGGAAAAAAACCATCCTTTATATGTTTATTGTTAAAAAAATCAATGTTGCATACTATTACCTCATAAACACCATTCTTGATAAATACTTACTGTCATCATTTATTATAGTCAAATGGCCTCTAGTAAATGCTTACTGCCATTAGCTATTAGAGGTAAGTGGTAAGTGTTATACTTTTATATGTTGATTTGGTCAGATAGATAATGTGGTGTCATCCAAATTATAACACATCGGTTTTATAATAAATAATTGATATGGTTTGTTTATTTTTTATTTTTTTAAAAAAATTCTATATCCTAATATTTCTCTAAAAACATATATAATTACAAATCATTATTCTAATAGTAACATTACCACTATTCATTTAATCTCATAACTTAGAAAAAAATGATGGTAAATGTATGCATAATATCCATAAAATAATTCCTTCCCTTTGCTTTTATGTCCATGTCAAATTTTAATAAAGTATGTTATCATATGAATGATGCAAAATTTACAAATAAAATTTTCTTAATAGTGAATACTAATATTTATTTTTTCTTGCTACCAATACTCTTATATGAATGATGCCAAATTTGTAAATAATTATATTTAGGAGTAATGATTAGTATCTTAGCAGTTCATGAGCAAGCAATATTGATCTTATATTATTCTCTTATGCCACCTAAAATGAAATGAAAACCTAAATGAAAAAAGGAGTGGAAGTGAAAAGAAACTTTAGATGTAATTTATAGGTAGTACAAGATATTTTACATTATTATTAATTAAAAAACCAATGTTATGAATATCCAGCTCTTAAGCAATTTCCCAAAACATAACCTTTAAATGTTGATTTATTATACAATCATTGTCTTAAGTTTACATTTGGCCAACACTTCATCTCCTCTTAGAAAATTAGGCTTTCTAACGTCAATTTTTTATTTAAACCAATGTTATAAGTTGCACTTATATACAAAAATATCATCATGCCGTTATATACATTAATTTTATCATTAACTAATGTAAATGTGGTGACATGAAAGGGTAATTTTATAATAGTATTAGTTATTATGATTTCAAGGCTTTACAATGAAAAAAACACTCTTTTAAGATCAAACGGGTAATTAATGATAATTCTCCTTGATTTTTAGGTGAAGATAAAGAACACTTTATATCATTTAACTCAACTTGAACAAAAGCAAATTTTGACATTATTTTTTATATGATCTTGAGAATTACCATCATCCTCAAAACTTGTCATCATCTTTATTACTCCAAATTCTAAATAGAAATTAAAAATGTTAACAAAATATTTAGAAAGATATAACAAAATTTTAGAAAAAAAATAATTGATATGATATGCTAGAAAAGGAAAAAGAATTCCATTAAAATATGAATAAATAGAAAAAATTTAAGATTTTGACTTGAAAATGAATAAGACTAAATCAAAGGGAAAGATAAAAAAGAATTAAATATTACTTGAAAGGAAAACATATGTGAATGAATCAAATTTATATATGATGAAAGTTTAATTTCATTGATTTCTTTAGATGAATAATAAAAAAACTTTGAAAAAAATGGAAAGAATAATTTAAAAAAATAATTAAATGAAATAAATAAGGAAAAAAAAACTTTATGAAAGAAAAAAAATCACATTGAAAATTAGTGATGGTTCATGACAAAATAACATTAATGTCAAAAGAAGAAGTTTTTTCATAAAAATGTTTTTTAAATAAAATAAAACTATGATGATGTATAATGAATCACAAATGTTAAATTTAGGTGACACTAGTATTTTTCTTTCTTTTTTTTACAAAAAGTTATGAAAATCTTAATATAATAGATAAATAGTAGAAAAGTCAATGAGAATGTGCTCTCATGTCATATCTTCGAATGAGATTAAACAATGAATTTTTTTCCTTGACCTAAACTAGAATGCCTTAAAGTTATGGCTTACTACCTCTCATGGCTTATTTCTCTCCTCAAAGGGTTAGGCACCACTCCACTATAAGTGCATTAGTTCTCATATTGTTTCTATGTCCCATGGTGGAATAAACTACTCTCTATATGAAAAATATAGAGATCCCACCCTATAGCCATAAATATGAGGAGGAATAAACACCTTCTCAAGCACCCACATTATGGATTGAGGTATAGCTTGATTTGGAACCTTCACGAAAATTGACTAGGGATAACCTCCCTTAATGGCTCATTATATTACTCCACTAACGTAAGGTTTTGCATAGATCAAGTATAGGGCCCAAAGTGTGTGAGGTAAAGTATAATAATTTCCAATAAGCACAACATAAGGATAACATGAAAAAAATATATGAATAAATATTAAATAAATAAAATATAAACAAATGAAAACATGTAATACAATAAGATACTATAATTAAAAGGAGCAATAAAATATAATAGGTGACAATGTATTACATAACTATTTTCATTAGGCTTGACTTTCTAATCATTCCCAATGGAGTCATCAAAGTATTATAACTTGCTTGGAGGGCATTGTACTATAGATGATGGCTATTTTAATTAATTAAAAATAAAATAAGAGCTGCTATTAATTTTCTAAGAAAAAATTAAAAACAAAAAGAATGATAAGTATGTATTTTTACTTGAGAAAATGATGCAAGAGTCTAATTATATGTGTTAAAGGTGTTAGGTATCCCATAGTATCTATTTAAAGAATAATTTCCTTGAAACTAATTATGTAGCAAATTTTGGCCTAAAACACATAATTAATCCTTAAAAATAATAATTAGCAAAAATAATAAAATAAAATATACATTATTTTAAATATCCTAATATAATACACTTACTACTTTATTAGAAGTAGAGAGAAAAGTGAACTCATTGAGTGACCAAAGCCATTATTATAGGACATTAAAAAAAGGACATGAAACTTTAAAAATAAAAAAATTATAATATTTATAAATAATTGACTTAACTTATGTAGGTATGGGCTCACGCACTCTCAAGAGAAAGATCTAAGTCTACATAATTCATAAAATTATTATTTTTTATATTTTTAAATTAATTTGGAAGAAAAATAAATTAAAAATAAATGGTAATGATTTAAAATAAAGATTGTAAAAATAAAATGAGTGAGAAAATATAAGAGATTATTGAAAGTTAAACACTTTTATTTTTTGCTCATGCTTTTGGCATGTTTATTTATTTATTGTGTTTTAAAAAAGATTGAAATACGGTGGAACAATTCTGAGAAAATAATTGTAAAACAAGAACAATTATGGTAGAAAAACAAGTGACAAGAAGGGAAATGATTCATATAAAAATATTTATTTATTTTTTTAAAAAATAAGAGATTGTTGAAAGTTAAACACTTCTATTTTTTGCTTATGCTTTTGTTATGTTTATTTATTTATTTTAAAAAAAGATTGAAATAAGGTGGAACAATTTCGAGAAAATAATTGTAAAACAAAAACAATTATGTAGGAAAAAAAGTGACAAAAAGGAGAAGGATTCATATAAAAAAATTATTTTTGGTTTAGCTTTTTTATAAAATTATAAAATATGAAGTAAAATCTGAAATAAAAAGGTGTTCCAAATTCTCTCAAAAGTCCAAAAAATATTAATATAAATTTATAAGAACATGAATAAATATTACAAATTTATAAAATTAAAAATATATGCAACCCTAATGCATCCTATAATTCTTCTTGGAAGAGTTAGGAGTCTTAATTTCTTAGGAACATTATTTTTTTATTTAAAAGGAGTAAACATGACCGTTCCACATAAATTAAATATTCTACAATCTTATCATTGATTAAGAAATCTCAAACATTCTAATGATACAATTTATATTTAATGCAAATGTTCTGAATAATTACACTAATCTAAAAAAAATTATATATAATGAAAAGTCAATTTAAAACTATTAACTACAGTGACATGAATATCACATGCCCAATAATAAATTTATACTAATAACACCACTAGAAAAGAAAGGAAAATAGTACAAGTATACAAATAATCGAGAAAGAAGATAAACAAAAGATAAGAACAAACAAATTAATGCAAAATCAATATATCGAAAGCAGATTTATACATTACATGATTGCAACCACATATATTCGACCATGGATATGGAAGGCTTGTAAAGGGAAGATGGGCATTGGAAGCAAATGTATCTTTGCAAATGTATTCCTTGAAGATGGTGAATCGTACAAAATCATTATTTCCCACGGATTCAAACCAAACGTTCTAAGTAGCTACCCTTCTTTCCCTTCATTTTTCTTATCTTTTTTATTCCTATATATAATTGGGGAAGATTCAAACTTTTTTTTTCGTAATATCTTTAATGAGTATCAATTTAAAATTAATTATTAATTAAATATTATTTTAATTAAGCATATAAATTATAATTACTATATTTTGTGATTTTTTAATTCTTATTGAGCAGGGATGGATATCATTTTTTATATTAATTACTTTTATCAGTTTTAATCCTCCTGATAAATAAACAAATTTAATTGATTATCATTAATCAAATTTTCTGCGTATTTAATTAGGAAGGGATCAAAATCCCATTCTTAATAACTTCATTATCTTCAATAAACTAATTGAAATAAGTAGAATTTTCTTTTTATTATAATTATTTTCTTTTTTCCTAAATTCAACAAACTTTGAGATAATAAACACAGATGCTCTAGCAAATTGAATCATTCTAATCATAATATTTATTTTTTAAAAATATATCAAATAAAAATGATTATGAAATAAAATGATAACTAATAATCAAAATTTGAATTTTTATATTTTTAATTTTCAGATATAATTAAAGTAGCAAAAATAAAGACTATTTTTTTATTACCAGTAAATCAAAATCTTGTTTTTCAAGGAAAATATGCATTTTTATATTTTTTTAAGAAATTTTATTTCATTTCGTTTGAGTTTTTTTTTTTTTTTTTTTGGATATCTTTTAATGCAAACAGAGCAAAATACGGTGTTCGCATAGATCATTAAAATGACTTGAGTATTAGACCAATGTGAGGTAGGTTGCTCTTTTTAAATTGAACCGTTCAAATTAGGTATTTTCAAATACTAAAATGCGTTCTTAAGAAGAAAAATGAAGAGATATCAGATAATATTATTAATTAAGGACACTATAATGCAATATTGATCGCTCTTCTAAAGCAAAGGTTGCTTTATTTCATTATGAATCACAACTGAGATATTCTATCATCTGATGGTTTTTGAAAGAAATGGACCCTGTATTTCAAAGGTGAAAGAAACAAACAAAGCTACACGACGAAGCAGGCAGACCTCTTGCTTTGGCTTTGTGTGATTGACGACGGAATAACTTGTCCTGCTCTTGTCATCTTTTCCTCCTTCATAAACATCCCTGAAATCTTTCCCCTGTTTCTCATACATTCCTTAGTCCATCCGAAACCATGGCGTCTGTTTTTGAAAAACCTCAACAAACTAATCAGTCTGTTGCATTTTGGCAGACACTCTTCTTTTCATTCGTTGTTGCTGCTGGTTTACAATTCAATAAAAATGCTTTTTTTGCTTCTGCTGCGGTAGAAGACGGCGAAGCCGATGCCCTTCTGGAGTGGAAAGCCAGCCTTGACAACCATAGCCAAAACCTCCTTTCTTCCTGGGCTGCTAAGACTAGTCCTTGCAAAGCCTGGTTCGGTATTAAATGTTCTCAGTCCAATTCCATCATTGAGATTAGACTCAATGACTCTGGACTGACTGGTCTACTTGACACACTCAACTTCTCCTCCTTCCCCGACCTCATCAAGTTTGATATATCCAACAACTTCATCCATGGATGTATTCCCTCCCAAATTGGTACCTTGACCAGACTCCGCTATCTTGTTCTCAATTTCAATAACCTCACTGGAAACATCCCATCTGAGATCACCAATCTCACCAACCTCGTTAATTTGGAGATATCTCAGAATTTTTTATCTGGCTTCATCCCACAAGAAATAGGAACATTGAGGAATCTTGGTCTCCTTGATTTGTCACTTAATGACGATCTCAATGGAAATATCCCTGATACAATTGGAAACCTGACAAATTTAAAGCTTCTCAACCTTTCTGTCAATGGCTTCTCTGGCCCCCTTCCTGAGCAAGTGGGAAAACTCCACTCTCTCCAGAGATGTCATCTGTTTAATAATAGACTTTCTGGCCAAATCCCAACATCCATATGGAACTTGACCAAATTGTTTACCCTCCGTCTGGATGGAAATAAATTTTCTGGATCTATTCCTGCCTCCATTGAAAACTTAGCCCTTTTGCAAGACCTTGAACTTGATCAAAATAATCTTTCTGGACCAATTCCTTCCACTATTGGAAACTTGACAAAGCTTACCGCGTTGTTCTTGTCTGAAAACATGCTTTCTGGACCAATTCCTATGTCCATAGGGAACTTGGTCAATTTGAGTTTTCTTGCTCTTCAAAATAACCTGCTTTCTGGACCTATTCCTTCCCCCATAGTAAAATTACCCAAGCTCACCTGGTTAATCTTGTTCATGAACAAACTTAGTGGCCATCTTCCAGCAGAACTGAATAATCTCACCAACTTGAAATACTTACAGATAGGTGCGAACAATTTCATTGGTCATTTGCCCGATGACATCTGCCTTGGTGGGTCACTAAAAATATTCGCTGCTGGTACAAACCATTTCATAAGTTCAGTTCCAAGAACCTCGAAAAATTGCACGAGCCTTGACAGACTTGAGCTAGAAGGCAACCGCCTGACAGGAAATATAGCAGATGTTTTAGGTGCACATCTAAATTTAGATACTATTATTCTAAGTGGCAACAGATTTTATGGCCAACTTTCATTGAATTGGGGCAAGTGTCATAATCTCACAAGGCTTGACATCTCCAACAACAATCTTTCAGGTAGTATACCACCAGAATTAGGTGAGGCAACCAAGTTAGAAGGACTTTTTCTCTCTTCCAATCGCCTCACTGGAGAAATTCCAAAAGAATTGGGGAAGTTGGCCTCATTGGTTGAAGTTAATTTGAGCCACAATCAACTTTCGGGAAGCATTCCCTTGGAAGTGGGATCCTTGCATGAACTTCAAAAGTTGGATCTGGCAGCAAATAATTTAAATGGCGCAATACCAGAAGAATTTGGGGGGCTTACCAGTTTATTTCATTTGAATTTGAGCAAAAATAGATTTAGTCAAACCATTCCGGATGAGTGGGGTAAATTAGGAGCTCTGAACGAGCTTGATCTTTCTGGAAATTTGTTGGTTGGAAAAATACCGGCAACGCTCGGGGAGTTGCAGAGTTTGGTAGTATTGAACCTGTCACATAATAATCTATCCGATGCCATTCCATCTAGTTTTTACCGCATGTTGTGTTTGGAAATTGTTGATATATCATACAATCAATTAGAAGGTCCCGTTCCCAACAAATCCTTTCGCAATGCTCCAATAGAAGCATTAATGGGGAATAAGGGCTTGTGTGGCAATGTCCCGTTCCCAACAACACCAACGGTAGCTGACAATAGTCACCGTCAAAAGAATAACCGCACGCTAGTAGCTTTATCCATTAGTTTGGGTATTCCATCGCTAGCACTATTTGTGATTGGCGTTGCCTGTATTCTTCGCCGAAGGAGAATAGAAACAATGAACCGAGCTAAAGAAGCAAGAAATCAAGCTTTATTTGATATATGGAGCTATGATGGAAAAATAGCTTTTGAAAATATCTTTGAAGCCACCGAAGGTTTTGATGATAAATATCTGGTTGGTAAGGGCGGGCAAGGAAGTGTTTATAAGGCCCAGTTGCTTGATGGCAGTGTTGTTGCCGTAAAGATATTTCACTCCATACCAGATGAGATATTTGACTCCAGAACAGATGAGGAGATGGAAATGGCCGATTTAAGTGCTTTTGAAAGAGAGATTCGAGCCTTGACTGAAATTAAGCATCGTTGCATTGTGAAGTTGAAAGGGTTCTGTCGTCATTCACGGATTTGTTTTCTAGCTTACGATTTTGTTGAAGGGGGTAGCTTGCATGAGGTCTTAAAGAATGAGAGACAATCAAGGGGGTTTGATTGGAACAAGAGGATGAATGCGGTTAAAGGTGTGGCTAGTGCTTTATTTCATATGCACTGTGGTGGTTCAACTCCGATCGTTCATCGTGACATATCAAGTAAGAATGTTCTGTTAAATTTAGAATATGAAGCTCAGATTTCTGATTTTGGAGTCGCAAAGATTTTGAATCCCAATTCATCCAATATGACCTCATTGGCAGGCACCCCTCGTTACATGGCTCCAGGTTAGACTCTTACTTGTACTCTGTAATTATTATACTATTGTTCTAATACCAGATACTCTACTGTCGATTGTGGTAATATCGATTGATTTTTTAATTTATTGTAGAGATTGCGTTCGGTTCGAGAATAAATGAAAAATGTGATGTTTATAGTTTTGGAGTACTCTGTCTGGAAATAATTATGGGCAAATATAGAGGAGATCTCATCTTTTATTTGATGATTCCATCTGGGGGATCTACAATTCAAAGTGCTAAGTTGAAGGATAACTTGGACGAACGTCTTCCTTATCCTGAGGATGCAGTTGCTAAAGAGGTGATCTCCATTGCAAGAATAGCACTTAGTTGCTTGGATAGGAACCCAAAGCGTCGCCCTACCATGGAACAAGTGTCGAATGAGCTTGACAAGCCAACATCATCTACATTGGACCGGTTTGACTTCCACACTGTCACACTTGGACAGCTTCAGTAGAGTCTTTAATATTTTATTTTCCTCTGAACTCGAATGAGAGCTTGTTTTTCCATTTCGGAGGGGATGCTAATGCATTTTTGTATTCTTGTTAGTGTTGGTGGTCTTCTCTCAGCTCTTACTAATTTCAATCTACCAATATGATTAGCTAGTCATTATAAAATGGATCCTGCTAGTATCGTAAATCAAAGTTATAGTCTAACATTAGTCACAATTTTTTCTTCTTCTTCCTTTTTTTTTTAAATAGGAAATCAGTTACCTGTTATTTCTGTTAATATATTCAAATAAATTTTTAAATTTAAAAATATTTTAAATAAATAAAAAGAGAGAGATAAATTCAATAAATACAACGATTTTAGATTGATGGGACCTACCTATTTTTTAATTTTTAAAAATTTCAATATTATAACAAGATTAAAAATATTTTCTGAAAATTAAGTGAGGATTTGGGAGGGAATTTTCATGTCAATTTAAGATAATATTAATTTTACTTATTTTGATTTGTTAAATTTCACTAAGAAGATGCTTTCACTTGTAATCAGAATATTAAATTTCACTATGAGTAATATTATGGAAAGTTCTATTTGTTAAAAAATTGAGTATTTTATCATTGGATTTTCTTTTTTTTTCAAAATTTAAAATAAGTGAATTAAAATTAAAAATGCAAATATCAATATATTAAATACAATTTAATGATAAAAAATATTTAATTTTTTAGAAAATAAAAACTCCCCATAACATCACTTTATATTATTTACATTATTTTCTTCAATTCAACGGTAAATATTCAAAGGCTGGAATTGTCGGATATTTGCTAGTAAATTGCAGGAAATTCAGGAAAGAATGGACCGATTCCACAATTGACTGGAAAATTCTACATATTAAGAGATTAAATATTTTATCTGGATTTTCTTTTTTCAAATTTGAAAATAATTGAATTAAAATTAAAAATATAAATCTTAATATATTAAATATATTCTAACAATAAAAACACTTAATTTTTTAGAAAATAAAAACTCCCCATAACAACGCTTCATATTGTTTACATTATTTTCTTCAATTCAACGGTAAATATTCAAAGGCTGGAATTGTCAGATGTTTACTAGTAAATTGCAGGAAATTCAGGAAAGAATGGACTAATTCCACAATTGAATTGAGTATCTGACCAAGAAAATGATCACGGACAATTCATTGAATACCAGATGCTTTTCTTTGATGATGAGGAATTGCATTATGATGTTTAGCCATTTGGCAGACATTTTAGAGCATAAATTTCGAGAATTTGAATGCCGCTATGGTCATGCCTGCTGTCTTAAGCTCAATTCATGCGTCATCAATTTTTACTCAGTGTACCATAGAATCAGCTTCAGTGGAATAAACAACCTCTCTTATGTAAACTACTAAGCAGCTGGCAGCGGAGCTTCACGGGGACAAAAGGAGTATTGCGCCTTCAAATTTTTTAAAATTATATATTAATATCATGAAATTATTTAAAAAAATTTCACATAATTTATTTGATTTTCCTAGATTTTAATTCAAGGTCCACCGTTGCAAATAATCCTATATGCAATAATATGGAGCCACGGACTCCAATGTATGAAGTTTCACGTCAATCGTTGTTATTGGTAAAAGTCTTCGTAGATAGATGGAATCTTATCCTCGCGTCAACGCGCTGATGAAATAAAACACGAGGGAGTGGATGACTTGGAGGAAAACGCGCTAATGAAATAAAACACGAGGAAGTGGATGACTTGGAATCTTATCCTCGCGTCGACGTCTGAATTGCAATGCTGATTTCTCGGTAGATGCATGGAAAATAACGTGACTCTTTTGGCGCCTTCATATGAAATAAAACACGAGGGAGTGGATGACTTGGAATCTTATCCTCGCATCAAGGCCTGCAATGCAATGCTGATTTCTCGGTAGATACATGGAAATTAACATGACTCTTTTGGCGCCTTCATATCTTGGGGCTCTCCTTTCAGTTCTCACTAATTTCAACCTACATATATGATTAGCTAGTCATTATAAAAAGGATCCTGCTAGTATCATAAATCAAAATTATAGTATAAAATTAACCACAATTCTTTCTTTCTTTTTTTCTTTTAATAAGAAATCAGTTACCTCTTATTTCTGTTAATATATTCAAATAAATTTTTAAACTTAAAAATATTTAAAATAAATAGAGAGAGAGAGAGATAAATTCGATAAATACAAAATTTTACATTGATGGGACCTACCTGATTTTTAATTTTTAAAAATTTTAATATTATAACAAGATTAAAAATATTTTCTAAAAATTAATTGAGGATTTGGAAGAGAATTTTTATGTCGATTTAAGATAATATTAATTTCACTTATTTTGATTTGTTAAATTTTACTAAGGAGATGCTTTCACATATAATCATCAGAATATGTGGAAATAATTTAAATTATATTACTGAAGTAACATATATTATAGTTAAAAGGCCAATGGATGAACAAAATTGCGAGGAGCTTACAAGATGTCTATTACTACAAATATAAACCCGTAGTCAAGTTATTCCTAAGCAATCCTTTATTACAATGATAATTTATTTGGATAGAGAAAAATGGAAGGGAGGAGAAGGGAAGGGGAAATTATTTAATATTTTTTCTTTATTTGGGAGTTTTGTGCAAGAAGGTAAAAAAAAAAAAAGAGAGTTTATAATTAATTTTTTAAAACCTTTCACTTTTCAATAATTTTTATTCCTCCAGATTGAAAGTTTTAGAAGGTAATCTTCTTAATTACAATTTTAACCCTATTTTATTCTTTAATTTATATTTATACTTACATTCTCAACATTTCATTATTATTTACCTTTAAATAAAGCATATTATTTATATTTTTTTGAAAAGTACCTAAACATGTGGAAAATATATATTATAATTGTGAAAATTATTTAATAAAAGAATAAAAATATTCTTTTTTTATTGATAACAATTAGACCTAAAAATTATGATCCATATTTATTTATTCTTATTTTAATCCATCCATATTAAATAATAAGGTGAACATGAGTTAAGTCATTATTATCATTATCAAATAATGATCATATTAGATCAAAGTAGCATGCTTCAAGCAATGTCTTCTTTCTATGTAGGTATCCTCCATATTTAAAGAAGATTTTGCTTAAGGATAAAGGAGTTAGTTAATCTATATTTTTTCCTTGCTTTTATTTTTATTTTGATAGGCTCCTTTGTGTTCTTAAGTTATTTGCTAATGTTGTTGTGGCTACTAGTTGTTCTAATTTTTTTTTTAAAAAAAACCATAATAATTTTTTGATAAACAATTTATGTAAAAATTATAATATTTTTGTATATTAACTTATATCATTTTTCATAGAAAAATTTTATTAGAGAAAGAATTTGGGGTAGCATATTTTTTTTAATTTTTTAAATTGTAAAAAATTTATTAATAAATTAGCTTTTTAAGAAAGGATAAATTTTTAAATTTTACATACTAATTAATTGTATGTTTTTATTGAACTCTCAATTATCCTTTTTTGTATAACTTTAAACATACAAATAAGAAAAGGAAAAGTCATAACTTAATCTTCCATTCCTCTTCCTTTCCTTCCCTCATATTCTTCCCAATTGTTTTTTTTTCTTTACTTCCTCTCCAAACTTTTAAACATCTCATAAATCCCTTTTTGAAATTACACTCATATAAAGAGTATCTTTTTTTTTTTTTGGATAATGGTAGAAATGATAATCTATTTAACACATATTTATAATATCTCGAGTTTGAACCCTAGATATGAAAGGAGTAAAGCCCTTATAATAATATCAATTATTACTATACCATTAAGGTATTGATAGAAAGAGTACCTTCTTAATTTATACTATGATGTATCTGGATCTTCTTTTATTGATTTTTTAACTACTTATTTATTCTTTCTAACTTTTTTATATCAGTTTAAAATTACAAATTGTCTCTTTTGTTAATTTATTTTTCTTTTAATTTTATTTTTCAACCACTCCTTTCTCCTCATATTTGTAACCATTTTTATTTGTTAATTTGTTTTTCTTTTAATTTTACTTTTCAACTATCAACTCTTTTTTTAATAAAAATTTTAACCATTTCTTAATTTAAAATAAATTTTATAATAATATTTTTTATCTTAATATGCTAAAATCACAAATTTGTTCCACAATATATTATTAGTTTCAAGGCGATCAAATAGTTTCGTAATATAATATTGAAATTATTAAATTTTAATTGTTTATTGGTTAATAGATGTGATTGAATAATTTTAATTTAATTATTCTATAAATGCTACATCACCTCAAATTTTGAAAGCCTAAGAGTACAACAAAATTTACTATAAATTTAAATAATAAAGCACATAAAGTAAAGAGTAAAGAAAAAAGAAGATAGCAATGGTATTATAGTGATTTGGTTACCTAAAGAAAAAAATTGTATACTCCACTTTTCTAAGATAGGCATTTGATTCATGAAATATTTTTCATATTCTTAGGAATATTTCATAGGAATGTCACATTCTTATATTGGTTCAAAATTTTAAAAAAACTTACTCAAGAATATAATATTTTCAAGAATATTTTAAAACTTAACTTTTCTTCCAAATATTTTGATATGAATAGGTGAGAATATTAGATTCTCATAAGATTGAACTATTTATACTAAAATAAAAAGATAATTTTATCCCTATTTTTTCATATCCTAATTTATTCTGAAAGTTTTTCATTTTGTTTTTCACTTTTGACTTATATTTCTCATTTTCAATTTTTTCATGATAATGAGCATAGTTATACTAAATAAGTAAAAAATAAATAAGTAATTTCTAAATTTTAATCCTATTAATTTATATACAATCTCATAACATATTAAAAAAAAATTCATAAAGTAACTTTAATCTATTAAATTTTGATTTGTTTGATTATATTGATTAATATTGCATATTTACATGTAATATATTTTTTTAAAATTTTCTCATTTACATAAATATTACAATTAAAATTTATTATATTTTTTATAATTTTTAATGCCTTACAAAGTTTAAAAAATAAAATTTTAAAGGTGTGAGTTATGTAAAATTAATATCTTGATATTAGAGATAACTTTTAGTTTACTTATTTAATTAATAAATCAAATTCAAATTCAATTTTTTTAAATTTTTTTTAATATTTTATATATTAAATTATTTATTATATTTTAATTAAATAGAATTCACATTATTAATATATTAGATCTTCAAAAGTTTTTATTTATAAATTTTTAATTAAATTTATAATTTATAACAAAAAAATAAGAAATATATTTTTTTAAAAAGTAATAAGATCTCGGGAAATATAAAGTTAAA
Source organism: Sindora glabra (assembly GCA_020226215.1). Lineage (NCBI taxonomy): Eukaryota > Viridiplantae > Streptophyta > Magnoliopsida > Fabales > Fabaceae > Sindora > Sindora glabra. The sequence continues at coordinate 38,509,810 of CM035227.1, read as the reverse complement.
CCAAACATAAAAATATAATATATTTAAAAATTAAAAAAATATTTTCAAAAATTTATATATTGAACTAAATATAAGAATGTTATATTCTAAAGAATCACATATCTGGAAATTATATTTCTTAAAAAGTGCACTTTTCTAGAAATATATAATTTCACAAATCAAATGCCCCTAAATTCAATTTTAATGGATATTACTAGCACTCTTTTTTATTAATATCAACTTCAATTTTTTAATAACTACTTCTATTTTCCGTTGTGATCGTGAGATATTGGAAAAAAATTAAATAACTCACCACCCAATGGTGTTATAGTAATTTGGTTACCTAGAGGGAAAAAAAACTGCTCCTTTAAATCTATTCCATTTTTTCAAGTTTAAATTCAATTTTAATGGACATCACTAGCACTTTTTTCCTTTTTTTTATATCAAGTTCAATATTTTAATAACCACTTTTGTTTTCGATTCTAATTGTGAGATATTGGAAGAAGTTACATAACTCACCATTTAAAGAAAAAATTGTTTCTTTAAATTTACTTAATCTTTCTAAAATTTAATTTAATTTTAGTAGTTATCATTAGCATTTTTTCTTTTACGAGATTTAAATACAATGTTTGAAGAATCGGATTAAGCCAATTAGTTTACACCTCAAACTCGTCTCAGTAGTTGGGTTGAATCATATCATTCAAAAACTCCTGAACCAGATTGACTCGACATAACCATTGAAATTAGACCATTTTTTAAGAGTCGGTAAGTAAGCTCCTCCTATATTGAAAATAAAAATGCTACAAGGCTTGGACATCAAACCCTTAAGAGCTATGCTGGTAAGCCACCCGTTAGTCTAGTGAGGCTTCAATAAAGTTGCACAACTTAATACATATAATGCTACAATAATATTTTATAAATAATAAATAATAATTAATTTTTTATTTATTAAATTTATATGATATAATCAATATTTTAAGAAAATAAACATTATAATTATATTATTTATGTTACATGACTTTGTTATATAATCTTTTTATTATTAGTTTGATTTTAATTAGGATTAAAAATTAATAAAATTATATTATACATATATATAATGCAATTTGATTTAACTATTGGTCTAACTAATTGAACCAACTAAATCATGACCCGATAGTTTTTCTAATTCACTATCCAATTTGATTTTTAAAATATTGCCCAAGTATATTTTTTACATTTAATTTTTTAAGGATTCAAACAATCTCACCTTAACATTAGAGGATTGTCTTCTCGTCTTAGCTACAAGATGATGTCTATAAAAGTCTCACTTACTTTCCATTCTAACTAGTGAACCTTTAAATGAGTAAAGTTTGTCTCATGAAAAAATTACAAGATTTATACAAGTGTAAATTTATAAGTTTAAGCACAAAAAATGACTTTAAAAGGTAGAAAGAATTTTAAAGAGAAAAAACCTTCTAAAAAAAATGTTGCTTGTGGTATGTATTGCAAATGATGCAAATTCCATTATTTATAATTAAATGGGTCATAAGCCGAGCGGAGAGGATTTTAGGCCAAGCCAAACGGGCCTAACTACAAAAAATTTAAAGTTTGAGCCTAGCCCAACCCATTTAATTGTTAAAAAAATTTTGCCTGATCCAACCCGAATTTTCAATTACATGACCTGAAGGCCTAGTCTAATAGCTTGAGTAAAATATTTTTTTTATTTTTAAGTAAAAATAAATTTTTAAAAAAAATATATATATTTAAAGAGATAATATAATATTTAAATATATAAAATATTTAATTATATCAATTTAATATTTTTATATTAAAAATAATTAAATATAATTATTTTTTTAATATATAATTATATTATTAAAAATAAATTAATATAATCGGGCCGTGTTGGGCCATTTATTTTTATCTCAGCCTAAGCCTGACCCAATTAATAATTTGGCCGTTAAAAAAAAGCCCAACTAGCCAATCAAGCTAAAAAAAGAACTAATATCGTACATTTTTTCAGACCAAATGGCCCATGTACACCTTTAGGTAAAACTAGCTTTTAAAAAGTATTTAGCATTCAAAGAACAACTTCAATCCCAAATAGGCTTCATCCTTTTTTTTAAGCCTTTTAAGTAGCTTGCTCTTTTTAGAAATTTAATATTCGATTACATTAAAGATTATTAACTTTTGATTAAAAGCTTTGGCTTTTTTAAAAGATGGATTAACAAGTTATTTTTATGTACTACATTAAAAGTCCAAGCATTTTGCTCTTTTAGCAATAATTTGAATTTAATGTTATTATATCCTTTTCAAAGTTAGTGCTATACTTACTTCTTTACCATATATCCTAATATAATATTTTGAATCTAAATTAGCATTTGGTGGCACAAATCAAAGAGCGACATGCATGATTTATGTAGTTTTGCAAAACTAGCACAAGTTGTAACAAAGATGGAAGAGTAATCTGCTTGAAGTTACTTAAAACTGATTTTTGATAGTTGAGACTTTCACCATTTAGCATATTTAAAAAATAACTGTATAAATACATCATATACACTTCATTTAAGGTATTTTCATATGTAAAAATAATTGAAATGGTTATGATTCACATAAATTCAGCAAGCAAAGAGCAATCAAACAAAATTAATGCTTAAACCTGAGAGCATGCCCTTTGAAGCACTTTAACACAACTATATATTATCCTTGCAATTAATAAAATATATGAAATAAATTTATCATTATCAAAATCAATTTAGATAATTTTTAAGAAATAATTAGAGGTTCCGCATTTTACAAAATAAATATGAGTGTGTGAAGCAATTTTGTTGTAATTATTTTCATCACATTTAAAATTTTAAATATTGGTGAATGGTTATAAATATATAATAGAAAATTATTTTTTTAATTGAGAGATTTTTTTAAAAAATATTTACTTACTAAAATAATATAATTATTCCCCTAAAGTACTTGTGAATATTAAATTAGAAAATATTTTATATTTATATATTCCATTTAATCATATAAAATAAACTTTTATTACTAAGCGAAGTAGTTGTGAATTGATATAAAAATTTTCTTAAAAATTATTTATATATTTATATATATTAAATCACTAATCATGTGATAAATATATTAAATGTACAATAATGCTTCTTATACGACTAATTGATGTAATACGCCTTTTAATCATTAAGATTATATCAAGTATGCAATTTAAAATAATAATTCAACTTTTTAACTTTATTTCTTTCAAAAATAAACTAAAATAAAATATTTTTAAATTTTATACAATTTTTATAATTTTTTATTAAATAAAAAATTTATATAATCATGCTTTGAAATTCTGACGGAATAATAACTTGAGTAGTCAACAAAACTTTTGGCCGAATAATAACTATCAGTTCCCTCGTCGTCTTTAATTGTTTGTTGGGAAAATATCGATACATTATTAAAGCAGTAATATATCGGTATAATATCATATTTTATTGTATATTATATTTATTTTTTTAAAAATTAAATTTAACATATTATATGATAATAAATATACAGTTAGATTTGATGGTATTCTAATATATCACTATGTGGTTTCTCCACTATAAATTTTTCCTTTTTTTTAAATGTTTTCAGGCAACGTCTTTTAAATTCTGTAATCATGCTCTTTTTATTTTTTATTTAAAATTTTGTTTAAATCTCTATTTAATTTTTTATTTAAATTATACCTTAATAATAATAATAAACTATAGATGATAAAATGATTTTTTTTATCAATGCATTATTTACATTTCACATATTCTTGAAAAAGATATGAATTCATAAAATTAAAACCAAATTCATATCATCACAAATTTTGCTTCTTGGATTGTGATCATGATCATATTTTTTAATTTCCATCAAATTGTAATAAAATTTTTGTGATTATATGGCAATACAATAATTTTTCTACCTGAAAAATATAAATAATTAAAATATTCATGTAATAAATTTTAAATAGCTATCGATAAAGGTTTTATTTCATATAATAAATAAGTTAGCTTATATTTTATTTATTATGTCAATAAGATAAATTAGCCTCTAAAAGTATTTTATGCATTAACTTATTAAAAAATAAACTTTAATTTAATAAGTTAACTTAAGTAACTTGTAATTTATAAGCTATTATATTTTTAAATTTTTTTATATCTATCCTTATTTTTTATTAATTTGTGATGTCATAAAATATAATCAATTATATTTTAAGTGATTATATTTTTATTATAAATAATAATAAAATAAAAATTATGTAAATAAATATATAAGTTCATAAAACATAATTAATTATTAAATATTATATCTTTATTTTGAACATCTTAATTATGTTAATATAATTTAATATTTAGATAAATATGAATTATTTAAATTTATATATCTATTAATATATCTTTTTATATCATTTTATAATTTCAATTAATTCAATAACTAATTTTATGAAACACTTCTTACACAATAAGTTAATTTATCAACTATAAGCTATTAGTTAATTTATTAATTATTTATGCAAAATAGAGAAAAAAACTATGCAAAGAAAGCAATGTTAATATAATAATAAATAAAGTGATTATTAATAGATTATATAGTGTGTAAATTAATTTTTAAAAAATGTAAAATATTCCTTTTAACTTTAAGATAGATGGATTTTGCTTCCTTATACCTTAAAAATTTGAAAATCATTCTTTTAAACTACACAAAACTTGAAATTAATACTAATAAGCAATTTTAATGAACCATTTTATCAAACTTTATTATTTTTTTCACAAAACTTTTAAACAAAAATTACAATATTATAATATATTGATTTATTTTTTTCTTTTGCATATAAATTTACAGTATTTAAACAAAACTCTATATATCTATATTAATTTATATTAATTATATAGTATAAAAATTATCTATAAAAAATGATGAGATAAACTAGCATGCTATAATATTGTGATTGTTATTTTAAATAAGAATTAACACACACAATTTACTTAATATCAAAGAACATGATATTTTTCATAAATTTTTTAAATAGAAATCATAATATTACAGTATGTTGTTTTTCTTATCATTTTTTTTACATAATTTTTATTTTATATAATTGATAAAAATTAAATTAGATATATGAAATTTTAATTAAATATTTAAAAATAAATTGTGAAATTATATATAAAAAATACAAGATAAATCAAAATTCAATAATATTATGATCTTTATTTAAAAAGCTTATAAAATATTTATAGTAATTTGATAAAATGAGAAAATAAGTTAATGATGAGTATTAATTTCAAATTTTATATAATTTAAGGGGTAATATCTAAGTTTAAATTGGAAGAAACAAAATCTAACCATTATAAAATTGAAGTGGGTACTTTTCAATTTTCCATTTTAAAATATTAGATACATCCATCTTAACCAAAAAAAAAATTATTAAGTAATGAATTAAATTTAACATCTTTCATAAAAAAAATTATGATAATATAACAATAAGGGGCCATTTGGATAATACAATAATATAGGATATGATAATAAATTGATAAGTTATAATTCTATTCAATGTTTGATGCATAATTATATAAGAAGATAATATAAAGTTATACTATTGGTTATTTGCCATCAAATGCATATAACATACATAGTATTGCACTTCCAAATAAACACTAAATAGTGACAAAAAATTCATCACTAATTTAGGAATTTCTATTGTTAAGAATTTTAGCAATGGAAAGTGAGAAGTTAGTAAACATGGCGTTGGTAAAATATTAGCAATAGAAAAATTGCATCCATTACTATTTTCATTGCTTAATTTTTAGTCTATGACAAGGAATTGAAAATGATGGGTGAAATTTATGACACCTTTATCCGTTGCTGATATGGATTTTACTAATGGAATGTTCATTCCTAATATTTGTTTTCCTAATGAAATAATCCATCCTTAAATTACATAATTTTTAATAAACTAGTGACATCATTATAAAAAATTTATTACTACTTTAGTCACTAACTTGATAAACATTTGCTATAGATCTACATATTTTGCTAATGAAAATATGCTATCTTTATTTGAATTTTTTTAAATGAAATATGCATTTTATTTCTATTGAAGTTAAAATTTGTAAAATGAAATCAAAAGGCAAGATTTTATTTATATAATGTAAAAGAAATAAGAAAAAATCAAATCCAATATTCATTAAAAAATAAAAAAATCTTATATAAATACATAAATAAAAAATACATAATCTTACATGGCTTGAAAATAAAAGTTGATGGTGGTCATCTTGGTTACCCAGTGATGGTGAAAGTGTTGGATCACCTTATTGCACTCTCTACTATAGATTTTTCAATCATGCATCTACTCTACCTAATCAAACAAAGTGCATCCTGAAGTTGCTGTTACATCATTGTAATAAGTTTATTGAGCTACTTCAAGCTCCTCCGCTTGTTACTTATAGGTGCTCTGCAACTTCTAGTCATCTGGCTTATAGGATGGCTCATGTAATGGCAAATGATGGTTCAATAACCTTACAGGCCTTTAGTCTCATGCTATAAATGCAACTTTTTTTATTTCAGTCACTAGCTGCCTCCACCAAGACAAGGTCTCATTGAGCTACACTACAGATGCCTTACCACAATAAGTAAATGCCTTAGAAGACTGTATCTTTACTATCCTTAAATGCTCTACAAAATAATATGTAATAGTTGATAATGTATATCACTGCATATGACATCTAGTTCCTTTTAGATTTCTCATCTACCCACATATGATGGCCTTCTTGATTGAGGTAAGTGTAGATATGGATGAACACCTCCAAATCTATAGGGATTTACGCTTAATTCCTTTTCTTGAAAGGTAATCATAATTAAAATGAATTATTTGGTATGTAGTAAATGATTACATTAAAACTAATTAATATTTTAAGCAAAAATTAATGAAAACTCACTATCATCCTTTTATACTCTAAAATGGAAATAGAATTGCTAGTGTGCATGATTATTTTATAAAAGATACACTATTTTTTTTGTTGAGCTTTTGTTTTCTCTTGAAGTCAACATCTTTATCCCATTTCCTTTATGAGTTTGTCAAAAATGTCATCGGACATTCATTTAGGCTTCTTTAGTGGGCCATTCCTTATTTAGTTCATCATGCCCTTATAATTAGCCATAACTATACAAGCATAATTTCTTTTTATCATGTATGCATCCTCAAGATGTAACTTGTACCTACCCTGCAAACATTGAATAAATCATACTCAAATACAAATAAATGATAAATTAACTTATAAATACAAATTAATATATAGTTATTAGAATATAAAATAGGAATGCAAATTAAAATACAATGAAAATTATGAAGTATAAAATTAAATACTACCCATAAGTAGAACCAATTGTCTTGAAGTTATTGTGAGACACCAGTGTTCAAGTTGTCTTTAAATTGCTCTAGAGATGCTGGTGTAAGTTAGGGTCAACTCTAAGAATTCCCTTGAATCACCCTTATTATATCCCTCATGAGATCATGGATAAACACAATAATAAAACTACAACCAAATGTACTAGAATAAATTTATCACAAATATTAAACATTTATACAAATTAATAGAAATGAATACAATTATTTATTACATGTAAATATTTAAATATGTAAAAATACTTATGAATCACCTTTTGAATGCACCCAAATACAATCATCCTCTAGGTCCTCAACTAAACGATAAGTTAGAGGCTATCCTGAATAAGGAGTCAGGTGATGTGTAGCTTACCAGGTGGGCACCACAGCATGAGAAGCAATAAGGATATACTGATTACTTAGAGGTGGGGAAGCCTGAGACTCCTACCTAGGTGACTGTATAGATGTTTATAGATCAGGCATGGATATAGATGGGTGTGTATTGATTGTGGCAAAGGAAGATGAAATTACAAAGCCTAAACTGGAACTTTTGACAATATGGCTACCATAATTGTTGAAAGTGTATCTACTAGATCCGTGTGAACCAATCAACATAGTACTTTATAACATGAAATGTCAATCAATGCCTTAAACTTTTGAAAATAAGCTAAATAAAAATACATAAGTTTACAAAAACTTTATATTTTTAATACTATTAAATAATGTTTAATTCATGCTTTGCATATCTTTTAAAACACAAGTTGACAACTACCCAAAAAAGGTAAAAAAAAGTGAATAATTGCTTGTACTTTATGCTATATGTAATGTCCCGAATTTTCAATTCTATTATCTGAATCTCTAAATTCTAAGGTCGTAGAAGCAAAGAGCACGTTTGAATTAGCTTGGTAGGTGAATTTTAAGTTGAAGGGAATTAAGTGTAAGGTAAACGAAATTTTGAAGGAAAAGGATAGTAGGGAAAAGAATTTATTTTCATAAGCAGTATAAATGATCAGAGAAGGTTGGAAAATCCTAAAAGGGGAAGTTGTCTAAGTCTGACAGTGTAAGGAATTTTAAATAGACAGAAACTCTATGGACTAAATTGCAAAAGTGCAGAATCGGGTGTGGTTAAAGTGAAAATAATCAAGAATTTGGGATCTAATATGAATAACTAAGAATTTGGGGTGCAATATGTGATTTTAATTAGTGTGACCAATAGACTCATGACAAGTGTCATTGTTAGAAAAATAATGGCAAGATTAGCCTTACTAATTGGTGAAAAATGGCTAAAATACCCTTGGAAATTTTAAAAAGGATCAAAATGCCCCTAGAAGCTTCATGAAAACTCTACCTTCTTCTCCATTTCTCCAAAAGCTGCAGAAATCCCCATGAAAGAAGCTTAAGACATGAGAGAGAGAGAAGGAAGAGAGAGAAAAGTTTCTCTTAGCTTTTTCACCTAAAAATACTTAGATTCAAGCTAAGGTGTAGAAGGGAAAGTTGCTCTTCTCATCAAGCTCTATCCATTGGTGTGCTTAGATTAAAGAAAAGCTCAAGTTTGATTAAGCTTGGAGAGCTCCAAGTGAGGATTTTCAAGTTGCACCAAGAGGTAAAAATGTTCTCCTCTAAGAGCTCTTTAATATACTCTTTGTAGTTTCTTGAAATCTTGAGGTTGGTGTGGTCAAGGGTGATTGAACATGGAGTTTAGGATGATTTGAATATGCTTAATGGTGTTTTGAATGTTGTTATGTTAATCCATGACTTTGGTTTGGTGCAAAACAACAAGAAACCATGATGTACACACTTGAGTTTTAGAGGCATAATGGTGCATGTGTAGAATTGGTATGATATGTTTAGAACTTGACTAAATTGATGAAGTTAGAATAATTTTTATGAATTATAAAGCCTATGAAAGATGAAATTTTGAATTATGAAAGTGTTTGTGTGCATATTCCCTTTTGAGAAGCCAAAACCATGAATATGGAAAAGAAGGAAGGAAGGAGTTTTAGCTGTTTAATGTGTTTTTGGAGGATCAGTAATGTACACGGGGTAGAACACGGCCCGTGTTGTACCCCGTGTACTTCGTCAAAGGCTGATCAGTGTGCTACACGGGGTGCAACACTCCCCGTGTTTACTTCAGAACTGAAGGGCAGTAAGGTACACGGGGTAGAACACGGCCCGTGTTCACCCCCGTGTTCTTTGTCGAGTAATCCAGTGAAGCCTTGAAGTGATCCAGTAAGAAACACGGCCTAAACACGGGGTATGGGAACCCCGTGTACTTTGTCAAGTGAACTTTTTGGCTTGGTTTCTTCAGGATTTGCATGGTTTTTCCTTTGGATCCTTTTCTAATGCTCATATATGTCATTTCAAAGATTGAAAATAAAGTATAGAGCATCTAAGTATGCATGTGTGCATCTATCAATGTGGAGGAAGTAAAGCATATATGAGATTTAAGGAAAATGATGATGTTCTAATAAAGAACTATGATGTGTATTTATGTAGACTAAGGAGTGACAATTGGAAAGGCAAGGGGAGTTATAAAGGATTTTTTAGTGATGGCAAAGGAAACATCACATTGGAAGCTTGTAAAAGGTAGCTAGCTTTATCCTTAAGTTGTTTTCTATTAACATGATTTTCTGTATTTTATGCCATTGTATGGAATGTGTATGCAATTGTTGTGGCACAACCCGAGAAGACAGTAGAATACTGTGTTTGGCCTATGGCTCGAGATCCTCGAGGATAATAGTGCAATTGTTGTATGCGGTACCTATGGCCAGAAACCTCGGGAAGACAGTGTGATACTGTGTTAGGCCTTTGGCTCGAGAACCCCAGGGAAGACAGTGAATTGCTGTGTGAGGCCTAGGTACGATTATCTGTGATGGCCATCTAGATATTGAGATAAGTCCTTGAATGGGCTTAATGATTTGTGTGTGCAATGCATATTTCTTACAATGGTATGATGTTGAATTTGATGACAAATGAGTAATTGATTTCGAAACGTATGATTTATTTGCTTAAGGATCTGGAATGGCTTGATGTATTTTTATGGCAATAGCTAGCTACTGAGAAGCTTTGTTTCTTATGTTTTTCTGTATTGTCACTAACCATTCCAGGTTATGCTTCCAAAGGCTCTCATGATAAGGTTCAATGATGTTTTGAAGTTGTAAATGTAAAAGAAAAAAAAATGGTTACATAGTTAGTGATATTGTATATGATGGATGTACGAATTGTAAGTTGAACTCTTTTTGTATAATTATATGACTCTTACTTATGTTGTATGAAATACAGAAATTTGAGGTATTATGAATTGGTTTGGAGTATAAGGCAAGTTAGTATGTGTTAATTATCTATTAAATGAGGAATAAGGCGTTGATAAGTAAGGGAGTTACATTTTGGTATCAGAGCATGTTTTAAGGCCTTGTTGTATATGTGTGAATATCTGTTTTATTAATTGGAGTTGGTTATTGCGTAAATGGAAGTGTGTTAATATTGGGAATTTCATATAAGCATGGCTGGTAGAGGTAGAAAAAGGAAAGATTCAAGTGAAGGAGGGAATGATGAGATGGCTCATGCCATGGCTGCTATAGCTCAAGTGCTACAAAGACTTGAGTAAAGGTTTGATCAAGGGGATCAACAACATCAACCCCAAGAGATTGGACCTATTCAGACTGAGGAGGAGGTGTAGGCTAATAAATTAGCCAAATTGGTGAACCAATTTAGAAAAATGAACCCTTCCACCTTTAATGGAAAAGTTGGTCCCAATGGAGCAGAAAACTAGATTAGAGAGATCCAGAAGATCTTTGGCCTGGTGCCTTGCAACTCTGAACAAAGGGTGCAGTTAGCTACTTTTCAGCTACGTGAAGAGGCGGAGTATTGGTGGGAAAGTACTAGACAGATTTTGTTGAATAGAGAGCAGCCCTTGAATTGGGAAAATTTTACTGCAGCCTTCTATGAACAATACTTGCCCGAAATTATTTGGGACCAGAAGGAGTGCGAATTTTTAGATTTGCAGCAAACTGAGGATATGGACACAGAAGAGTTTTTAACCAAATTTGAGGAGATATCTAAATTCTCTAGATATTTGAGGGATCACTACAATGAGGCATGGAAGTGCATGAGATTAGAAAGAGCTATTAAACCTGAAATAGCCATTTCTATCACTGGCCAAAGAATTAGAAGTTATCTAGAATTGGTAAGCGCCGTTAGAGCCATCGATGCTGCTTTGAAAAAGAAGAAGTCCTTAGAAGGTGATGTATCTAAGAAAAGATTTAGTGGCGAACTTCAAAAGGGTAAGGGTAAGAGTTGGAATGATAGAAGGTCACGAACTTTCAATCCACCCTCTAGGAGTCAATCCCTCACTTTTAGGCCTCCAATTTAATCTTCTCCTCAATCTTTTGTTAGTAATAGGCCATGTAACTTATGTGGTAGATTTCATGGTAATGAACTTTGTCCTGTGAAAGTATGCTATAATTGTAAGAGACCAGGACATATAGCTAGATATTGTAGATTTAGGAAAGAAGAGTCTTCTTCAGGATCTCGCCCGGCTGTGTCATCCAGACCTAACCAGTCAAGATCAAGTGGTGGTCAAGGAAGACCCCCAACCCAGGGTCGAGTATTTGCCTTATCCAAGGAAGAGGCCAGAAAATCACCTGAACTCATCCAAGGTATAATAACATTATGTGGTTCTCTAGTAAATGCTATGTTTGATTCAGGTGCTACTCATTCCTTTATTTCTTATGAATGTGTGGGACGTTTGAACCTGATTCCTGAGACATTGACATATCATATGGTTATGAATACCCCCACAGGAAATTGAGTTGTGACCTCAGATGCTTGTTTGAATTGTGTGATACAGTATGAGAGTACATGCAGTGTTCTTGATTTGATATGCCTACCGTTGCATGATACTGATGTAATTATTGGCATGGATTGGTTATTCGCCAATCGTGCTGTGCTTGATTGTTCTAGTAAGACTGTATCTGTATGTGCTAATATGCCTGTGGATATGGATGTATCTTGCTCCGTGTTATCTGTAGAGAATATGTTCCTAAACTATACCCGTGCAGAGAGTAGTCTTGAAAGTGATGCTAAAGGGTTTATGATTTTCTTTGCAGCACAAGCTGAGTGTGATGAAGATATAGGGAAAATACCTGTAGTTAGGGAGTATGCTGATGTATTCCCTAAGGATTTTCGTGGACTACCCCCTGATAGAGAAGTGGAATTTGCAATTGACCTTGTACCGGGTTCGACCCTAATTTTCAAGACTCCATACAGAATGGCTCCAGCAGAGTTAGTAGAACTCAAGAAGCAGATATAAGAGTTATTAGAAAAAGGATTCATTCGACCTAGTGTATCTCTCTGGGGTGCACCAGTTTTGTTTGTTAAGAAAAAGGATGGGAGTTTAAGGTTGTGTATTGACTACAGGCAGCTAAACAAGGTGACAATTAAAAATAAATATCCTTTGCCTAGAATAGATGATTTGTTAGATCAATTGGTGGGTGCTACTGTTTTCTCAAAAATTGATTTAAAATCTGGATACCACCAATTGAAAGTTAAAAATGAAGATGTATTGAAAACTGCATTTAGAACTAGATATGGTCATTATGAGTTTCTTGTTATGCCTTTTGGATTAACAAATGCACCAGCTATTTTTATGGATTACATGAACAGAATTTTTTGACCGTACCTAGATCAATTTGTAGTTGTATTTATAGATGACATACTCATTTATTCTAAGACATTGGAAGAACATGAAACTCATTTACATATAGTCTTGCAAACTTTGAGAGAAAAGAGACTATATGCAAAGTTGAGTAAATGTGAATTTTGGTTGCCTGAAGTCAAATTTTTGGGGCACGTAGTGTCTAAAGATGGAGTATCTGTTGATCCGCATAAAGTAGAAGCGGTACTGCAATAGGAAAGACCCAGAACGGTGACAGAAATAAAGAGTTTTCTTGGCCTGGCAGGGTACTATAAGCGTTTTATCCAAGGTTTCTCTCAGTTAGCCTTGCCATTGACTAGATTAACGAGGAAGGAACAACCGTTTGTGTGGACAGATAGATGTGAGCAAAGTTTTCAAGAGCTGAAAAATAGATTGACTTCTGCCCCAGTGTTGGTAATTCCTTATTCTAGTAAGCTGTTTACGATTTATAGTGATGCCTCTAGAAAAGGATTAGGATATGTGTTGATGCAGGAAGGTAAAGTAGTTGCTTATGCTTCCAGACAGTTGAGACCTCATGAAGAAAATTATCCTACACATGATTTAGAGTTAGTAGCTGTTGTATTTGCATTAAAGATTTGGAGGCATTATTTGTATGGTACACAGTTTGAGGTGTTTACGGACCACAAAAGCCTCAAATATCTTTTTGATCAGAAAGAGTTGAATATGGGACAAAGAAGATGGTTAGAATTTCTTAAGGATTATGACTTTACTCTTAAATACCATCCAGGAAAAGCAAATGTGGTGGCGGATGCACTCAGTAGAAAGTCTATACATATGGCGTCAATGATGGTGGAAGAGTATAAATTGATTGAAAGAATCGGAGACTTAAATCTCAGTGTATCTGAAAAATCTGGGGCGTTGATGGTTAGTGAAGTTAGAATTGTTAGTAACTTGGAAGAGAAAATTAGGGAAGCTTTAGAAAAAGATGTTCTGGCTAAAAGGAGGATGGAACAATTGGGGCAAGAAGAAGGCAAGGATTTTAGCATGTCTGGAGATGGATTGCTTAGATTTAAAAATAGAGTTTATATACCTGATGATGATGGTTTGAGGGACGAAATTATGGAAGAGGCTCACAAAAGTAGATATACCATTCATCCTGGAGTTGTTAAGATGTATTAAGATTTAAAGAAAAATTTCTGGTGGCTGGGAATGAAATCTGATGTCACCCAATTTGTACTAAAGTGCATGATATGTCAAAGAGTCAAAGTAGAACATCAAAGACCAGCTGGATTATTGCATCCTTTGGATATTCCTGAATGGAAGTGGGATAATATAGCTATGGATTTTATTGTAGGACTTCCAAGAACATCCTCTGGGAATGATAGCATTTGGGTGATTGTTGATAGGCTTACAAAATCTGCTCATTTCTTGGCTATTAAGATTACGTATTCTTTGGATAAGTTAGCTAGAATCTATATTAGTGAAATCATTAGATTGCATGGTGTACCTAACAGTATTGTATCTGATAGAGATCCTAGATTTACTTCTAGATTTTGGAGAGCTTTGCAGGAAGCATTGGGCACGAAGTTAAGATTTAGTACTGCGTACCACCCACAAACAGATGGACAAACAGAAAAAACCATACAGACGTTGGAAGATATGTTAAGATCTTGTGTGCTAGAAATGAAAACAAATTGGGATTCATATTTGCCATTAACTGAATTTGCTTATAATAATAGTTTTCAATCTAGCATACAGATGGCACCATACGAAGCTTTGTATGGTAGGAAGTGCAGATCTCCATTATGTTGGGTAGAACTGAATGAAAGAACTATCTTGGGGCCAGAACTAGTGGATCAAACCACTCAGCAGATAAAGTTTATCAGGGAAAGATTATTGGTAGCACAAAGTCGTCAAAAGAGTTACGCAGATAAAAGAAGGAGGCCCTTAGAATTTGAGGTGGATGATCATGTTTTTCTCAGAGTAACTCCAGTTACGGGTATAGGTAGATCACTCAGAGTTAAGAAACTCCATCCCAGGTATGTTGGTCCATTTCATATCATTGAGAGAGTGGGACCATTAGCGTATAGAATTGTCTTGCCTCCTGAATTGTCACAATTGCATGATGTGTTTCATGTTTCTCAGTTGAAAAAGTATCATCCGGATCCCACCCATGTTATAAATTATGAAGGATTGAGAATACATGAGAACTTATCATTTACTTTAGAACCAGAAAGAATCTTAGATGTACAGGTGAAGCAACTAAGGAATAAAAGTATCCCTTTAGTGAAAGTATTATGGAGAAACATGGCAGAGGAGGAGGCAACCTGGGAAACTGAGGAAGATATGAGAAATCGATATCTGCATCTCTTTACTTAAGGTATGTATCTCGAATTTTAAGGACAAAATTCTTTTAAGGGGGGTAGAGTTGTAATGTCCCGAATTTTCAATTCTATTATCTGAATCTCTAAATTCTAAGGTCGTGGAAACAAAGAGCACGTTTGAATTAGCTTGGTGGGTGAATTTTAAGTTGAAGGGAATTAAGTGTAAGGTAAACGAAATTTTGAAGGAAAAGGATAGTATGGAAAAGAATTTATTTTCATAAGCAGTATAAATGATCAAAGAAGGTTAGAAAACCCTAAAAGGGGAAGTTGTCTAAGTCTGACAGTGTAAGGAATTTTAAACAGACAGAAACCCTAAGGACTAAATTACAAAAGTGCAGAATCGGGTGTGGTTAAAGTGAAAATAATCAAGAATTTGGAATTTAATATGAATAACTAAGAATTTGGGGTGCAATATGTGATTTTAATTAGTGTGACCAATAGACTCATGACAAGTGTCATTGTTAGAAAAATAATGGCAAGATTAGCCTTACTAATTGGTGAAAAAGGGCTACATTACCTTTGAAAATTTCAAAAAGGACCAAAATACCCCTAGAAGCTTCATGAAAACTCTACCTTCTTCTCCATTTCTCCAAAAGCTGTAGAAATCCTTATGAAAGAAGCTTAAGACATGAGAGAGAGAGAAGGAAGAGAGAGAAAAGTTTCTCTTAACTTTTTCACCCAAAAATACTTAGATTCAAGCTAAGGTGTAGAAGGGAAAGTTGCTCTTCTCATCAAGCTCTATCCATTGGTGTGCTTAGATTAAAGAAAAGCTCAAGTTTGATTAAGCTTGGGGAGCTCCAAGTGAGGATTTTCAAGTTGCACCAAGAGGTAAAAATGTTCTCCTCTAAGAGCTCTTTAATATACTCTTTGTAGTTTCTTGAAATCTTGAGGTTGGTGTGGTCAAGGGTGATTGAACATGGAGTTTAGGATGATTTGAATATGCTTAATGGTGTTTTGAATGTTGTTATGTTAATCCATGACTTTGGTTTGGTGTAAAACAACAAGAAACCATGATGTACACACTTGGGTTTTAGAGGCATAATGGTGCATGTGTAGAATTGGTATGATATGTTTAGAACTTGACTAAATTGATGAAGTTAGAATAATTTTTATGAATTATAAAGCCTATGAAAGATGAAATTTTGAATTATGAAAGTGTTTGTGTGCATATTCCCTTTTGAGAAGCCAAGACCATGAATATGGAAAAGAAGGAAGGAAGGAGTTTTAGCTGTTTAATGTGTTTTTGGAGGATCAGTAATGTACACGGGGTAGAACACGGCCCGTGTTGTACCCCGTGTACTTCGTCGAAGGCTGATCAGTGTGCTACACGGGGTGCAACACTCCCCGTGTTTACTTCAGAACTGAAGGGCAGTAAGGTACAAGGGGTAGAACACGGCCCGTGTTCACCCCCGTGTTCTTTGTCGAGTAACCCAGTGAAGCCTTGAAGTGATCCAGTAAGAAACACGGCCCTGAACACAGGATATAGGAACCCCGTGTACTTTGTCAAGTGAACTTTTTGGCTTGGTTTCTTCAGGATTTGCATGGTTTTGCCTTTGGATCCTTTTCTAATGCTCATATATGTCATTTCAAAGATTGAAAACAAAGTATAAAGCATCTAAGTATGCATGTGTGCATCTATCAATGTGGAGGAAGTAAAGCATATATGAGATTTAAGGAAAATAATGATGTTCTAATAAAGAACTATGATGTGTATTTATGTAGACTAAGGAGTGACAATTGAAAAGGCAAGGGGAGTTATAAAGGATTTTTTAGTGAGGGCAAAGGAAACATCACATTGGAAGCTTGTAAAAGGTAGCTAGCTTTATCCTTAAGCTGTTTTCTATTTACATGATTTTCTGTATTTTATGCCATTGTATGGAATGTGTATGCAATTGTTGTGGCACAACCCGAGAAGACAGTAGAATACTGTGTTTGGCCTATGGCTCGAGATCCTCGGGGATAATAGTGCAATTGTTGTATGCGGTACCTATGGCCAGAAACCTCGGGAAGACAGTGTGATACTGTGTTAGGCCTTTGGCTCGAGAACCCCGGGAAGACAATGAATTGCTTGTGTGAGGCCTAGGTACGATTATCTGTGATGGCCATCTAGATATTGAGATAAGTCCTTGAATGGGCTTAATGATTTGTGTGTGCAATGCATATTTCTTACAATGGTATGATGTTGAATTTGATGACAAATGAGTAATTGATTTCGAAACGTATGATTTATTTGCTTAAGGATCTGGAATGGCTTGATGTATTTTTATGGCAATAGCTAGCTACTGAGAAACTTTGTTTCTTATGTTTTTCTATATTGTCACTAACCATTCCAGGTGATGCTTCCAAAGGCTCTCATGATAAGGTTCAATGATGTTTTGAAGTTGTAAATGTAAAAGAAAAAAAAATGGTTACATAGTTAGTGATATTGTATATATAGTTGGTGATATTGTATATGATGGATGTACGAATTGTAAGTTGAACTCTTTTTGTATAATTATATGACTCTTACTTATGTTGTATGAAATACAGAAATTTGAGGTATTATGAATTGGTTTGGAGTATAAGGCAAGTTAGTATGTGTTAATTATCTATTAAATGAGGAATAAGGCGTTGATAAGTAAGGGAGTTACACTATATGCAAAAAATTCTCTAAATTCTAGGAAAAAGCATTTGAAATGTAGAAAAAAATATCTAGAATTCCTAAAAATTTGGAAGATTATAAGGCAAAGTCTTGACGATTTAAAATATTCATAATTTGATTTCAAAATTCAATTTCAATGAATGTAGCAATTTTTACTTTTTTTAAGTCATAATCAATTATACTAAAAAATTAATTCTTCTAATGTTTTGCTATATAAAAAAATTTCATCTGTAACTTTCATGAAAGTTTTATTCTAGTCCTTGAAGAACTTATTATAATAGTTTTATCTCCTAACTTATAGGAAGTACACAATCTTACTCCCAAAACTAATTTATTCTAGTTTACTAATAAGAACTTTGCTAGCACACATTCTCAAAATTTGAGCTCTTTTGTTATAATAACATTATATCATTCTCTTTTAAGAATTAGCTAAGGATGCATAAGATATCATTTTTTTCCTTTAAAATCTTAATTATCACAAGCTTAACCTAACCATGACCAGTGCAAAACTCGCTACTTGATTTCCACCACCTAATCCATTTTAATCATCACAACCTTAGTTAATTAATTAAGACATGTAATAAGGAGGAAGGCTTCAAACAATTTATTTCCAGATATTTTGTACTACCAAGGCCAAATTAAAAGGCATACTTTCCATCCAAGCTTCAAAATGGTAATGGTAAAGACTTAACATAGGTATCTACAAAATAAATCTTAGAAAAATGAGTTTAGGCCTTAGTAAGTAAATACTAATTATAAACAAACATATAAACTTAATGCTTTTATCCACTGGATCACTTTCCTTAAACATAATACATTTAAACATTCATAAACCACAATTTGCATATCAAATAGTCAAAAGGTTTATTCATATCCATATTATCACATACATTTCCAAATAAACTTAAAAGGTTCAATTATAACCACCTTATCATCATTATATCACACAAGAATGATTAATGTTAGTATACGTTCATATCGTCTCACATTTAATGAAAATCAAATGTAGAATACTGTCAACCGGTAGTCATATGTGACTCACATTTAATTAATTAGTATATGTTCATATCATCTCACATTTAATGAAAATCAAATGTGACTCCCAATTCAGTCTTATATCATACTCTCTTCTCCACTTTTTCCTTCTGCACCAACTTTATACCTTACCCGTCTTTCTACTAGAATACTGCCAATCGGTAGTCATATCACCCTTAACAAAACTCTTAATTCACATTCACTATATGTTCTCCTTTCTTATATCATGGCATAAACTATTCTCATCATATTAACTAAACAATATTATAAGCTTGTTCACATCATGTTCTATAGTACCTCCATGCCTTAAATACATGGCCATGTAATACAATCAATTGCAAGATTAAAGTAACAAGTTCATGAATCCTATTTTATATAAAAATTAATCTTATTAGATTTCCATAGACTATATTTTACTTAAAATTATCAAGGTTTGAAGTAATTATGTCTTTTACAAGCTATAAGTAAAAACTCAATCTTTTTAAAATCATAAATTTATTACCTCTTTTCATTATTTTAATGATATCTTAAAATTTATATAAGATATTATTTTAAAATTAATTTCATTTAAAAGTTTACTCAGATACTTTTTGAAAGATATATGATTTGCTTAAATCAAGCTAAAAATGAAAAAGTTATGACCTCTCAAAACTGATCTTGAAATCCTAAAAAAAATTTAAAAAATGATTGCTTTGGGAAAAATGGGAAACCTTTTTGCTGTAAACTTGACCTTGTCTTGACTTTTGAAGTAACAATCGGCCATTTTGGATTGGTTTTACAAATTTCTAATGCGAAAAGCATTATTCACTTGATATTTCATCATCTAATGCATTTTTCATGTCACAAGTCCATTTCAATCACAAATACACATTATCCTCATGCTATTGATGCTATTTTCATTGTTAAATCAAACTCAAAACAAAAATAAATACCTTAAACAAACCATTTTATTCATAGTTTTATAAAAATCCAAAATATGACATTCAAGCTTAAATCCTTGAAATCTAACAAGGAAAGGTTCAACTAATATGGACAAGGATGCTAGAAACTAGCTTTGAGGCTTCTTAACTCTTATCACTTAAAAATTAAAAGTTTCACTTAGTTAAGTTCTTATTTCCTTTGGAACCAAAACAACCTTGATTTCTTATCAACCTAAGAAGAGACAAAAAGGAAACCAATTATGGATGAAGTTCTTACCTTAATTAAATAGAGAAACTGAAGTGGAATCATGCTTTTTTACTTAAATTTGGATAAGAAGAAAGTGAGGAAAAAGAAGAGAGATGAGGATTTAAGAAGCTTTTTGAAGAAAATAAGAGGTGGGAAGAGAATTAATATTATAAAAATCAATGGAGGGGTAAAGGGAATTTTTGAAAACATTCTGTAAATCCCTTCCATACTCACATGGCTCAAAACCTCATATATTATTACTTTATTTCATCTTTTTTATCCATTTCTTATGCAAATCCCATTTCGATAATTACTAAAGCATCAATTTTATTTTACTACATGTTTCACTTATAACTATTCCAATTTTTACCATATTTTAGAGAAGGTGTAAAACTAACTATATAATGGTGAGAAAATATGAGGGAAATATAAAATTTTGGACATATTATAATTATTCAATTGCTTTAGTTGCATTATTTACTTCTTTAACTATTTAATTGAAAATTTATTCAACTAAGACCATTCTATTTAGGCATTAAAATGAAAATGGGTTTTTCCTAACACTACAAGATGAAGTGAAAAAGGACAAAACTAGATATTGCTAAGGTGTATATATTATTACTTTCCAAAGTCCCACTAAAAGTCCTATCTTCATGAATCTTAAATATAAGCAAAAAAAATACCCTTATTTAATCACATACAATTATGTCAACTTAAATCATACTTAACATGAAGAGTACTATTTGTGAAATGTTATACTGGATTCAATGATAGGTTAAAAATATGTGCAAAAAGGGAAATTAAAGTTTTTTCCTTGAAATGAAAGGCATAACCTACGTTTCTACTTTAATGGTATATAAAGTACATTAGGTAAGACATAAACCATAATCTTACTTTAATGGTATATGAAATTTCATTTATAATAATTCTTGATTGGCAAGCCTAACAAGGAATTTAGCTTATCTATTTTGATATGGACATTAGCTTTAAGGACTAACTAATATAACCATACATCAAAAAATTGTTTTCAAACACACCTTAACTAAGGGTTTCCCACATTATAACTATGATGTTTTATTATTTATCCACATGGATTTTTTTAATAATTTTACTAGTTATAATATAATCACATTTGAAATTATAACCATCACATAGACTATGATATTCTTGGTAGCTTCTTCTTTTGGTGTCAAACATTTGAGTCTAACTTCAGATAACATAAACCAAGCAAAATAAATGGATTGTGTAGTTTCATGGTTTATATCCTCATGTTTTTAAATGTTATAAACAAATTATATTTCTTATTATATTATATATTCCCTAAATTTAAGAGTGTATTTATGTTAACATCACAAATTCAACTAAATTGAAAAGGATATTTGATATCACATTCCAAATGAATGAATTGACATATAGTTCTCACCATTCTCTTGCACAAATCAAAATCCAAGTATTTATTAGATTACTAAGAATGACTTTGAGCTTTATGGAGAAAGAAAGGCCTTCTTGTAATTAGACAACAAAAGAGACACTAAAATCTTAAATTTGAATTACAAAGGAGCAATAAATAAAAGAAAATGCCTACTAATTAAAATTTTCTCAACTAATCTAAGTTAATTTCCTAAATCCTAAAACCTCCTAAAAAATTGAACCAATCAAAAAATAAATAAAATTATAAAATCTTACCTATAATAAGTGATATAGGGCAAAACTAGATGCTTTAGTGAGCAAATTAAATGGTGGTGGTGGTTAAGAGTAACAATGATGACTAGAAGCAAATGAGAATTGAAAAAAAAAGAGGAAAAAGGGAAAATGGGGGGGTCTAGTTTCACAAATTAGTATAAGTGTTAGTTTAATGATGAATAATTATATCTTTAACACATTTAAATAAAATGAAGCATTTTAATTAATGATGAAATTAGTGACATGTTTGTTGGTAATTTTGTTAGTAAATGACAAAAAATTTCATTGCACTGTCAAACAATTTTTAAAATTTTTGTGCACATGTTCATTCCTAAGTCCATCAATAATTCAAATTTGAACTTTTTTCATTACTAATTTCATCAATAAATTTTACCTATGAATTTTGGGATGGATATACCTATCAAATGCATTATTGTAGATATCTCACAATTTAATAATGAAAATATCAATGGATATTCCATTGCCTATTGTTAATTCCATTGCCAATGTCATAATGTATTTTTAACTCTTTTGTTCTCATTTACCAACAAGTGTTTCATTTTTATATATGTATTGCTAATGTCTATCACTAAATGCAAATTTTCTTTTAATGTTAAAAGATATTTATTTGGATAAAATTAACCTTAGTTGGCTTTTGGTTTGTAGACTATACATTTTCAAGAACAACAATAAGTGATGATGGTGGTGGTGGATGGTAGGTAACGAGGATAAGTGATAGCTGGTTATAAGAGATAGTGGTTAGCAACAAAAGGTGGCAATAGAAAGGGTTAATAGCAATAGGTAGTGATAGGAAGTGGTCAAGCATTAATTCATAACTTGTTGTTTACTAATAAGTAATTCTCACTTTTATTTAGCAATGTCATAATTTAAAATTAAAGGCAAAAAAGCCTATTTGCTCATATCATATATAAGAAGAGATGATAATTTTATTTTATGCTAACAGGATAAAATGACTTAATCATGTTAAATTACTCTGTATGATGAATACATCAAATAACTACTTTTATAAGCCTTCTCTAATACCATGCTTAGACGAGTGTCATGGGCATCTCTATGCAATGGTAAAAAAAGAATATAATATGTTTAGATATTGAACTTTGAGAAAAATGACCAATTATTTTTAAGAAATAATTTATTTGGAACTAATTTAATAAGAAGTTTAAATTTCAAAAAAGGCATTAAAACATTAGCCTATGAGGAACTTTTCAAGCAATTATTTAAAATAGAATCCATTTAAGATATTTTGTAAAGATTATAAGTACAAAAAAAAATTTTAAAAATGGTTTTTTCATAAAACTTGTAAAAAAGAATTAGTTTATGAAAGTGTAACATAAACTAAACGAGTGTTTTCTAAAATACTAATCTAACAAATTCTTCAAATTTACTTTCATTTCAAATTAATATGCATAAAGACATTTATTTATATAAAGAGAAGTCCACAATAAAGAATGTGATATGTTAAATGTACATCATGCATGAAATAAAAAAAAGGAACTTCCATAATAGTACTAATTAATTATCCTATAAAGATATTCATCATTAAAAAAAAAAGAAAAAAAAAACAATTTCAGAAGTCAATATCCAACAATTGCTAAAAAAAAGAATATTTGTGACAATTTTTTTGTGACAGTCACAAAAAAAAGTCACAATTGTAGTAGCTTAACTGAAGTTTATAAGTCATAGCTATTTTTTATCTTTGAGTTATTGTTTACAGTGGGTAATACAAAGCTCCTGCTAAATTTATAGTGTTTTAACCTAAAAAAACATAATTTCTTTAGCTCTTTTAAATCAAAATTTCTTGGAGAAAATTTTAATTCAAAATTTAAAACCATCATTTCTGAAACCCTATTAAAGCCCAGTTCATTTGTCTTTACTTATTTGCTTTCACTATCAATGTCAAAACCCTATTAGGGTCTATTGCAATCCCATTCCACCACTGATTCTGTCTTCACTTATTAGATTCAAAACCTCATGAGAGTTTACTTTGATTTCGTCCTCACTTTCACCACTAATTTCGATTTTACTTTGTAAGCTTCAAAATTAGAATTAAAATCCCTCTAAGCCTCCATTTTCATTACGTCCTCAAATTCAAAGTTAGAATCTCTCTAAGCTTCCAACGATCAAAGCCCTAATAGGTACATTTATGGCTAATTTTTCTTTACTTCATACTTTTGTTAAGCAATTAAAGATTCTTTTAATGAATTGTAACTTTTTTTTGGAGCATTCTTGTAATTTGCTATGAAGTTAGATTACTATGATTTGTTCAAGTTAGACTAAGAGGTTTTTTCTCCTTGGGCCGACCACCATTGTTATCTCTGAATGAAATCCTTAAGCAGGTACATTTGCTTATCTCTATTTTGTTATGGCATAGCTAGATTCCTAGACAATAAAATGCTTTAAGAATGGTTACATGAATTTATGTTCTTTATTTGATTATAGTTTTCTAGCTAGGCATGTTTTCTGGTTAATTAATTTTATGATTATAGTTTTAGCCATGACTTACAAATTTATGATAATGCTTTTCCTCTCCTCACTTTAACCTTTCTTTTAATTTCTCGGGTGAAATAATGCTTGTTATACTAAAGGATCTCCCCAAAACATAGTTAAATATGTATTTGTACTATATAAAATAAAGTTCATTCAGTAAAACTCACACATTAGCATCTAAGACTAAGTCTAGTAGAACAAATTTCCTAATCTTTAAATATTTTATATAGCCAAGATTTGTCACTGAATAAAGGTTAATTAGATGTATTAATCTCAATCTATACTACAAGGTCCTCATGGTTGCCTTTGTTATTGACTTTAAGAATGTATATCATTTTCCTTTACTAATTTCTTATTTCAATTGAATTTATTTGAAGTTTATCAATTAACTAGATATGCATGTGAAATAAGTGATGTTATTTTGCTATGAAACTTATGGCTCATCTATTAAAAATCCAAATGTAGAGACTAATTGATGATGGTGTTTACCATTATACAATCATGTTAGTTAATATGTTTTTAATCCTAAGTTAATTACTTTGCAATTTTATTAGTAGTTCTATTTATCATTATACAATCTTGTTATTTGAAATGCTCTAATAACATAGCTATATTTGATGGTAAATTTAATTGAAATTTTGAACTTAGATAGGATATATGGCTTGTGTCTTTGTGATACTTGTAGTTTGTGTTGGTTGTTTATTTTTCAAATCCCTCTATTGCTTGTGATTGGTATAGAATGTATATGCAAAAGTTAATTTTTTTTTAATACCACAACTAACTTTGCACTATTCTTAGAAATTGAGATGGCTAAAAGGATTAACAACTGATGATATGCCTTAGTTGTTAATCTATTGAATTTTCAATAATAGCCTTTAACTTTAATTTTGAATGCCTAGCCAATTTTATTTATGTAAACTGTACATCCAACAAAGGTAATAAATGAATACATAAGCTCATTTTTCATAAAAGATAAGTAGATATATTATATACATAAGCTTAATTTTCACTTTCTTTGCCTTCCCCTTTTATTGTGGGAATTTATGATTGATTTTTTATATTAGTGTAACTTTACTATAGTTATAATTGGTTAATGAGAGAATTCATAGGAAGATGTTTCTTAGTCCAATATAATCCTATGTCCAGTACTTAGATAGGTAAAACCTAAAATCATAATTTATTATATTATGTTATTAGTTGAAATGCTATAGTTAGTAACTGGAAAAAAAACATTTAGAAATTTGAGTCTAAGCTTCTTCTGATAGAGAAATTTTTGTATTCAATACATATAACAAGCTAATGGAACTTAAGAACTTAGAAAGTTGGAATTATTTGTACACTTGATGTTGACCAAACTTATGCTGCTTTGCATTGAATTTCTTGTATCATATAAAAACTAGATTTTCCTCAAAGTTATTCATCATATGAAAATTGAAATTTCAATGTTATCCCTATGGTGATTTGTCCCATTATTTTATCCTTTTCCATCATTCATGTCCTTTTTTTTGGCTTGGCAAATTTAATCATTTGAGTGAATTTAACCAAGCTTTACTACCTCCTACAAAAGTATAGCTATATGCTGATCTTTCAATATGTAAAAGAATATCCTCTCTCTCAGCCTTTAGCTTTAAGTGGTTTATAAAAGTTAATTATTTAGCAAATTAAATTTCATATTCAAATTTTACTTAACATAGATCGCATGCCCTTCAATAAGTTGCTCACTTTGCATGAATGAATAGTTATAAAGGAACCAAGGTTTATAATTATAATTTAGTAGGAAATTGGACTTTTAAAAAAGAAAACAAAGTGTTACTATCAATTTAACACAAAGTAACTAACTAGTGAAGGTCATTTGTTAAGGCTCAATTGGGTTTTAGTAAGCATGTAGACTAAACCTTTCTGTACATATAGGTTTCAAAATTCAAATGTAGTGTTAACTCTTGAGTTTGTCAATTATTAATGTTTGTAATAAGTTAAATTATGGGGAAAAAAGCTAATTGAATTTCTTCTTGTATAATATGTTGGTATTGTATCCAATTTTTATAATCCTTACATTTTGATTAATTTGGATCAAGACTATTAAATTGTTCACCATGAAGGTTTATGTTTCTCTTGACAAGCTTTTGTAACCTTAAGATTGTGTTCATATATGCTTTTAGACATTGTTAATTTCTCTTAGGTACATTTACAAATCATCACATACCATAAACATGTTTTGTCTTCTTTCTATATATAACTGCTATGTGATAACAAGTTTGTAGGATGGTCTTTTAAATAAGTTTGTGTTCTGTCTTAAGAAGGTTCATTTAGATCCTAGAATGGCTTTAGCCTTAATCAAGAAATTTAAGAACACATCCCAAGTGGTATTTGCATAAGATAAAAATTTACATAAGAATCTCTAAGGCTATTAAGATTTTAGATCCTACCTAAGATCAAATTAGGGGTCTAGGATTGTAATTTTTGAGATCATAAGATCCAATCTAAAATATAAAATTATATAAACATATATATATATATATATATATATATATATATATATATATATATATATATATATATATATATATACAGGTTTGTAAAACTAACATATATGAATAAAATACCTTTAATATTAACATAATCAACATAAAATTAAGATTTTACATAAATTTTAAAAAAAAGTTTAATATATTTATAATTATATAATTAATATATCATAAAAAATGAACAATAAACCATAAATTTTTTATCAATATGTAAAACTAAATAAGCAAAACATAATATATTAAAATTTTATAAAAAAGTATTGCATATAAATAATAGTAATAACCAAAAAAGAAAAGAAATAGTAGGGAAAAAATAAGATAAAATGAATACTACAGAAAGCCAATAACAAAAAAATGGCGTTGAAAAGCTTTACTGGTTGACGATGAAGTACAATTGCATTTTTCTCTCCAATTTTTTTTTTACTGCCACTAGTGTCTTATGCCATCTTCAAAATAAGTTCGACAGTGAGCAAAAGACAAGTCAAAGTATGATTTAGGTTAAGTGGCATCAAGAAGAATAGTCCTTGAATCAAAGAATAATCAACCACATTCTTTATCTATGACAATCTGTAATGGGTGTTCAACCTAAGGCCTACGATGCTGCTATTTAAAGATAACAATCTAAACTCAAGTAGCAAAGCACTCCTTTTAGCAAAAGAAATTGGGATTTTTAAACTTTTTATTAGGAACATTTTGAGCGTTCATTTGCACCAATCTTACATTTGCATTGATCTTATGATCCTGCATGCAATCTGCCTACAATCCTGACTAATACAATTTTTCTATAGGATCTAACTCTATGAATGGTTCAAAGTCATAAGATTATGCAACTTTATAAAACAAAATGCAATCTTGACAACCTTGATTTAAATTAACAAGATGTCTCCCAAGCTACTATTGTATCACCTAATGATGCTCTTAGAAAGGTGTTAGAAAAAGATCCATTTGATGAAGTTAGAGGTTTAGACTTTGGCTCTTCTCCTTCTTCCGTATCTGAATGTGCTGCAAGAAATTTTAAAAGAATGAAAAGTAGGTTAAATTTCAAGTTACGAGAGGAAATCAACAGTGTTAATTATCAAGTGATTGCATTACAAAATTTTTAAAAGGATTATTTGCAAGAAAAAGAAGGGGTATTGCCAACAACATTTCACACTACATTGGGTGTTTCTAGGTGTTTCTCCAAAGGTTAGTTAAGCAATGCAACATTTTTTTAATATTTATAATGCCTCTGTTTGTCTGCTATATGAACATGTTTTGTTGCTACCATTTTGTGCTAGCTATTTGGAATCATTGTATGCTCTTATATTCAATTTTATACTATTCTACCCATTATTATTAGTTACATTCTCTTTGGAGCAAGTCTCAAGCAAATGAAGAAGTAATTTTGTTTCTAACAAAAGGAAGAAAAGTTATATAGTACACGACTAGATTACTTGGAGTTAGTAATGATAATCTGATAATCTTGTGTTTTATTATTGAAATGTCTTTTCTAAAGGTTCTGTCACATAGAATGTTCATTTATGTGAGCTAGACTTAAATGAATTTGTGTGAGCTATTTTTTACCATTCATATAATCCTATTAAATGAGCTATTAGATGATAAATATTCTAGTTTCAACCTAGCATCTTTGGTGCTTTTGATATATGTTAATGTCTTGGGGATATTGCTTTAATGTATATTTTTTTCTTTCTTTTTTAAATTGTGCATGCTGTTTATTTGCATAGCATTTCCTTTGTGCTCATCTTATTTTATTATCTAATAATCTAGAGCATTTATAATTAATGCATTTGGTACTCATCTTATCTTATTTAGCCAAGTGATAAGGCAAGTGAACAAAATCTAGATAGATCTATGGAAATAAGATCATTTGAAGCTAATGCCTATAATAAGGATTTTGCTAGTGCTAAAGATGATTTTAATGATGTAGCTAGTTCAAATTATATCCAAGATTTTTTTTTTATTTTACATATGACAAAACATGTATGGATTACTTGTTAACTTATTTTGTTGAATGATGTTGTTGAAGTTGATAGTTTAAACAATATTTACACTTATTCTATTTTGCATATAGCAAAAGTTGTATAGAATACAAAATGATTGTGAAATTACGTTAATGAAAGTACATTTTGGAATCTTAGTTTCGATATGTTTTTGGTAAGATACATTTTTGTTTCATTTAAAAAGGGAGCTTAATATTTATAAATTTAAAAAAATTGAAACATTAGTGATAGTTAAAACACTATTAAATCAAAAATAAAAATTTTTGCTATAAAATTGTGATGTGTTAGATTAAAGTTTATAAGATTTAGAATCAGTTAGTGATTATTTTAGTTCAAGTAAAATTTAAACTTTCTAAAATAAATTAGCAGCAATTTTGATCCCTGCTAAATAAAAGTTAAAATTTTAACAATCAGTTAATGATAGTCTTAATCCCTATTACATTAAAAATTAAAATTTTAATAATTAATTAATAATGATTATAACTCTTACTAAATTGAATTAAATAAAAAATGTGTATGGTCATTTAGCAATGGTTATAATCCTATTAAGTTAAAAATAAAAAATAACTTTGCAACGGTTATATCAGTGGTCGAAAAAATTATCATTAAAGTATAATACAATAGTTACTTCTATAATGGTTAGAAATATTGTTGCTAACACTTTACAGGGATTAAAATTATCATAAAATATACTTTAAAACCATTGCAAATATAACCAGTGGTCACCAATGTCACATAAATAGCGACCTGAACTTTGCAAAGTCCAGGAGTAGACATGATCTGCCCTTACAAGCTTTAGCCAAAGTGAGGCATTTACATGAGACACATAACTGATGGCACAAGGAAAACTTGGAACCCTAATTTATCAGCAACACGATGCAACGGGCGACTTCAAAATCCATTTCACTCAGAAGCTTGAATTCTGTTGAGGCTCTACTAACAAAATATTTTGGAAACTCTTCTGCATTGTAAACATACAACTACTGGATGTGTCTTTTGATTGCAAAAATTGAAAGTTGTAGCTATTAAATGCAGTCACCCAAAAATTAAAGAGGTAAAATACATTTTTCCTTGCTTAAACAACCTAATTCTCTTAAACTTTGGATATATTCCAAGTAAACTCATGATATATTCTTATTAGTAAATATTAGATTCTTTTGATACATTGATGGTGAGAAAATTTCAACCTAAAACTTTTCATATACTATCCAACACGATCACCCACTAGGTCATGTGTATTGTCTTATTAGATACTACTTTCTGACGATACTTAGTTTTGGGTTTCTGATAATAAATTTAGGAACTCTACATTTTTTTGGCTTAAATTACAGCAATTTCATTAAATAATAGATACAGCAGATACTTTTCCTTGGAATGACGCAACAAATATCTGATTAAGTGCATTCTCATATCTCAGGGAAGAAAAAAGAAATATCGGCGACGGTAATGCATTATTGCTACAATCAAATCACGACAAAGTTAAAGCGTCTTTACCAGAATGACAACAAGTTCACTGGTCACTTTCCGGAGCAAGGGGGAAGACTCTACTCTCTCTGGGTATTTTAATTACGTAAATGAAATTAGTGAATAGAAGAATGTTTGGATGAAAATGAATATTTAATTACATACATTGTAGAAAATATATTTATACTAATGGATAATGAATTGATTTTATGATAATTTTTAAGATATATAAGAAATCGCATCAAGCGCAATTGTACGGTGTAAGTATAAGTTCTTTAAAAAAAACCTATATTACTTATTTCACTTATATTATAATTAGGTTTAAATACAATTTTTCCCCTAATCATATTTAATCTCCTTTTTAACCATATTCTATTTTAATCTCTTTAATATACAAATCAAATCATATTTGATTCACATTAAGAGCTTTAATTAAATTCAAGATCAAAATTTCTAATTGGTATATAAAGTTCTAACAAGATTGTAAATTTGTAGGGCTGTAGAACAGGTTAACCTGTGTGGATACAGGCTAGTTCGCAATGGGCCAAGTTTATGACAGATTAGTCTGTATTATTTACATTCAAAATGAATTCAATTTTAGGAGATCCAAATCCGTCAAAACGTGTGATGGGTATGGGTCAGTTAGCAAGCTTTAACTAAAATTTCATGGACTTTGCAAATATGGGTTAGTCCGTTATAGATCAAATTCGTGACGAATCAATCTATATTACTCGCATTAAAAAATAAACTTAATTTGTAGAATTCAAATTCATGAACACAGGTCACAAGCCGCTAAGTCAATCAACAAGCCGTAACTCGTTTTACAACCCTCACTAGAAGGGAAATTAACCAATTAAGTGATGTTAATGATTAAATCAAAATAATTTTACACATTAGAAAATTCACATAATTTTTTATTTTTAACAAAATAAAATTAATTTCACTAATATTTATTCTTAGTGATCATCAACTTAAAGTCTTATTAAACATTTAGGTATTAATTATGGGTTTCTATCTTAAATTAAATAAAATTTAATAATTTAAACTTAATTTAATTTAATTTGTGTATTAAAAGAATGAAAATAAATAATTCATTTGAGTAACCCAATGTAATCACATTTAATATTAAGGGAAACAAGATTATATGTAAGCCTTGTAATTAAATATTGTATATTAGTTATAGCTAGTAACGAATATAATATTTACTTTTATATTTATGCACGTTAATGATCTCATTAACCTTAGGTGCTCATTTAGTGACTATTTATTAGAGCTTGTTTGGAATGGATAAAAAGTGAAGCGGAAATATTTTCCCTATTAAAAATAATATTTTATTTTGGTTTCATTTTTTATAATAAATATTTTTTTATAAAATATTAAGATGAAGAAAATTATTTTATTTATTTAATATTAAATATAAAAAATTAAAAAAATAACTTCCTTTATTTTAAATATGAATTTGCTTCTTTTCATTGCCCAACTTTTAAATATTATTTTTTTAACCATCAATACAACCGGCATGTCACTTCTTTATTGATATACAAGTAAATGATATTTTCATATAGAAAATATTTTTTAACAAAACAAATGGAGCCATCATTTCTAAATGAATTTCTTTTTTAAAGTGATATTTGATTATAAGTAAAAAAGAATTTCATTTAATTTATAATTTCTATTTTAATTATATTTATACCATTATGAAAATTTTTAAATTTATCAAAGATTTTACTAAAATTTATTTTATTTAAAATATATATTAATTAAAAAATTTACCATCTTTTTAACTTTATACATACCAAGAAACCATCATTTACTTTTTAATTAAATTTTATATATTTTTAATATATTCCAATCAAAATAATTTATTTATAAATAAAATAAAATTATCATTTTTAATAAAATTTTTAAATAGTAAAACTTATTTATAAATAAACTAAAATTATTTTTATTAAAATAAAATAACATGAATTTAAAAAAAAAATAATGCAAATCCAACTTCATATTTGTCTACTGAAATAGTTGTTTAATTCATAAAAGTTTCATGAGAACTTGAAGTTTTTAAAAAAGTGACGGTTGAGTTTTTTTTTACTAACCACTATGTAGTAAAGTTGATGAAGCAAGACTTCACATGAAGTTCTAATTCTCGTAAAATACAAGAAATTGCCCCATTTCCTATCTTGATAAATTTTATTTCATTTATATTTGATAAATACAAATGTAATATTACTCTTATTGAATTTGATTAATGATAAATTTATCTTTTTATTTGATTACAAGGTTTCATTTCGTGAAAGACCTCTTCCTTCACCTGCTGTTGTTACTTTGTTTAGCTATATCGGACGTGCTTGCAACTCTTCAAAAGGTTTCCAGATCAGTCTGATATCTTGTGATATTATCTTTAATTAAGTTACTTGTATTGTTACTGTTACATGTGAAATGATTTGTCAATTAGTGCAAGTGTACACTGTCGTAAACAAGTAATAAAGTGATAAGTTGAGTATCGTTTCCGCGAGAATTGTTTCACTAAGTACCAAAATTAATAATCTTAACACTATTTGGTGAATCGATTAATCAAGAATCGAAGTAATTAAATAAAAATTTATGCAAAGTAATTAAAAAAAATATGAATGCAAAAGGAGTAAAGGTAAATATAAATGAAAACCCTAGAGATCAAACTTTACTTAACAATTTCAGATTGAATCATCTATCTACTCTAATTCAATTTTAACTTCCTTAATTGACAGTCGAGTTTTCCTGAATTATTTACTAGCCTCTTCCAAGGTCAAGTAATTCTATCATTAATTGCTAATTCACTATATTTCTATGTGAATTAAAACAACTAATCATGCATTAAGATTTATGAAACTCATTAAGATTACACAAACCATATGAATATATTTCTATTTCATATGCAGCTTATGATTTTAATTATAGGGTCCACACACATGTATCTCATTCCGATCTCAACATGTAGATTGGGTTCATTCAAAAGGTGGCCAATCAATTGAGAGCATTAATAATAATAATTAAAACTCAATCAAGGAGAAGATAATTGAAATTAGTTTCAATAGATTAGAATTCAATATATCATTATTAAGCTACGTCGTCACCCTAGGAGAATGAAGATTTAGAACATAATGAAATTAAAAATAAAATAAAAATATCATAACATTCATGATTAAAACATAAAGATATAATTATAGATACATGAAAATAAAAATATTATTCATCCATGTAAGAGGTAAAATCATCTATGTAGGAGGACTACCTAGCGTTCCATGTAGGAGGCATACAAAAAGAACTAAAAATGCAAGAATTAAAACTACTCTCTAAGATCCTCCAAATGATCCCTACTCCTTACTATTTATAGGTGAATGGGTCAGTTGTAAGTCATAAATCTTGACCATTAACTACCATTCTTAATCTTTTAGCTACCATTCTTGGTTCTCGCAGCAGTCATTCTTTTGAATTTTGGTCACTTTTGACCACTAAAAGGGTAGATTCACATTTTCCAGTCAACATGAGAATTGTAAAACTAAATGTTAGCTTTAAAATACATTAAAGAACTATAAGTTCTGACATTTGTAACTCCAGTTATGGTCAAATTGATGAGCAAAGGTCAAATTCGGACAAACTACCATTTTAGATTCTAAATAAATTTTGAATTCTTTAGAGGTTGAGCTGGACTTTGCTTTCAACATGAAAGTTGAAGGACTTTCTCTTAACTTTTTATTCATGTAAAGAACACTCTAATCCAATGTCGAGAGCGCTAGAAATGGCTTAAATCTTAAAATAGAGTCAAAATACAACATTATCTACAAAATAAATATATAAATATTTTGCTTATCAGTTACCACCGTATAGCCAATTTTATACGGCAGAATCTATCCAAGCAAAACTACGAGTTGGCACTGCTGATGCATTAGCTTTCTTTTTACCAGGTGTTGTAAGTCAATTTGCCAAGATTTTTTTATGTATTGCAAAAGCTATGACAAGTGCTGCTGTTGGAAATGCAGAAGCTATTCACCAAGCAACTAGATGGGGATTTATAATTATTACGGAAGAAAAAGAAAGATGGGATTGATTTGACCAAAATTTTTAATGTTTCTTTTACTGTAATTTTTGTTTTAAAATAGAATTTAAGTAACTTTGAGCTTAATAAAAAATTTTGCCTACCAACTAAAATAGAAGTTAAAAGATTTTAAAAGTACAATTAAAACAATAAAATTCAACTTGTCCTTTAGACTGTACAATGTAAAAAAATATAAAAATATAAATTATGAGTTAAAAATATTATGATGCAAAAGATATTATACATAATTAATTTTAAAGAAAAGAAATTAAAATAATTAAAATTTATTAATATGTATTATGATAATTTTAAAAGGTATATTTAATTATTTTGTTAATAATTCTGAAAATTTTAAAATTAAACTAAATAAAAAATTGATTCTTAAAAAGTGTCATTATTAATTAAATAACTTTTAACATTTTCATGAGAACTTGTATAAAAAATTACCTTACAAAAATTTCGTTCTGTAAGCACCTCGGAAAGGATGTAAAATTGGGCTGCAATGCATGGGACGTCCGACGAAATGATTTTCACTCCAGAAGAAAGATGAAAATTGGAGTTCGTCAAGGCTTAAACTACGAGTTTTCCAAAAATAACCTTCGTAGTTGTTTTCAAATGAGATGATGTGCAGGACGGAATTCTCTGTCACTAGCAATTCTATAATAGTTGTATCAAAAGGTTGTAAATAGATAGTTTTTAATTAATCTAATGCTATAGCCATCTGTTTACCAAGGGTGGTGTAATTTTTTTTTAATATTAACGTTAAACCAAATCCAAATTAAAGGTAATTTTATTAATAAGCTAGTTTAAATGAAATTGTAATAAATGTGAAGAATCAAATAGAAATAAAATGTTCTTTTGAGTAAAAGTGATCTATAAATGGACTTAATTGTTATTTAACTTATTTGAGTATAATCAATTCACCAAATCTCACTAACCCATTTAAATTATTGTATGAAAATTATTAGGTCATTACTCTTCACTTACTACATTCTAAAAAGTTTATTATAGCATGTCTATTTATTTTCGTCTACAAGATCCAAAATAATTTTGTTAATTTATTTTAATAATGATAAAACTTGATCATTAAGAAATGATATTATTGGCTAGTAGTTTGAAATTAAAATCCAATGATTCATAACAAATGTAAATTCAATCTCAACCCTTGAATCAAATCTTGAGAGGGAATTTCACATTTGAAGTGAGAAATTTCAAATTTAAATTTAAATTTGAAGTAGGAAATTCAAATATGTAAGAATGAAATTTAGATTTGAATTTTCTAACATGTGCTTAATTGATAAAATAATATTTTCTTGTTAAAAAGTTGTAGCTAGCTTCTCAAAAAGGTACAAATCATTATTCATCACTTTTTGATTAAAATTGGAGTCAAATTTTGAATTTCTAGCAAAATAACAACCAGGTTGCTATTTTGGGTGATAATCTTGATTGATGTAATAAAAAGACAAAAACTAGCCTCACTCAATTCAAATTCAAATATCTAGCACATATGAGAATAAGGAAGCTTATTGGACAAGTTTATTCAAAGAGAAAGTCATTATTTATCAAGTTTTTCCTATAAATAGGCTTTATTTCATTTGGAGAAGACATACTAAACCTTCAAGCTATAACTCGAAAATCATTCTC
Organism: Sindora glabra; assembly: GCA_020226215.1. NCBI lineage: Eukaryota > Viridiplantae > Streptophyta > Magnoliopsida > Fabales > Fabaceae > Sindora > Sindora glabra. Next base: position 38,473,665 of record CM035227.1, on the reverse strand, counting down.
TTGTTCTTCTCCTCCTAGTAAAAATTATAGCTGTATTTTCCTTAATCCAAAACTTGTATATCCAATCTAAGAGTGTTTGAGAGAAAATTTATAAAATCTCTAAATGATATTGAGAAAAATCCTTCCTTAAGAACTTATTTGAAATTCTAGTATAGATTTGTAAATCTTGTAAAACTAGGTAGTTTTGAAATCCTAGTGGAGATCGGTATATTTTGTAAAGCTAGGGGATTTGAAATCCTAATAGAGATTGATGTATCTTGTAAAGTTAAGTGGTTTGAAAATTCTAGCAGGGATTGAGTGAATCCCATAAATCTAGCAAGTGAAACTTAGTAGACCTAAAATGTGTTCTTTTCGAACTATCAAACATCTATAAAAATTCTTGATATCAATTTTCTTCCTTAACACTTTTACTTTCAAACATTCTTGATTATTCTTTCAAAAAAAGTTTTACATGGTTTTCATATTAAGTTTTTTAGGGAAATTATTTTTGAAACACTTTCAAGGCATTTATAATCTGCTCAAAAACTATTTCATATTTTTGACACTATATATTCACCAAAACTCAAGGACTTTGATTATCATTCATGGTTTAAAACAAAATTTTATATACAATTTTATTTGTTAATCTATGTTAAAGCCAATTCACTCCTTCTTAGCTTATAAGTTCTATTAATTAGTATCCAAACTTGGTCCTACCTTTCAAGGTTTAACAACTTTGTGAGTTAAAGATCTTATAAGTAATAGAGCTTTTTAGTCAAAATCATAGACCAAAAGGATATTCCATTACTAGACCACTGCTCTTCAATAGGGCAAATTATGATTATTGGAAGTTTAGATTAATGACCTCAATTAAGTCTACCAACATGGAAGTATGGAAACTTATCTAAGAAGGCTATGAACCAAAACAAAACTTGAAGGAGAAATGAAAGTACTTAAGCCTAAAAAGGAATGGACAGATGCTGACTATAAAAAGGAAGCAACTTATGCCAAAGCTATGAATGTTATTATATGTGCCACAATCCCTAGTAAAATTTAAAGGGATTTCTACATGTACTTTTGCTAAAGCTATATGGGATAAACTTGAAGTAATATATGAAGGCACTAATCAAGTGAAAGAAACTAAGATAAATATGCTTATACATAATTATGAAATATTTAGAATGGAAGAAGATGAAAAAGTAGAGCCAATGTTTGAAAAGCTCTTAACCATTATTAATGATCTTCATACTCTAGTAAGATTAATTAACAATGAAGATCTAGTGATGAAAATATTAAGAATTCTTCCAAAATCATGATAGTTAAAAACAAATACCACACAAGAAGCAAATAATCTCTCTGCTCTAACTTATGATGAGTTAAGAGGAAAATTCTTGACATATAAAATGACATGTGTGAGAGATGATTAAGAGAAGAAAAAAAGAAAATAGCTTTCAAAACATCCTCAAAAGAAGATAATGAAGAAAGGGATGATCTTGATCAAGAAATAAATGAAGAAGAATAATTGGCCATGTTAGTCAAACGCTTCTTTTGAAAATATTAGCAAAAGAATGGATTCAAACCTAGAACTCTTTAAAGAAAATAACAAAATAAAGTGAATCTAACAATTAACCTATAATGTGCTTTGAATGCAAAAGATTGAGATATAAGAGAAATTATTGTCTTTAATTGTAGAAAAAGTTCAAAAAAAAATCAATTAAGAAAATGCTATGATAGTAATGTGAGATGATGAAGATGTATCATTGAAGAAAAGTTCGAAAAAGAAAAAGAAGAAATAGATGACATTACTAACTTTTGTTTCATGACTAAAAGTCAAGATGATAATAAGTTATGATAAACTTGAATTTTTTTTTTTTGTTTTATGATGAATTGATGGGAGACTTTCATAAAATTTTAACAAAATGTTTTTCCTTAGAAAAAAAAATAAATGTTTGATAAAAGAATTTGAAAAAGAAAAATTAGTTTCAAACTTTGTTGAAAATGAAAATTAAGTTTTAAGAAGGGATTTAGAAATTTTGAAAAGTAAGAATAAGGCTCTCAAATCTTTGAAAGAAGAAAAATAAAATTTGAAAAATAATTAAAATACTATGAAAAACAAAAACAAATCTTGATAAAATAAAAATATTATTCAAAAAAGGAAAATAAATTTTTGATAAACAATATTAAAACTTTACAAATATAAAATCATAAAATGAGATCTAAGTTAAAATATTAATCTTCCAATTTTAAAAAGGAAAATTTCTTGTTAAAATAGAAGATAAATCCTCTAACAAATGATCTTGCAAGATTTGTTAAAGGTAAGAATAATTTGGATATTCTTTTAAGAATTTAAAAATATTTTTTAGAAAAATAAGGATTTGAATATCTTCACTCACATTGTGACAAATATTACAAAAATTTTCTTGTGAAAGTTTTTTATTCATTAAGTCCCTATATTAATTGTAATTATTGTAGAGATAAAGCATATATTATTTGTTCATGTTTTTTAAGAAAAAGAATGTACAAAAAAATCAATATTAAATGTCCACGAAACAAGAAAGTAAAAAAGTATTAACTAACTCAAGAACCTAGAAAGATTTAGGCACCTAAGAAAATTCAATTATTTGATGTGGATGTGTCTTAAATTCATAATCAAGAAAGATAATTAATTTTTAGATAGTGGATGTTCAAGATATATGATAGGAGAAAGAAGTAAATTCACTTTTTTTGAGCCCATCAATGGCAGTTTCATCATCCTCAGAGACAACATGCAATGTAAGATCATCAGTATAGGTAAGATAGGTATAGGACTAACCTTTATTGATAATGTTAGCTTAATTGATGATTTCAAATATAATCTTCTAAGCATAAGCTAACTTTATGATAAAGGTTACAAAGTAATTTATAAATCTTCAGCTTTATTCAAGATAAAAAGAAAATTATAATTTATTTTATTAAAAAAGAGCTAATAATGTTTATGTTTCAAATATGCAAGATATATCTTCAAATCCTTTTAAATGTCTCGCATTAACTAATAATGAAAATTAGCTATTGCATAAAAAACTTGATCATGTGAATATGCATCTTATTTTAAATCTTTTAAAGAAAAATCTTGTTATAGGTCTTCCAAAAACTAATTTTAAAAAAATACCATATCTGTGACATATGTTAAAAAAGAAAGCAAGTGAAATAGTCTCTTCAACTTATCAATGTGGTCTCCATATCAAGACATTTAGAGTTTTTACATGTGAATTTATTTAGTCTAACAAAAACTTTGATCTTTAGAGGTAAAAGGTATAGTTTGGTAATTAATGATATTTTTTTAGGTATACATGGATTTATTTTCATGCACATAAAGATAATACTTTTGATATTTTCGAGAAATTTTGTAAGAAAGTTTAAAATGAAAAAGGAGTTTGCATATCAAATATTAGAAGTGATTGTGATGGAGAATTTGAAAATTAAAAAATTTAAAAAAATTTATAATGAAAATGGTATTAATCATAACTTCTCATCTTCTAGAACTTCCTAATAAAATGGGTCGTCAAAAGAAAGAGTAGAACTTCACAAGATATGACTAGAACTATACTTTGTGAAAATGATTTGCTAAAATATTTTTTAGTAGAAGATATAAATACACATGTTATATTTCAAATAGATGTTTCATAAGATTTATTTTCAAGAAAACTCCATGTCAATTATGGATGGATAAAAAATTTAACATTAGTTATTTTCATGCATTTGGAAAAAAAAGTTTTATTTTAAATAATGAAAAAGAAAATCTTGCAAAATTTAACTCAAAAAGTAATTGAGAAATTTTTATTAGATACTCCAATAAAAGTAAAGCATGTAAAGTGTATAACAAAAGAACTTTTACTATAGAAGAATCTATGCATATAGTATTTAATGAATTTAATGCATCTTCTTTCAGAAAGCAAGTAGATAATAAAACTTAAATAACATCAAAGATATAAATCAAGGCAAACTTAGAAATTCAATTAGAATCTCAAATTGCGAAAGAAAAGGTGGTTGCTATTTTGAACACGAACCTGACAATGGGTAATTTGAGTGCTATCTAGAATAGTATAACAAAAATATAGAAAATAAAAATGAAATTCCTCACAACACACTTTAAAGAGATAGAAAAAGCCTAACTAGAGAATGAAGAAATCATCCAAATTATCCAAATGAATTTATCATTAGTGATCCATCTCAAAGTATGACAATTGTATCCTTATTTAAAAATTAAACTAACTTAGCTTTACTTTCATATATAAAACCAATGTTCAAGATACTCTCAGTGATGAAAGTTAAGTCAAAGCTATGAAAGAAGAATTACATTAATTTGAAAAGAATGAAATTTCAAAACTTATACCATAACCATCAAATTATTTAGTAATTAGAATAAAATGGATATTCAAAAATAAGTTGAATAAATCTATTAAAGTGGTAAAAAATAAAGCAAGGTTAGTAAATCAAAGGTATAATCAATAAGAAGATATTGATTATGATAAAACTTATACCCTTGTAGCTAGAATTGAGTCCATAAGAATGTTACTTTCATTTGCATGCTTAAAAACTTTCAAACTTTATCAATAGGATGTAAAAAGTGCTTTTCTAAATGTATTTCCAAATAAGGCAGTTTATGTAAAACAATCTTCTTGCTAGAAATGATTTTACAAAAAGAAAAATTAGTATAACTCTTTTCATAAAAACTATTAAGTATGATATTTTAATTGTTCAAATATATATGGATGATATTATTTTTGGATTCACTAACGACCTTTTATGCAAGAAATTTCTAAATCTAATAAAATGTGAATTTAAGATAAGCATGATGGGAGCACTCACTTTCTTCCTTGGACTTGAAGTCAAATAATTGAAAAAAAGGAATTTTTATAAATCAAGCAAAATAAACAAGTGAACTCCTAAAGAAATTTGGGATGGATAATATAAAAGCTATTAGCACTCTTATGGATCCTTCCGCAAAATTGGACAAAGATGAAAATGATAAGCTAGTTAATAAAAAATGATACAGAGGTATGATTAGCTCACTTTTATATTTAACCATAAGTAAACTGAATATTATGTTTAGTGTATGCTTGTATGCTAGATACCAATCTAATCCCAAAAAATCTCATTTAAATGCTATTAAAAGAATATTTAAATTTTTACTTGAAACAAAGAACTATGGATTTTAGTATCTTAAAGATAGTTCTCTTAACCTAGTTAGATATTCAAATGTTAATTTTTCAAGATGCAAATTAAATAAAAAAAATACTAGTGGAGTATGTCAATTTTTAAGGTAAAGAATTATATCTTGTCATAGTAGAAAACAAGCTTTAATTACACTTTCAATTGCCAAAGTTAAATATATGGTAGTCAAAAGCTATTGCATACAAGTTTTATGGATGAAAAGGTAGCTAGAAGATTATAGTTTGAATTTCACTCTTATTCTTATATTTTGTGATAATATAAGTGTTATAAATTTAATAAAAAATCCTATTCATCATCCAAGAACTAAACACATTGAAATAAGGCATCATTTCATAAAGGATTATGTGCAAAAAAAGGATATCTTGCTAGAATTCAAAAATATAGAAAATCAATTAGCAAATATTTTCACAAAACCTTTACATGAAAATAAATTTTGTTTCATTATAAAAGAATAGTGAATAATTGATTTTGATTGAATATTATGTGATTTCTTAAGTATATATGCTTATTCTATAGCTACATGAACATAACATGCATTATCATAAAAGTTAGAATTAGAAATTGTTAGAATTAGAAAGTAGAATGCAAGATAGCAAGTTGGTTGCTATCTCTTGGCTTGAAAAGGAGAGTGTCACATTTTTTAAGAACACAAATTAAAGGAAAAGTTAAAAGCTTTTCACTTCCTCCTAAAATTACCTTACTATTCATGCATTTGAAATCGTACTTTGACATGATCTTAAATGGTACTTTAATTGTACCTTCTTACTAACTTTTAAAAAAAGGTCAAATTTTAAAAAATTCTATCTTGTTAGTCTTTGGATTTTATGCTCTTTAATTCTTGTTTTAATCTTTAGTCTCTTAACTTTTTTAATACAAATCATCATTGAGACTAAAAAGAAATGCTTCTTTTCTAGAAAATTAAGATCACTTGTCCTTAATGACACTTCACAATGTTACAACTCACCTTTCATTCTTCTACAACATCCTCTGATTATGTGTCTTTTACTTCCCTTTCATCATTTTGTTTTTGCCAAAAACCTACATTATCATAGTCCAATCCTCACTCAAACTAGAAAATGTGACTATATATTTTTCCATAAAATGCCATTGCCAAAAACCTTCCTTTTCCTTCATTCATCATGCCTCTCTATTTTTTGCTTCTTATTTTATCCAAAAAACTTAGAACCCGATTCCTCTCATCGATTCTTTCCATATTCCCAAACTAAAAAACCCTTAATCTTTCATGATGAATCCCTTCATTTTTAATCTAAATAACTTTCATAACAAAGTAGCATAAGCAAAGTCTAATAAAGATTATAATAATAAGAGATTAATCAAACCAATAAGCATAGAGATGTGTAATTTAGAAAATGAAAGAGTTTAATTCTTTGAATAGGTTAAAAGAATAAGATGGGAGTAGTTCTTAGAAATGAATGAAAATGTCTTCGAGAAACACACAAGGCTATTCTACATAAACCTAGAATCAACTAGAGATGTAAACTCTTTACTCATGTTTGCCAATGGAAAAGAAAAAGAAGTTAATATTGCTCTAATGAAATCATTATTGGGTACACCCAATGAAAGAGTATGCTTAAATCCTAGTAAAATAATCAAAGATGAAGGAGGATATGGTAATAAATAATGGCTTAGAACCATAAGAGAAGAACTTTTTGATAAGATCAATTAGCTTATACTAAACAAAAAGGTATTACATTATTACCTTTGCGAAATTTTGCATCCAAAAGGAGGCTTTATGAGCAACCTTAGTAATTTTGAAGCCTTCCTATTATAAGCCACTAAGACTAATTATAAAATTAATTTAGGATTTTTGATAATAAAACATTTCATTTCCATGAAAACCTAAATTAATGTACAACTTAATTATGGAATGATTGTTACCAAAATTCTAAATTAATTTGGTATTAACCTATTAAGAGAAAAAGATAAAGGTGTTAGTAAAGGTACTATAATGAATTTAACTTAGTTAAAGTTTCTATCATATAGGAAAGATAAGGAGCTACTTGTTGGAATGAGAAGAAAAGTGATTGATTTGAAAAATTATAATGTAAAAATACATGGTGTAAGGGAGAGTAATAATGTAAGAGAGCTTTTATAGTAGTTAAGGGAGAAAGAACAGAATGAGAGTAGTGATGAAGAAACTGAAAGTGAGAAAGAGAACAATGATAACTTTACTAATAATAGTGATGAAGTAAGGCTAGTTACTATAGAAGAATTAAGATAAATGAATTTAGAAATGGTGGAAATGAAAAACAACCAAAAAGAAAATTTAGTAAAGTTAAGAAAAAAAGAAAAAAAGGAAGATGACAGAATCTAAAAAAGAAAGAAAAGATTAAGAATTGAATAAAGTTGCTAAGTTGTTAAAAAACTAAGCAAAGGAAATAGAGGAAGTAGAGTGAAAAGAAAGAAATCTTTCAAAAAAGTAACTATTGCATAGAATAGGACGTCTAATAGGGCGCCTAGCACTGGATTTGTGCCTAATTATTATGAAACTAAAAGAAAGAAGTTAAGACAAAGAAAATTTGTTGAGCTATATGTAAGAGATGAAATAAAAAGTGCAGATGAAGAAACAAAAATAGAGAGATCGAGTAAGGATGAGATCAATGAAAAAACAAGTATAATGATCAATTTTAAGCTTAGAAAAGCTAAACAAAAACTAGAAGAAAAGAAGAAGGAAGAGTAGAAAAAGAAATCCAACTCTAAAAAAGTTAATGAAGGCATGGGAGAATTTATGAAGGACCTTAAAATGAAAAAAAAACAATGAGGAGATATAGGAAAGTGCAGTACTATTATCCTTAAGAGGAAGAAGATCCTTCTCTTTGAGCATAAGAAGAATTAAGTACCCCTGCTACCTTCTTTAGTTAACAAGAATCCTTTAACAAACCAGTCTTCCAAAAACCTCAGTTTATGTTATACTTACTGGACTTTTAGGACACCTACATTATTAAATGACCTTACTTTGACCTAAAACTTACTTGAATTGTACTTTAGGAAAATGAACAGACCTTCTATGCCTATTTAGTGTTCCCTGTGTCTTACTATAACTAAAATTTTCACCACTAGAGATAGTAAGCCTAAACAGTAGTCAATTTGGATGGAATAAGCATTAACCAATCTAAACTAACCATCATTACTCTTAACTTTGACACCAAAACCTAACTCTATCCAATTACCCTAATCTCAACATCAACCACCACCAAGTTCCATGAACCAATATAATCAAAATCAAAACTCATCTCATATCATATCTTAAATTGAACCTAAACCAATCCCTATTCCTAAATCTCAGCTTATGTCTCAATAACCAAATGACCATTCTTCACTTTATATGTCACCATCATATTCTACCTTCATGACTTATAATCCTACCATTCTCTTTATTGACCCAGTGATAGAGGAAGCCAACATTCAGCTAACTCTAACCTTACCTCCTTTAATTATACCTATTTAACTAACCTAAACATTAATTTGTCTAACCTAAACACCTATCCAACCAGTCTAAATACCATCCACACCAATACTCACCATTTGTTATTCATCTTCTGCTTCTCCAAGTAATAACTAGAAGATTCATTAACAAGAAACTAACTTTTCAAATGTAAATAATAACACTACTACAACTACTCCTCAATCAAGCAAAGTAGCCTTTTTTATCCAAGCCTTACCTTAGAACAGTTTGTTGTTTTGATAATATATAGGACAATAGATGCATTACTAAGTGTTAGAACACTACATTTGATTTTTGCATATGTAGTTAAAACAATCTTAATGAATGCTTTGGAAAATAGTTTTAAATATCTTAGTATTTTTTAACTAAATTATAATTTCTCTTATATATATATATTGATATATTTACATATTTGCTCTAATACATTTCTATATATATATATGTGCTTTGATATATATATATATATATTGCTCTAGTACATATTTGCTTTGCTTTCATATTGCTTTAATATATTTTTGCCCTATTTGCTTTGATATACTTATGATTATCTTCCTCTCTAGCTTCTATTTTCCTTTCATAATGTTCTCACAGTTCTCCTAATAATGTTAATTGTTATCACTATCATGATGGAACCAATTTTTCTAAAATCATGAAATCTCTTATAAAATGATAAATCTCTTATATTATCAAATACTTTGATAAATTTCTTGTAAAAGCTTTGATGCCTTACTACATCTTAGTTTAATTCTCTCTTCTTAGCTTTTCTAATGTTTCTAGTTTATTCTTAAAATTCTCTTTCTTTTATTTTTCTCAAAAAATTCTCAAGTTTTTCCACTTACTTTACCTCTACTTCATATACATGCTATCCCTATTTTTAAAAGAATGCATATTTTTCCCGCATGTCTACTCTAATTTATAGCTTGACAAAATGAAAGAAATTCAATGCTCTCATATAGTAATCCTTATAAATGCTCTAATCTTATGAATCTATTTTTGCTTATTCCCTTATATGTCCTCTGATCGTTATTCCATAAAAAAAGGAGATATAGTTACTTCTAAATTACGCCTAAGATATAGTTACTATTATATTTTTTTTGTAATGACAAAAAAAGGAGAAATAGAAATAGTATGCAGAAGATTTTTTAAAGTATGACACACATTAAAGGGAAGGCATGTACATTTTTAAAAAATATATGGCATAAACTAAGAGAACATACTTGCATTTTTTGCATATATATATATATATATATATATATATATATATATATATATATATATATATATATATATATTTGAAAAAGAACATTTATGCATAAATAAAAGGGAAGCTTTCCAAAAAAGGATTTTTACTTTCTACCCCAAATTATTGCCTTGATTCCAAAAAGGATTGTTTTTACCTCTCTTGATCTTAAATTTGAAAAATCTTTGCAAATGGTTTTTGTCAATATCAAAATGAGGGAAAATAAAAAATAAAGAACTAAAAAGAAATAAAATGCTTTTTGGGCTAAAATGATTTACAAATGGAACTTAATTGTTATTTAACTTATTTAAGTATAATAAGCTTGAACTAAATCTTGCTAACCCATTTAAGCTATTGTATGAAAATTATTGAGCCACAACTCTTCATTTACTACATTTTTAAAAGCCTAATATGGCATGTCCATTTATTTTCTTCTAGAAAATCCAAAATAATTTATTAATTTATTTTGAGAATAACAAAACTTGATCATCAATGAGTGATCTTATTAGCTAGTAGTTTGAAATTAAAATCCAATGGTTCATAACAAATGTAAATTTAATCTAAATCCTTTGATCAAATCTTGAACGGGAATCTCAAATTTGAAGTAGGAAATTTCAAATTTAAATGCAAATTTGAAGTGCAAAATTCAAACATGTAAGAGAAAATTTTTAATTCAAAATTTCTAACATGTGCTTAATTGATAAAATAATATTTTACTGTCAAAAAGTTATGCTAGGTTGTTAAAAAAGTACAAGTCATTATTCATCACTTTTTTTCTCTAAAGTTAGGGCTAAAACTTGTATTTATGATGAAATACCAATTTGGTTGCTATTTTAAATGAAAATCTTGGTTACTACAACAAAAAGAAAAAAGTTAGCTCCACTCAATTTAAATTCAAATATTTAGCATATGTGAAGAATAAGGAAACTTGTTGGATAAGTTTACTTGGAAATCAAGTCATTGTTCATAAAGTTCTTTCTATAAATAGGCTTCATTTCATTTGGAGAAGACGCACCAAATCTTCAAGTTACAACTTGCAAATCATTCTCCTATTTTCTCCTTCTAGCTGAAACTATAGCCATATTTCTCTTGATCCAAAATTTGCATGTCTACTATAAGGGTGTTTGAGAGAAAATTTGTAAAATCTCCAAGTGAGATTATGAGAAAATCCTTTCTTAAGAACTTATTTGAAATCTTAGTATAGATATATGAATTTTGTAAAGTTAGGTGGTCTTGAAATCCTTATGGAGATTAGTATATCTTGCAAAGCTAAGTGAATTTGAAATCCTAATAGAGATTGGTGCATATCATAAAATTAGGTAGTATTGAAATCTTAGCATACATTAGGATCATCTTATAAATGTAAATGGTTTGAAAGTCCTAGTAGAGATTAGGTAAATCTCATAAGTCTAGGTGTTATATTTTTCTTTGATAAAAATAATGGATAACTGAAATAAAACTTAATAGCTTGAGAAGAGAAGAGAAGAGAAGAGTAGACCTAAAAGGTATTCCTTTTGAACCATCCAAACTTCTATAAAAAATTTTGGCATTATTTTTCTTCCCTAACACTTTTACTTTCAAACATTGTTAATCATTCTTTCAAAAAGGGTTTTACACAATTTTCATGCTAAATTTTCTAGAAAAATTATTTTTTAAACACTTTCAAGGCATTTAGAATCTTCTTAAAAATTATTTCATATTTTTGAAACTACATATTCACCAAAACTCCAAGAATTTCCATCATCATTCATGGTTTTACACAATTTTTATATACAATTCTATTTATTGATCTATGTTAAAACTAATTCACCTCCCTTTTGACTTATAAATTTTATCAAAATGCATAAGGAATGATATTATATAATAAAAAAATGAGTGATTATAATAATATTCTTTAAATAATAGTGATAGTTGAATAACTTATTAATATTTTATATAAAAATAGAAATTTATTCTTAAATTCTTTAATTAATACATAGGGTTATGATTATGATTTTGACACGTTATTATTTTCCTATTAAAAAAATTAAGAAAAAGTAATAATTTATTGTATTCCTTCATTTCAATTTAATTTCTTTCCATGCAAATAAGTCAAGAGAAAACATTTTATATCTCATTTTCATTCCTTCCGATTTTTATTCCTTTATACTTTTTACTCTACCAAATGTAGTCTTAAATATATATTAGAATTCTATAGTAAATCCCTCCTGTGGTCCTTAATAGATTGTGTTTGTACTAATTTCATGCCTCAAAAGATGTGAGTATCATTTTAATCTCTAACTGATAATTCACTCAGTATAATATTTTAATTCCTCTATCAAAATAAATGTTAAAAAATTAACAAGATTAATAATTTAACATTATTATTCTTATTTTACCTCATCTTACTTTCCATATTATCCTTTTTTTTACACTTCTAAATAATAATTATAACTAATTTAGCATCATTATTTCTTTTATCTCTCAATTAAAATAAAGAAATTTATAGTTATTGTCATATTTTTATAAGAATAAAAATATGTTGAAAACAAAAGGTTGAAACTAAATATAAGGAGAGCTTATTTCTATACCAAAACCAAAGAATAATAACAATAAAAATTATAAATTGAGGGAATGTAAGTTAATATATTGATTTTAAATTAGCAAAATGAAAAAGATATTAATTCTTCTAAAATTTAAAATCAACGGGTTAGTTTCTCCTCCTTTACTTTATAGTTTTTCTCTTAAGCTCATTATTTTGAAGAAAATATTTTTTGTAAAATATAATTATAAAATATTAAAATAATAAAAAAATACTCTATTCATTGAATATTAAATGTGAAGAATTTAGATAAAATAATTTCCTCTTTTTGAAAATAAAATTCACTTTCCTCTATTACTATAACTCTAAATATTATTTTTTTAATTATAAATTATATAAATAATGCATCACTCTTTTATCAATAAATATACAAATAATATTTTTCTGTGAAAAATATTTTTCAACGTCTAAACAAATCGAGTCGTAATTGCTCTCTTATTTAAATATAAAAAAGAGGTTCTCTTCATATTTTGACAAAAAAAAAAATATGTTACACTCAAGAACTTAAGAATTCATATAGATAAATTATAATTTCGGACAATAAAAATGCATTATTGATTATTGATGTAGATTACTTTTCTGTAGTTTCGGCGGCTTTATTTCATAATGAATCACAAATAGGGGTCATGTCATCTGATGCCTTCATCCTGTTGACTTTTGCTAGTGCCATCAATGACGGAAGAAGGTACCTCCTTATCAATTTTCTCCATTATAAACGTAGATAACATCTTTCTATCACAAGTTTCCATACATTCCAATTCCAAAACCATGGCGTCTGAATGCACACATCAGATTGTCGCATTTTGGCAGATACCCTTCATTTCCTTCTGTGCCCTTGCGATGCATTCTTGTCTTCCCCTTGTTGCTGGTTTTTCCTTGAAGAATGTTCCTGCTACCGAAAACAGCGAAGCCAATGCCCCCTAGAGTGGAAAGCCAGCCTTGAAAACCAGAGTCAAGCTTTTCTCTCTTCCTGGACTACTACTGGGAAAACTAAGACTCCTTGCGATTCTTGGCTCGGAATTACATGTTACGAGTCCACTTCCATCACTCATATCAAACTCAGCGAGTCTGGACTGAGGGGTCCCGTTCACACACTCAACTTCTCCTCTTTCCCCAAACTCATTGTATTTGATGTAACCAACAACTCCCTTCATGGATATATTCCCAACCAGATTGGAACCTTGTCAAGCCTCACCCATCTATTTCTCCGTTCGAATTACCTGACTGGAATGATTCCATCCGAGATCACTAACCTCACCAATCTTGTCAATTTAAATATGACTGGGAATTCCTTAACTGGCTCCATTCCAGGAGATTTAGGGACATTGAGGAATCTTCTTGCACTTGATTTGTCTTCGAACAATCTCTCTGGTACTATCACTGCTACAATTGGAAACCTTTCAAAGTTAAATTATGTTGACCTGAGTGTCAACAAGATGTCTGGTCCCATTCCCGAGCAAGTGGGAAGACTCTACTCTCTCCAGGAACTTGCATTAGCTGCTAATGAATTTTCTGGCCTAATCCCAATGTCCATATGGCAAATGACTAATCTGTCTGAACTCCTCCTCTTTGAAAATGAATTTTATGGTTCAATCCCAACTACCATCGGAAGATTAGTCAATTTGGAATACCTCTGGCTTGATTATAATGAATTTTCTGGACCAATTCCTTCCAGCGTTGGAAACTTGACAAAGCTCATCAATCTAGGCCTGGATTTCAGCATGTTTTCTGGATCAATTCCTGTATCCATAGGGAACTTGGTCAATTTGCGCGAGCTTCGCCTTCAAAACAATAGTCTTTCTGGACCTGTTCCTTCCGGTATAGGAAAGTTGACGAAGCTCACCTGGCTTCTGTTGTTTAGCAACTCGCTCAATGGTAACCTTCCATCAGAAATAAGTAACCTCACCAATTTGTTTACGTTACAATTAGCACACAACGATTTTGTTGGTAATTTGCCGCAGAATATCTGCAATGGTGGCAAACTGTCGTTATTCAGTGCTGAGAACAACCGTTTCACAGGTCTAATTCCAGGAACCTTAAAGAGTTGCCCTTGCCTTTCTAGGCTTAGGCTAAATGGAGACCAACTGACTGGTAACATAGCAGATGAGTTCGGAGTGTATCCAAATTTAAAAACTATTTTTCTGGGTGGCAATAAATTTTATGGCCAACTCCCTTCAAACTGGGGGAAGTGTCATAATCTCACAGAGATTGACATCTCCCGTAACAATCTTTCTGGTGGCATACCACCAGAAATAGCTGAGGCAACCAATCTTCAAAAACTTGATTTCTCTTCAAATCATCTCACCGGAAAAATTCCAAAAGAATTTTGGAACTTGACCTTGTTGTTTGATGTTAATATAAGCGACAATCAACTTTCAGGAAACATTGCCACAGAGGTGAGATTGTTGCCAAGGCTTCAGAAATTGGATTTGGCGGCAAATAATTTCAGTGGTTCAATACCAAAAGAAATTGAGGGGCTTATCAATTTATTTCACTTGAATTTGAGCAAAAACAAATTTAATAAAATCATTCCTGATGAGTTGGGTAAATTAGAAGCTCTCGGTGTTCTTGATCTTTCTGGTAATGTGTTGGCAGGGAAAATACCAGCAACGCTTGGATATTTGAAAACATTGGAAGTATTGAACCTTTCACATAATAATCTATCTGGTACCATTCCAACAAGTTTTGAAGATGGCATGTCAGGTTTGAAATCTGTTGATGTATCATACAATCAATTACAGGGTCCTCTTCCAAAGAATCAAGCCTTTCTTAATGCTACCATCGAAGCATTTGAAGGGAATAAAGACTTGTGTGGCAATATCTCTGGTTTGCCTCGTTGCCCAACAGCAGCTCCCAGTCATCACCGTCTCAAATATCACCGCATGCTATTAGCTTTATCCATCAGTTTGGGTATCCCATCACTAGCACTATTTGTGATTGGAGTTACCTGTATTCTTCGCCGAAGGAGAAGAGAAACAATGAACCAAGCTAAAGAAGCAAGAATTCATGCTTTATTTGACATATGGAGCTTTGATGGGAAAATAGCTTTTGAAAATATCATTGAAGCCACCGAAGGATTTGACGATATTTGATGGCAGTGTTGTTGCAGTAAAGATATTTGACTCCATCCCGGATAAGATATTTGACTCCAGAACAGATGAGGAAATGGCCGATTTAAGAGCTTTTGAAAGAGAGATTCGAGCTTTGACTGAAATTAGGCATCGTTGCATTGTGAAGTTAAAAGGGTTCTGTCGTCATTCACGAATTTGTTTTCTAGTTTATGATTTTGTGGAAGGGAGTAGCTTGGCGTTTGATTGGAACAAAAGGGTGAATGTTGTTAAAGGTCTAGCTAGTGCTTTATTTTATATGCACTGTGGTTGTTCAACTCCAGTCGTTCATCGTGACATATCAAGTAAAAATGTTCTGTTAAATCTAGAATATGAAGCTCAGATTTCTGATTTTGGGTTCGCAAAGATTTTGAATCCTGGTTCATCCAACATGACCCCATTGGCAGGCACCCCTGGTTACGTGGCTCCGGGTTAGACTCTTACTCCTACTTCGTAATTATTATACTATAATTTTAATATCTAATACTAAACTGTCGATTAATATTGATTGAGTTTTAATTTCTTGTAGAGCTTGCTTTTTGTTCGAGAATAGATGAAAAATGTGATGTTTATAGTTTTGGAGTACTCTGTCTAGAAATGATTGTGGGCAAATACAGGGGAGACCTCATTTCTTCTTTGATGTTTCCCTCTGCGACATCAACAATTCAAAGTTCTCAGTTGAAGGATTACTTGGATCAACGGATTCCTCATCCCAAGGGTGCAGTAGCTAAAGAGGTGATCTCCATTGCAAGAATAGCATTCGCTTGCTTAAATAGGAACCCAAAAGATCGCCCCACCATGGAACAAGTATTTAATGAGCTTGAGAAGCCGACATCATCTACATTGGAACATTTTAACTTCCACGCTGTTACACTTGGACAGCGTCAACAAAGTCCATAATATTTTATTTTCCTTTGAACTCTAATGAAAGCTTCTTGTTTTTCAATTCTGGAGGGGATGTTGAATTCTCGATGCATGTTTGCATCTCTGTGGTAGCATTATAAATGAAACCAAGCTATTTGCAATGCGTTGAGTTTGACTTGAATAAGGGCCAATTATGACTTTACTACGATTGTGTAATTGTTTGTAAGATAGTAAGTGTACTTAATAGAGCAGAACATATCATGTGTAATTATTGTGTTTAGTAATACTTACTAAGAACAATGTTAGATTTGAGTGGTTATTATCAACAATTATTATTTAATCCTTGTGTTTGCACAACTTATTTTACTTCTAAATTATTGTTGTTTATTAATCATATTATCAAAGCATTTCAAAAAAAATTGTATAGTAAGTAAAGTATTTCCATCCTCTAAAAATTTAAAATGATTTTACGTAAAAATAATAAATTAACATAAAGAAATATAAGATAGAATTTTTGTGTAAATAATAACTAATTATTGAAATGAAAGTTTTGCATGGAATAATTGAGAAAAAGTGGATGAAATAAAATATTGAAATATTAAAGTGTGTTTAAGAATGAGTGTACACTACAAAAAAAATTAACTTGCATAAATGACTATAGGTTGCTCAGCCCTTGGTATAAACTACTATAGATGATATTATTGTCTATAATGAGTCATCGATTTAAACTTGTGAGTATTATCACTTACACAAGTGACTTTTTGATGTCATCTTAATAGGTAGCACCTATACAAATAAAAATGTCATCGATGTGTTATGTCAGATTATTCGAAGTCAGCACATCTATATAAACAATATATCATCTATATAGGTGTTAACCTATCAAGACAATGTGTGTCATTTGTATGGAGGTGATTTCTATTCTTTTAAAATAAAATTAAAAAATTACATTTATTAAGATGAAATTATCATTTGTATAAACTTAATTTTTTTAAAAAAAAAATTCATGCCTATTGAGATGACATGTGCTGTCAATTAGCATTTTATATCTGTTTTTAGTATTTTCAATGACAAGCACAATAAAAAAAATTAACAATGCACCTAAATATTTTTTATAATTATTAATAATAATTTAGAAATATTATTATATCAATTATAAAAGTAAATAAGATAAAAGATAATTGTACAAAATAAAACTACAAATAATATATCATAAAAACACTATAACATCTATACGTAATAATATAAAATAAATAATAAAAAGTGGATGCACAATATAAAAGATAGCTAAATCAAATAATCATCATTATCATTATTAGCATCATCAAAATGTGAATCTGAGGGTTAGGGCAGAGGTGGGGGCAGTTGCAGTTGAGGAATGAAGGGTAACTACTGAGCCAATCTAGACAATATTCTTGAAAAAGAAAACTCCATCATATGAGGAGGAGAATGTAGTGTATGACAAGGTAGACTAAGCCTTATGGTCTCTAAAGCATCATATAGCCTCGCAAGCTCCATCTAGGTTTGTTGTTGCACCTACTCTTAATAGAGAATCCATTGTTGCTATGTATGGAATACTTGTTAACTCTTAACAATGTAGCTTTGCATATCCCCCTCTAATATTACATTTTATTGCTACTTCAAAGGAAATATTATAATGGATGAGCTGCTATTAGGGTTGCCATATAATGTCCTGGCAAATACACGATCCATCATCTTCTTGTGCCCTTAATGAGTTCCTAGCACTTTATTGATAATAGTAGGCTCATTAATCTATGGTGGACTAGTTGGGAAGCCACTAAGAGAAGCATTAGATTATGAAAATCACTAGGTGACTAGTTCCAATATCTTGACCTTGATTTTTTAACAAAAATCAGATAATCTGAGTAAAAAGTTTTTCCCATGATAATTAAAATTATTTAACAAGAACTTAATTATTTACATAAGTAACTTGGGTATCCCAATGCACCCACTCCCCCATATGAAATGTATGATGCTTATGAAAATTCTCCCTCACCTATATCCTTATTTCTCTATGCTAGTTTTAAAACAAGGTATACAATATTAGTAAGATCTTTGATAGTAGCATGATGTAGAAATGTTAACTTAAAATACCTTCTCATATCATGTTGCTGTAATGGACTTTAATCCATGATAATCATTATACACCTTCTTCAACTTGATCTCTGAGTTTCTTATGGATAGCTCTTACAAATACAAATTAAAATATTTGCAATTTCAAGGTAAGTAAATGAAAATTAAAAATGATAAGTTATTAATCATTACCTCAGCCTTATTATGTGATTTTCACTATTAAAATACATGTATAACTTATCCCAACGATTTGATACAATATCTACACGACAAGCCTACCTTGCACTACGTAAAATGCAAATGTCCTCATGCCCCCCATGTTTAAGAGATGTTAATAAAGCATGGTCTTTCGATCTTTGTATCGATTGGTTACCATCCATCGGATACTAAAAATCATAATACCTCATTCTTGGGGTGAAATGTCAACAAATACAAAATGGGATTGTATTGAAAGACATGTAACAATTTTGTGATTTTTTGTGTCAAATAATCTTAATATTAAACATAAAATAATAATGAAAATACATTTAACAATATTTACATAGACCCCTACACAACATGTTCTCTTAACTTTTTAAGTACCTTCTTCCAATTCTTATAAAAGGGCTCACAATGCTACTTAACTAGCATTCTTATGTCACATGCTAAGAGCTTCAAGTTTTAACCCACTGCCTACCATGTATTTATTTTATCAAAACGGGCCATCAATGATTTACTATTATTTTTTTAGATTTTTTGGTGAAAGGACAGGGACCTTAACTTGCTATAATATTATTAAGTTAATGCAACTTTCAAATATAACACATTGTTAATAACACATATTTATAGGGAAAATATAAAATAAATTATGTGAGTATAAGAAATTTTACTAATCTCGCATTGCGAGGGAATGCAAAAGAAATAAAATGATAGAATAAATTTACAAAATTGGTTTGTCTCTTTTCTCACATGATTGTACTTTCATAATACTTGTTCAATGATAATAAAATTTTAGCATAATAGAAGACATTGAAACACAAATAACTTTCTTTATAAATTTTCAATTTAATTGTAGATAATGTAACCAATATAGAAAACTTCAAAACAGTAAGATGTCACTTGTTAACAAAATTAACATTTAAAGATAGTTCAAATATCTTTATTAAAAAGATACAAACTTTAACATGTTAGTTTAATACATAACCAACATTTAACTTCAAATAATAGTGAATAAATTTAAAAAAGAATTAAATGAACTTATATCATTAATTTCTAGTTTAATTTTATGATCTATTGATATCTAAGCACTTGGTCGTGTGTCTAAGACACCCATTAGCATATCTTTATGGGTTGGACCTAGTTGATGATAAGATTTGGATTTTATCCAAAGGGTGACTCATTAATATCAATTAACTTTCAACTAAGTCTTTGTAATTTTTCTATTTTTCTAAAAGTTTTTATGTTTTCTTTTATGGTTTTTTCTTAGTTAATGTCATGTGTTAAGTAGTGACTTTGTATAAAGGTCATAAAAAGTTTCTTGTAATTAGTACATATTGAATTGATATTCATAGCAATTTTTCCCCACATTGTAATTTTATCACTACTACAAAAATGCTAATTTATATCAAGTGTTCAGAGAATTACACATTGAAATACAACTAACTTTTAATTGAGCATTGTTGTATATAACTTTAAACATCAAGTTTGTAATCATTATAAACAAAACAACAATAGTGGTTATTATATAGATAAAATTGACGTCAATACTTTAGCTAGCATTGCAAGAATGAACATTAAACATTGGGTTCTTATAAAAAATCAACATTTAATGTTCAAAATACCATTTCAATGTCCATAAATAATCAATATGATATGTTATTCCCCCTACCATCCTTAGCCCTTTCCCCCATTACCCTACACTTTTACCTTTCCTATACTTTTTGTATTCTTCCATACAAAACACCTTATATAACTAGAAATAGAAGCCAATATCTTTTATGACTTTACAAAGTTTCAATTTCAATAATTTTAAAGAATAAATTAAGTAACAAAAGTTTGAAAATAACAAAAAGTTATAACTAATATCTCAGTTAGAGATAGGTGCTTCATTAAATCTGTCTTTATGCTTGTTACTTACTATGAAAGGTAGGCATTCCTTAAAAAGACACTTTTAAATCTAACATATATAAGTGTAATAAGCATTTATGAAAATTTGATGTATGATATTACACATTTCATATAAATAAATAGTAAATAATACCATCGAATAAAAAAAAGAATAAATTTAAATTTCTTACTTGTAAAGACATGTAAAAATTGGATTAAAATAATAGGAAATAAAATACAGTCAATAATAAAACTAGAACTAAATTGTTAGAATAAACACAAATTAAATAAATCCTTACCTATATATTTTGCGCTTTACCAATGAATGTTAAGCCTCACATATTTAATCATAGGAAATGAGCTTCATTCCTATAAAATCATTTTAAGGTTGAAAAGTAAGCATAAATACAAAATAAAAAAGAATCATCTTAAAGATGAAAAGAGGACATACCTCACTAAATTGAGAATCATTTTAGGATTGAAAAGGCTTTAGGATGAATTTTGCAAAAAGTACCATATTTTACATTTTTTTATTTTTAACTCACACCAAGGGGCCAAAATTTTCATGTCAATTATTGCAAGAAAACCACATCTAAAGTTAAATATTAAACATCAGTTAGTTACAAAACCAATATCTTTATTAGGATGTTATCATTTTATTAATTAATATTTTATAATAGTTACTAAAAAAGAACTAACATTATAAAGTTCTTTTTAACAATTCGATCGATTACTTTTGTTTTGTTAACTTTTTCCATAACCACTCCTAAAACCTTTCTAGAATAGCTAGAAACAACAAACATGTAAGAATGCCATTATCATTTTATAAATTAATCAATTTTGGTTTTAATTCAACTTACTCTATAAGTGAAATGGGTAGTATTAAAAATATATTTTACATTACAACATTTTTTTATACAATTAAACAGCTACATAAAAAAATAGATTAAATGTAAATAAAACAAAACAAAAAAAAGATAATCTATTATAAAAGTGGAGTCTACCATTTTATTTATTTTCGCATTAGTACATCAACATATATAACGAAAAAATTATAATTTATAATGAATAATTAACTTTTTATTTTCAATAAATATACACTTAAAGATATGTTACACATTATCCCACTACTATAAAATTGCCTTCTAACATTGGTTATTTTTCATTTTCAACGTTGGTTACAAACCAATGCATATATAAGTGTCGTTATATGTCAGACTATTCCATGTTAGTTAACAATTAAACATGAAAAAAAATACAATAATGCTAGTTTTATATAAATAATAATTATCATTATTTTTTACAACACAATGTTAAAAATAACAACTATACTATTTTCCCCTTCTTGAAGAACCTCCTTTCTAACATTCCCATTTCTTAAAGTTTCTCCCTATTTGGTCCTTTCTAACTCTCAACATCCTTAATGAAACTTTAGAATCCAAAGATCAAGAATTTTGAAGGTTATAAGAAAAGAATGAAAATGATAAAAGTTTACATTTGATACATGTTAGTAAATATGTAAGGATGGTATTCTCCAAAAATGTTTTCTTGAGTCCAATATTTGGAAATGTAATGAACAGCTATTATAATTTGATATATAATATTACATATTTCATATAAATAAATAGTAAATAATACTATTAAATATCAAAAGAAAAAAATGCAATCAAGTTTCTTAATTATGCAACTGTATTAAAATGAAAGGCAATAAGACACGGTTGATTTTGAAATTAGAAGCTAAGTTGCAAACATAAAACATAAAACCTAAAAAAATCTTTATGTTTATATTTTACACTTTTTCAATGAGTGTACAACCCCAAAAATTTATCGATGACTAATAGATCTTTAATGTTGCAAAACAATTAGTGATCATAAACACAAAAAACTAAAGAGAATCAATTTAAAGTCAAAATATGAGCATAACTTAGTAGAGAAAGAATTATTTTAAGGTCAAAAGAACTTTACAATGAAATTTACAAATGACATCATGGTTTTACCTTTTTTATTTTCATTAATACCTTATGTTTTGAACTATTTTTATATTACACATTATTTCCTAATAAAAAATTGACATGTATCGTAAAATAGCATCATTCAACTATAAAGGTTTAACATTGGTTATTAAATAAAAATAATGTCATAAACTAAAATATTTAGTTTGTAAATAAATTTTAAGCAAAAATTTTATAATTTTACAAGTCAGTAGTATTAAAATTATTTTTTACATTACAATATTTTTCTTATACAATTAAACAAATACAAATAGTAACAAATTGAACAATCTAATAAATAAGAAATTATAAGAACAACCAACTTTAAATAAAATAAAAAAGATACTTCTTCTCATAAGTTCTTTATATTGCTTAAGAGTTTCTAGGTTGAAAGATATAAATATAGAAATTACTGATAAATTATGATGAGAAAAAATAATATTTCCATTTTTACAATAAACTCAAGCCTTGTAATGTGAAAATGGTTATTTTACTTCTTTTTACTATAATTTCTCATCAATTTTCTCATCTTTGCATTTTCTCAATATTCTTAAATGTGCTTTTTTATATTAAGGGTGTAGATCAATGGCTTTTGAAATCTATCAATAGAGAAGGCTTCTAAAATGAAGGATGTATATTATAATATTCAATATTACTTAGGCTATTAAGAAGATCTTAGAATCAATTAAAAGTCCTTCCAGTGATTTATACTATTACTTTCAATAATAAGCACAAGGACTTTGCAAAGCATTTGGAAGGATTCTTATCCAAAGTCCTTCTAAATAATTCATAGAATTCTTGTGTTCATTATCAAAGTGTAGATATAAGTTCCTGTAAGAAATTGTTAAAGGATCCCAGGACCTTCCAAATAGCAATGGTAAAGGCAAATACCAAGATCTTTATCCCCTAAATCAGAAGCCTTCTTTTTTATTAAAGGATAACTATCTTGATAAATTGTTGATACATTTCAAATAAGTAAAAAAAGCTATATTTATAGGCCAAAAGATAGTTAGTGGCAAACTATCATGATATGTAAACCATTGATGAAATATTATGAAGTGTAAAATATTGATGAACAATCATGATGTATAAATTGTTGATGAATAATCATGATGTATAAACTATTGATGAACCATCATAAAAAATGATATAAACTACTAACCTTTAGATGTTAACTTTTAATTACAAAAAAATCATCATCATATTACCTACTATAGATAAAGGAAAAAATTCATCCTTTATATGTCAGTTATTAAAAAAATAAATATTGTACACTAATACTTTGTAAACATCATTCTTGGTAAATGTTTACTTATATTATTTATAATAAATAATTGATGTGGTTTGTTTTTTTTTATTTTTTTACAATTTATGCATCTTGATATTTTTTCTAAAGACACGTACAATTACAAATCATTATTTTAACACCATTATCAACATTAACCAGTAAACATTTTAAAGTAACATTACAATTAATAATTTAATCTAATGGTTTTGTAGAAAAGTGATGGTGAATATTTGTATGATATCCATGAAGCAATCCCTTCCCATTGCTTTTGTATCCTTGGCAAATTTCAACAAAATATGCCTTTAGTTAAATGGTGCAAGACATGTAAATAAAATTTTCTTATCATCAAACTATTATATATATGCTCTTTCTTCTAACACTACTCTCATATGAATGATGCAAGACTTGCAAATAATTATATTTAGGAATAATGACTCAAATCTCAGAAGTTGATGGTCAAGCAATATTGAGCTTGTATTATCATCTTATGCCAATGAAACAAAATGGAATGAAAGAGAAAATATGGAATGAAAATCTAAAGCAAAAAAGAAATGGAAAAGAAAAGAAACTCTAAATGTAACTTATAGGTAATATAAGACATTTTGCTTCGGTTAGTCATTAAAAAATTAATATTATAAATGTCTATCTCTTGAATAGTTTCCAATAACATGGTGGTCGACAACTTTTAGAGATTGGTTTATTGTATAGTCATCATTTTAAATTTAATTATGACTAACTTTTCATCTCTTCTTGAAAAATTAGGCTTTATAATGTCCACATTTTATTTGAACAAACATTATAAGTTACACTTATTTATAAAAAAAACATTATACCATTATATTTTAGTTTTCTTGTTAACTAATATAAATATGATGACATTAAAGGACAATTATATGGTAATGTCCTCTGCTCGTAATTACTTTATATTGTTTAAAGGCTTTTGAGTGGGAAGATATAGATGGTTTTAAACTAATGATAAATTATATTGATAAAAAGTAGCATAATCATTCATGCATTGAAACAAGCCCATCAATGTAAGAATCATTAATGCATGAATGGACATACTATTTCTTTTCACTACAATTCATCATTAATTTTGCAACATATTTTTGAATTTTCTTGATATTCATAAATATGCTTCTTAACATTAAGTGTGTAGATGGATGAATTTTGGAATCCAATAATAAAAAAGACTTTTAAGATGAAAGGTGTAGTCCTATTTAACATTGCCTAGCCTACTGAGGAAATCCAAGAATCTCTTAAGGCCCTTTCCAAGGACTTGTGCTAGCATTTTCAATAATGAGCATAAAGATTCTATAAAATATTTAGAAGGATTTTTGTTTAAAATCCTTTCAAATGCTTTGTAAAATGCTTTTGTTTATGAGCAAAATGAGGCTACGAATTCTTGTATGAAATTTTAAAAGATTCTTAGAATTTTCAAATAGCTCTAGTAATGTTGAATACCAAGATTTACACTCTTAACTAAGAAACTATCCTTTTTATGGAGGAAAAGCTATTTTGACAGATCACTGATTTGTTTCAAACATATAAGGAGAGTTTTATTATATGCTAAAATCAAATCATTAAATGTCAATTATTAATTTAAAATCAATATTGTAAGCATGGTCATATGTGTGATTGTAATGCCTTAAGACATCGATGAAATACTAAAATAACATGTAAACTATTAATGAACTATAATAATGATTAAAATGGACTTAGACAATAGTAATTATAAAAAATTTGATATTGTAAGTCCCTTACATTCATAAATATCATTCTTTAGTAGCCTTTAATTCCATTCATTTAGAGTTCTTCATAAATGACATTCATTAATAAGCCTTCAATTTTGGAGGAAATGCTATCATATTGGATGTTAATTGATCCTAAAACCAACATCTTTATGCTTGTTATTTCCTTAACAAGAAGCTTTCAATTATATATGAAATTATGTTATATGAATAATTGATGCCTTAGCAATGTAAATTGTTTTCATATAAATTTTGTATTATATATGAGCAAAAACTACAAATATGAAAAGAAAGTCATTTTTGAATCAATTTAACATAGGATGTTATGTTTGTTTCAATATGTCTTCTCTTTATTAATATACCTAATCTAAATGTCGATTATAGAGTTTTAACATAAAAATAACCTACAAATGAGTAAAGAGAAATGATTTCGATAATTTATATAATTTTAATTGATATTGCTTTATTAATGATAAAAGTACAAAAAGATGAATAAAGAAAAATAATATTCATAAATTTATGCATAATAACCTCACTAAATCATTAATAAACAAAAATTACATATCTACATGAATACACAAAAATAACAACAAAATTATTATGTATAAAAATCTTTATCCTTGATGCAAACTCTAATTTCTCTAGTTTATACACTTTAGCAATAATATAAAAGTGAAGTGAGAATATAAAAGAACTACTCTATATAGAATCATTGTTCACCAACTTTTCTATTCCACTTTTATTCCATTTCAATTAAAAGAGTATACAATGGGAGAATCAAAGGTAAAGGTTCTTCCATTGTACACTTTCTTAATGAAAGTGGAGTGAGAGAATAACAGAAACACTATATATCAAAAATTATAATACTTGATACAAATTCTAGTATGTTGCTTATTTTTCTCCACTTTAATCACAAGAGTATATTGGATACTCTAACAATGAAAGTGATTGATTGCCAGATGGATATGGAGAGAATATTGGAAAGTGGGATGTTAGAAGTGTTTTATATAGAAATAGAGAGTTAGAGCAAAAATTTATAGAAAAATAATATAAGTTGATTATTAAATTAAACAAGCATCCTATGCGTATATAATTTCCATTGAGCCTTTTGAAATTCTTTTTAGATGATAGTTATTAACTAAAACCAATATCCTATTCAATGAAACTAAATTGTGTTATATTAGAAAGACTTTTGAAATGTCTTTTAGATGACGATTAAATAAAAAATTGATGTTCTAAGTTTTTGTGCAAGGTTTAGGCATGGGTTATTTTATAACTAATGTACCAAATTTCCCACTATTAACATTGACATCAATCATATTATTTTTTATTGTCTTAAGTTTTTATATAATTTCAAAAATGTCATTGTATGAAAATAAACATCAATACTAATGTAAATCAAGATCTATTGATTGACGTATATCAACATTTTTATAATAGTGTATACTAGTATAAGGATATGGTAAAGAAATAGAGTGATCTAGAATGAAAAAAAAATAGAGCAAGCAAAAAAGAATCAATTAGTTGTGACTAATGACTCTTGGTCCTTCTCTCCATCACCATAACCACTACAATTAAAAGTGTAGGGCAAACCAAAGTTGTGAGGTTCCCATGAGGAAAATATTAAGAGTATCCACTAATCTTATTAATAAGCATTACTCCAATTTAATATGGAAGTTGACTTTGGCTTTGATTATTCCATAAATGAATGAGCAATGCTACATATTTCTTTCCTTCTTTTTTATCTGTCATAGTTAACCAATTTTATAGATATTAAGAAAGTGATTTAATTTGTTTATTTTTAGTAAATGTTTCAAGATTACTCTTTATATACAAACTTCAAGATAATTGAAAATAATGAGAGAAATATAATCAATAAATGCAAGTGAATTAACAATATAAAATAATGAAGTATTTATTAATAAAAAAGAGGATAAAATTAAAAAAATATTGAATGATTCATCAAAATTCTAAAGTGATAGTTAAAAAAGAATAAAATTTTTCCAAAATATAAGAAATAAAATAAAATGAAGTAGGTGTTTAATATAAAGAATTTCAATGTGCAATGGTAATAATGAGTAACTAGATATAATTATAATGATTATTCCACCTATAACAAACTTCTATATGGTTACAAAGGCCATTTATGATAAATAACCGCTTGTTTCATTATTTTTACAAGAATTTATAAGCAAATGAATTTTATGTATTTTTTTCATTGATACGAAAAAATTGAGAGGATAATTTTTAAATGCTAATTGCTTACTACTTTATCACATATTGATACACCTACCAAAGTTTAAATGGAACTGGCTCATTAATTTTAATAAATAAAAATTACTCTCAACTAAGATTTCTTTTATGTGCAATGATATAGAAGTAGTCCAATAATTGAAGTCAATGTACATGTTAATGCATGTAGAAAGAAAGTAGATCTTTGATTCTTTAAGGACATGGATGATAGTTTGATTAAGAAAAGGATTGTGTGTCTCTCAGCAAACTCCTTATATAATAAAGTGGGAAATAATTTATCTCAATATTGTGACAAGACCTTAATTAAGGTCATCTTTTAGGAATGTAAAAATTGCTTCGGCAAGGTTGAAGAATATTTGCATGCAATATCAGTGCTCTCTACCTACTAATTACATTTTGTTTGAACCCAATTTCTTTTGAAAAAGTTTAATTCATTTCATTGATTTCAATTTAATAATAAATAAATTTTAATACTTTAAAATGAGCTTATATTGTTAATAATATGATCTAAAATATTAAATAATATAAATTAATCATTATTTAATTATAAGCATACCTAGTACATAATCTTATGAAGCCATAATTAGCCTAGATGATAATGATGAGCAGAGTTTACAACCTACTTCGCCCTTTACGTTATTCAGAGAAAAGAGATAGAAAGATTTTTACAAGAGTGGTAATCCTTGTTATTTTTGAATGATAATCTGATCTCTTTATATATGATCAGACTTGTGATAGGAAATCACTGACCACTAAAAGGTTATAAGTTGGAGCTTCTACCTATATGAGCTTATGTATGATCCAACCTATCACAAACCACACACATTGAACCAGGGCTTAATATGTTCTATGCTTAATGTTAAAATAAAAAACTAATTATTTAAATAAATATTTCAATACATTAATTAATGCTAATCCATATAAATATATTCAAATAAATCATTTATTTTATTTTAATATAACAATCTCCCACTTGGATAGCATTAATTAATTACATGGAATAATTGAAACAACAATAATTAAACAATGAGTATACATTAAAGTATGAACTTAATTCAGAGAATGAGACTATACAAAATCATTGAATCTGATAAAGAGATAAATGATGTTTAAATATAATGTCTTATAATATGAAATATATATATATATATATATATATATATATATATATATATAAAGTTAGTCTTTCGACCATAGTTTCAAAAGAGAAAAAACTCAAAATCATTGAATCCAATAAGGAAACATATGATATGAAATACATCACCAATGTTTTAATATCCAAACTGAGTAATGATTACATAAATGGTCTCAGAAAGTAACAAAAAAAAACAAGCATATCTCATATTCCTACTTAACCTAGGCTTTATCAAAAGATTTAACAAGACCTATATGAGTTACATGATTTTTAAATACTCCTACAAGTAAGCCTTTAGTCAATAGATTCGCTAGCATATCTCCACTAGGGATATGTTCAATTCAAGTTTGAGATTCAACAATCTTCTCTTTAACGAATAGGATTTTAACATCAAAATGTTTAATATGACTAGAATTCCTATGGTTTTGAGAAAAGTACACAATAGAAGAATTATTGTAAAAAATCATTAGAAGTCGTGATATAGAATTAACCAAATGCATGCTAGATATCAACTTCCTTAACTATACAACCTAACAAGTGGCCTCATAACATGTGATATACTTTGCTTCCATAGTTGAGGTAGCTATAAGTGTTTACTTAACACTTTTTCATGAAACAACTCCTCTAAAAATCATAAAGATGTATCCAGATGTTAGCTTATGATCACTTATACATGAGGCAT
Organism: Sindora glabra; assembly: GCA_020226215.1. Taxonomy (NCBI): domain Eukaryota; kingdom Viridiplantae; phylum Streptophyta; class Magnoliopsida; order Fabales; family Fabaceae; genus Sindora; species Sindora glabra. The sequence goes on along the minus strand of CM035227.1, from coordinate 38,443,935 downwards.
AATTTGAATCTAAATAACTAATAACCTCAAGTGAATTAGATCTTCTATAAGTCAATATATGATTCTTGGTACCTTGAAAATACCTCATTACCTTCTTAACTACTTTCCAATAATCCATCCCAAGATTACTTAAGTATCTACCAAGTACACTAATATCAAAAGTTATATTTGGATGAGTGCAAATATATGCATACATAAGACTGCTAATAGTGGAAGCGTAAGGAATTTTATCCATTTTAATCCTATTAATCTTAATTTGAGAGTACTATGATTGAGATAACATATCACCTTTTTAAGTAAGTGCTAGATTGGATGCACAGGTATCCATTTTTTAATCTTTTAAGCACCTGTTCAATGTAATTAGCTCGAGACAAACCCAAAATGCCACGAGTTCTTTCATAATGGATCTAAATTCCAAGAATAAAAGATACTTTGGCAAGATCTTTCATATCAAAGTGGCATGATAACATGTATTTTGACTTATCCAAAAAATCCATTACGTTATTGGCCAGCAAAATATCATCAACATAAAGTACTAAGATGACAAAATTGTTCCTATCAAATTTCTGATTCAAATTCCTACAAATACATGATATAGCCATTCAGTATTACAAGTCTCATACCTTTGAGATCATCTTAATTCAATGGTTAACTGATCAGGTTGTTCAACATGAAGTTTTTCATTTATTTAATCTGGATTTTCAACATTATCTCTTCCAATGAGTAAAGGTGTCAGAATATGTATGGGCAAAATGATACTCTCATCACGCAAATTGATAGCCCTGAGTATTAAACTCCCATTATCGAAGTCATCTTTAAAATAGAATGCTCGATTAGACTTAATGATCTTGGTAGTGTAAGTAAGATAATAAAATTTGCAACCTCTAAATCTAGTACATTATCCAATGAAAAAGCCATTAATTGTTCTAAAGTCTAATTTCTTCAACTAGGGATTATATGGTCTCATCTCTGCTTTACAACCCTATACTCGAAAATGTTTTAAACTAGGCTTCTTTCTAGTAAAAAGCTCATATGAAGTCTTTGGAACTAACTTATTAGGTACTTGGTTTAAAATATATAACGCATTCTTTAAGGCTTCACCCTACAAGGATTCTAGCAATGAGAAGTGACTAATCATGCTTTTAACTACGTCCATTAAAGTACGATTACACCTTTCTGTAACTCCATTTTGTTGCAGTGTGCCAAGCATTGTATACTAGGCGTCAATACCATATTCTCGAAGAAATAGAGTAAATGGACTAAGATTTTTGCCTGCCATAATATATCTCTCATAATACTCTCCACCCCTATTTAATTTGACACATTTTATGGCTTTACTAGTCCTCAACTTAACTACTGCTTTAAAGTTCTTGAATGCATCTAGAGACTCTAAATTTTTCCATATAAGCTTAATCAAATCATATCTAAAATAGTCATCTGTAAATGTAATGAAGTATTTAAAACCTCCAACAATTGCTGGTGTAATGGGTTCAAATATGTTAATATGTATTAGGTTTAAGATGTTTTCAAACCTTTATGCCTTTTGTTTCTAACTCTAGTAGGAAATTTTCCTTTAATGCAATCAATGCAAATCTCAAAATCTAGATCTAACAACACACCTTACTTGACCAATCTTTCTAATCTCTCTCTAGAAATATGACTTAATCACTAATGCCACAAAATAGAAGAATTCTTATTCATTCTAGGATGTTTATGTCCAATCACAACATTAATGGGAACATCAAAAGACATAATAGGATAATCATTCAGATTCAATCGATATAAATTATTTTGTAAAGTGGCAGTACCAATAATAGTATAATCATAATAAATTTCAATTTTTCATTTCCTTGCTAAAAAGAATAACCACAATTAACTAAAACAAAACTAAAAATTAAATTCCTTCTCATAGAAGGTACATAAACTACATTATTCAAATTTAAAATATGTCTAGAAGATAAACATAAAGAACCTAATCTTATATATTCAACTTTAACTTTACTCCCTGCTACTTCTAAGATAGTCTTCTCTCTTTCACTTAGGATTTGCTAGTTTTTGAGCCCCTTCTTATGCTTGTTCTTTAGCTTATAGCAATCAAATATCTTGGGTCCAAGGATCTTACAATAATTGTATTTACCCTTAAATTTATTCCATTGCCCTTTACCCTTTTCACCACCCTTAAACCTAGGCTTTCCAAATATCTGTGTATCTAGTTTCTTTCCTTTCCTTTCTTATCATTACCACTTAACTTACCATTGAAGGCCCAAGACAAGTGATTCACAGAAGGTGATTGTGAGTTACTTTCCATGGTCTTTTCTTCCTAAGTTACTATAGAGATCATCTAGTCTACTAACCACTTTACCTTTTATGAATTGTAGGAAGTCCTCAAGTAGCTATATTCAAATGGCAATGATTAAAGGACTTTGTAGACTAAAGTGCTCTATCCTAGATCAATGCCATATAATATCAACTTATTATAATAATGAATCATCTTCATGATATGTTCTTTGACACTTGAGACTCCATCATAGCAAGTGTTATCAAGCAAGGAGAGGTAGTAAGCTTTTTGAGTCTTGTCAAAGTTCTTAAAATTTTCACTAATAGCTTTCATGTATTTCACAGCAATGTCCTTGTCTAGGATACTCTATCTAATTCCTTTCTTAATAGTGAATTTAACAACTACTAAATAGATCCAATTTGACTCATACTATTATTTATGATAGGTTTTATCTGCAGTACTAAACTCAAGCAAGAGATCAGCTGACTTTAATTTTTTATGAGCCAAATCTTCTTTATAAATTGTCAAGCACATGTTCAAAGACTCTTTCCATTCATTATAGTTTATTCCATTAAGAGTCTTTACCATAGATAGTTGCTAAAAGGTTAAGATTGATGCTACAAGATTGAGAATTTTTAATTATGTGTACACAACATAATTATAACACAAGATTTTCAATTAAAATAAAAATCAATTAAGCAACTATATGACAAATTAGTATTTATGAAATTACATATACCATATGATTTGACTTGTACATGAGTTTACACAAGAATGTAATTAATATAACCATACTGATAGGATACAAGAAATATTGAAATATTATAAATGCTATATGCCTATTCAAGAGAGTTCAAACCCTAAAATTATATTAATAATGTCATACCGATAGGGTGCATCCATTCTCAATGTAATATGCTCCTAGACCTCCTAATAGGACAACATGTAAGACAACCTTATTGTAGTCCTAATATATCATTGGTGTGAGTCAAAATAATTTTGGTATCCATACATGTATAAAATTACACAATTAAAGATTCAAGAATTTATCAAACATAACTATACTCATAACCAAAGAGAGTGACTTTTTACCAAACTCAGAAATATTATGAAAAATATTCATAAATTTTTACAGGCTAAAATTCTATAAATAAAATACATTTTTACACAATATAAATCTTATAAAATTCAAAGAAAATATTTATTGGTCACAAAAAATTATAAAAAAATAAACAAATAGAAAATTAAATTTTAAAGCCAATGGGCTAAAAACTGGGTTAAAAAGGCAAGCACATGAGCAACACGTGCCTATACCCACTTGTGGCCTGCTAAAGCTAGAACGGGTCAACAGGTCAGTGTGTGAAGCTCACGCACTATTACGTAAGTGGCCCATATACGACGAATTAATTACAATTGACTGGTCAAAATATGGCGCATGAGGATCACGTGCTTTCAAGTGCATGACACCCACGCACTTAACTATCTGGTGTTGGCTGGTCAAAATAGGCACGTGAGGCTCGCGCACTTCAAAGCATGCAACTAGCTAAAGCTACAATTGATTGGAAAGGAAGCACTTGAGGCACACGTACTCTCAGGTGAGTGGCCTTGCGCTTAGTGAACTACTGGAGCTGACAACCCATGCTTTCCATGCTCCGCTGGTTCATCCATGGCATTTTATTGCCATTAATGGAGCTTCAAAGCTCTAAAAAATTGTGTTTTAATGCTATTTTAATGCAAAAAAAAATCATCTATCCTATTCTTGACATAAATTCATGTATTGACCAAGAGAAAATCATTTTAAAAATTGCACAAACAAAAGGCCACAATTTTTTCAAAAAAAAAAAATCAAGTTCTTATCTATAATAATCATAAGATTTAAATGCAATCAACTAACAACATAATATTCCACATGTCTTTATAAATAGAATATATGATTCAATTGGAAGAAAAACTTATCTAAATCATCTCAAAATTAAAATCCTCAATTTTATTAGTTCTAGGTACAAAAAAAGGAAATTAGGAATTTTATAAATTTGTCTAGGATTAATTAAAATTAGTCATAATCAGATAATTCATACTATTAACATTGTTTTGATACCATCTGTTGATAATATAAACTAAAATATTAAACAATATAAATTAACCATAATTGAATTATAAGCGTACTTAGTGCATAATTTGATGAAACCATGATCAACCTAAATGGTGATAATGAGCAGAGTTTGTAACCTATTTCGTCCTTTAGGTTATTCAGAAAAAAGAGATAGAGAGATTCTTACATGAGTGGTAATCCTCGTTATTTTTTGAATGACAATTTGATTTCTCTATATATGGTTAGATTTGTGATAAGAGATCATTGACCACTAAAGGATTGTAGGTTGGAGTCTCTGCCCATATGAGCTTATGTATAATCCAATATATCACGGACCATATACATTGAATTAGAACTCAATATATTCTATGTTTAATGTTAAAATATAAAATTAATTATTTAAATAAATATTTTAATAAATTAATTAATACTAATTCATATAAATATATTCAAATAAATTATTTATTTTATTTTAATATAACATATATTCCCAGTAGAGAGAGAAACTAACAACAAAAGGAGAAAGTAGAAAAATGAACTTGACTAACAAATATTATGATGTGAAATATAGCATTTTAATTGGAGTGGCATGTATTGTCACTATTTTTTTTTCTCTTAAAGGAGGCGAAAAGGGCTAAAACTTTTTAAATACTTTAATCATAAGTTTTTTTATCTTATTATGTAAACTAATAAAAGAAAATTTTCAATTTAATTCACATGTATTAAAATTTTTAAAAGTTATAAAAATTAATGATTAATCTTTATTTATTAAATAAAAAATTAGATAAAGATGCTCTGATGGGAACACCCCATGATTTATCCAGAAGGGCCATCTTGTGGCCGGAGTCTGCGACAACAGCACGGATGATTTGCTGGGTTGCTATTTTGGGGGATGAACATGGCAGCGGGGCATCTCGTCATTAGTATTCTTTTCCATTTTTGTCATTGCTGGATTCTATAATGACTTAGCATGGTCTTGCGCAAGTGCCTTAGTACCAAACTAACACTAAGCCATGGTAGAAGTTTTTTTGCGTGAAATTGAGAAGAAGGGATTTTTTTATATAAATTTTTTAAAATAATATTTAAATTTATTTAATTAATATTAAAGAACTGATATTTTTAATAAATAATTTTATATATTTTATTTAATTTAATTTTAAAATTTTCAAAAAAATTAATAAAAAAATACACCACGTCCAATATTATTATAGTACATATTGGGACTTATAGAACTCGTCCTCTAATTGAAGTCAATGTCTACGTCAACGTTTGTTATTGGGAGAAAGAAAGTAAATCTTTGAGGACGCAAGAATGACAGTCCAACTGAGGAAGGGATTGGGGCGTCTTTCTCTTGAGAAAGCAACCGCACGGTGAAATAATATGGGAATTAATTAATTTATGATGAAATCTTTCTTAATATTGCGACAAGGCCTTAATTGAGGTCATCTTTTAGGAACGTGCAAATTAACTTGGCAAGGATTAAGAATATCCGCATACAGTGTCACGAGGAAATACTATTTAATTGTTTTATTTATAAAAATAATGATTATTATATTTCTAAAATTTTGTAACTAGTATTATTAATTTTTTATTTTTATTTTTACTATAATTATTCATCCTTGCATTAATTTATACTATTAAAATAAATAAATAATATTAAAATTAATTATTAAATATTAATTTAGTAATATTAAATATATATACATTTTTCTTATATTATTTTTATCATTTATTTTAATATTATATATGGAGGGAGAAATGAATATTTATAATAAAAATAAAAGTAAAAAATTAATAATATTAATGATTAAATTTAAAGGATGTAATAATTACCACCTTATTTATAAAGCAGTAAACATTATGTTTATTCGGGTGCTGACTTCCCACTGGTTTCACTTTGTTTGAACCAATTTCTTTTACGGAAGTCTGAATTCATTTTTAGTTTAATTGATTTCAATTTATTTATATAAAAAGTTTTAATATTTTAAATACTAAGAATAACAATTTTAATTAACCTATTAAATTTATAAATAAATTTTAATACTTAAAATATATTAAATGCAGAAATTTAGTAAAAAGATAGATTTTAAAAATATTAAAGTGTATTAAATCAAAATGTTAAGATAAGAATATAATTAATGACATAATATATATTTTATCTCAAATTTAGTAAATTTTTTTATTAATTATAAGGATTTCATAACAACATAAATATAATTAAAATTTATTTTAAAATAAATAAATCATATTTTTTAAAAAAAATAAAAATTACCCTATTCAATTTTAGGATGTTGACCATTACACTCTTCAACATTAGAAATTTAGAAATTACCTCTTTAAATTTTATAAAATTTGAAACTAATATTTTTTATCCACTTAATTAACTATTTTTATTAAATTATATAATTTTTATGAATTTTTTAAATAATAATCAAAATATTATAGTATGTTGACAATGACATGATTAGAAGTTACAATTTTTTTATATAATATTATAATTTGATATGAAAATAAAATTTTTACATAAATTTGATTGAGTTTATATGGATTAAGATCATAAATAAATTGACTTATTTAATATAAATAATAAATAAGTTAAATTAAAATTGTAAGTAGATTCATATATCAATTTATTTAAAAAATTATATTAAAAAATATTATTTAAAAAATGATTAATAATTAAATTATAAATAATTATATACAATAAAAATATAAAATTCATGTTTTAATAAAATAATAATAAAAATTTAAAAAATATTTTATCGATGATTAAAAATATATTTTTACAAATAATTAGTAATTAAATTTAACAAATAATTTTATAATATAAATTTCATTAATTAACATAATTGAACGGATTAAATGGACTGGTTCATCTTGATATAGTTAATAAATGAGTTAATCTGATACAATTTTATTATTATTCGAATTTGAGTTGAACTTATTCATATTATTATTAACTTTTAATACGACACAAATTCGACATGTGAATACGAATAATTACCTCTAGCTTGCCCTAATTCTCGACTTGACTCATCCTAGAATAAATAAAGAAATAAATAGAGTTTAGATTGGGTAGTTTGGCTGAAAAATTAGATTTAAGCAAAGTTTTATATTCTAATTTATAAATATATCGAATTGAAGTTATATATTTAAAATTGAGCTGGTATATATTAGGCTATGTTTATAATTATATATTAAATATTTTATCTTATTATAAATTTAATATATATTATATGAGATAGATTTTAAGGATAAAAAATTAATATATGTATATTATATATTTTTTATAATACTTTTTCTTTATTATATATATTAAGTAGAATATATATATAAATAAAATTATATTTTATATATTTATAAAATTTAATTATAATATATATTAAAAATTTTAAATCAGAACAAGCTTGAATATTCCTATTTTAAAAAATAATTGGATTTAAACATAAAATATACGAAAAAAATTAAGATTAAAGAAAACTTAAACTAAATAAAAATATTTTAATATAATATTTATGTAAGCCTATCCGAATCTTGTCTGCTTAATCTTCGATACCTCTACAACCAAGGTAGAAAGTAGTAAACTAGCTTATATAAGATATCAATATCTATACCGTTAAAACTTTTATTGCTTGCCAGTTATTATCTGCTCTTGCCAATGGGCTAAAGCCTCATAAAATTAAATGGCCCAGTTTTTACCCAGCCTCCTCTCATGCTACTTCCCAAGTTTATGATGTAACTAATGGCCTTCTTCTCTTTAAAATTAAAAGGTCTAATTCCTACCCAAAATAGTAGGCCTACTCCTATTGCCTTATTCACACATAACTTACTTTAGGATAAGAAAATAGTACATGCATCTTGGCTTTTCCTTAAACAAGTTTTGGTACCTATGTATTACTTCTTTCTAAGATAGGTTGCCTCTCATTTTGCATCTTGAGGCATTAAATGTGGAGTAATTGTTCCTTTTTAGGTTCCAATGCCATTGTTATCTGTCAAATTTGTTTTGTCACTCATTACATGTGTCTAGACATTTATTCTCTTTTGTTAAAGCTAAATTTATTTTTCAGTCGAAGTTGTTAGTAGAACACTGAAATGCATTAATGGCTAGGTAGGGCTCTTCCATTTCAATTCTATCTTAGCACTAACTAATGCTTTGATATCAGGCATTCTTTGGACCATTTGAGGCCAATCTTTGTTAAGTTATTGCTTTCTTGATAGATAGTGTGAATTAGTCATAGGATGCATGGGATTTATTCCTTATGGGAGGATAAAGATCTTTTTTCATCAATTGGGATTTAGTGGGTGCATCTTCTGTGTGGTTTTTAACTTCACTTTCTCTTCAAACCTCTATATGTTTTTCTTAATCTGTAGTATTTTTCATTTGTAAGAACCTCCAATAATTGGTGAAGAGACACGAGTAAAATTAACTGAGTTTCATTCTACTTACTCGGCTAGATTGTAGTGTTAAGCAAGACAAAGGGAAGTTAAAAATTTCCTACTTATTCTGTTGGTTTCTCTTCATTTTGTTTACTTTTTTTCATTTCTTCAAATATAGATATATGTATAGATATATGGATTGCATTGTTATTATATATTATGCCATATATGAAGCTTATTATGTATTATGTCATATAAGCAGGTTATCTAATTATATGAATTTTGATTTGGTTTTCACTTTCAATTTTTCAATTAAAATGATATGTTCCCCTTTTAATTTGTGTTGTTTCATGCTATATGGGCATTTAGTAGGAATGTTTAAGATTGAGATACTATGCTAGATAACTTATGGAGGTCTAATTTTGTAGTTTGATCGCTAATTATATGTCAATTTTGTCTGTTTATTTATGAGCACTATGTTACCTACTTTATTGATTTTAAGTATCGATACATGTTTATGAGTGTTATGAGTTTTATGAGTGTATAGAAGTTGTGATCAGCATATTTTAGAGTGGCTAAGTACATACTAATTTAATGGACATCAATTTACTCTCAGCTCTGAGAAATTAATACTAATAGATTGCAAATTGCTCATACAACCCCTATTTGTGGGTTTCATCTATTTGTGCTTTCTGGCTCTTTAAGTTCCATAGTTTCATATTTAGTCCACCTAACTTCTTGTGACTAAGGTAATGAGCTTTTTAGGTTTGACATTGTGCTATTTGACCTTTGTTTTTCTTTTTTTGGTTCTTCTCATGATTTTTTACTCATAGATCAACGATTAGCTTTAATGATGTTAGATAGTTTACACTCTAGGTTTTAGTTTTCTACTTCACTTTTGTTTTTCATTTTCTTCTCCATTTCTCTGACTTTCTTCATATTTAAATGTTATAAATGCTCTTTACGGTTGTTAGGGTATGATTTCATGCTTTATTAGCCATGGCTTTCATTTCAAATGGATGTTGCTTCCACTTTGAAATGCTTTCTAATTTTTTATTTGTATTTGGTGAATGTAGATGAAGACAAGGGAAGTTTTTATTTTTAGTATTATTTTCCACTTTTATTATTTTCTTTACACATCATCAAAGGTGAATGTGATGGCCTAGGTTTATTTTTGTGTAGTTATGTTTACACCCTTTAGTGAGTCTAATGAAAGGTAATGGGACATCCATTGCATAGGTCTTTAAAGACAAGCAGTACTATAGTCATAGAGCACACCAATATATAATTACACAAGCTTAGTAACAATGTGATCGCTAACTTTACTTAAGTGGCTACATTATCATAGGTATATATAACTTAAAGCTTTATCATTTACTAGATTTTCACTAATTTATAATGGGATTACACTATCTAACCATTTTATCCTATATATATAACTATTTTATGCTATGTATATGTAACTTCCAACTCAGATGTTTAGCAAGTTAACACTATGTAACCATTTTATCTTGTGCATATATGATTTAGAACTCTAATGTTCACTAGGTTTACATTAATTTACAGTAAAGTTGCACTGTCTTACCATTTTATCTTAGTTACATGCAATTTTGAACTTGGATGTTTAGCAAGTTTACACTAATTTATTTTAGAGTTACATTGCCTAACTATTTTATGCCATGTATACATATATAACATAGAATATAAAACTTAGACTTGAATATTTACTAAGTTTATGTTGATTTATAGTAAAGTTGTATTATTTAACTATTTTATCTTATGCATATATAACTTGGATTGCACTGATTTATGCTAAAGTTAGACTGTCTCATTATTTTATCCTATCTATATATAGTTTGGAACTGGGATGCTTAGTAAGTTTACACTAATCTTTACTAAAGTTACACTATCGAATAATTCTAACATACAATAAGTGTTATTGTGTCTATCTTAGGAGATGGTAATGGTTGTTTGAACATACAGTAAGTGTTGTTGTATCTGTCCTTAGGGATAGTAATGGATGTATAATGAATTAGAAATGATTACGGTTGGAAGGTGATTTTTGCATATGCCTTGTGGAATTTGTGCTGCAATAGCAATCAAATGGTGTTCCACTGTACATAAGACATCTATTTTTGTGTAAGGTCCTTACACACCTTTTTACTCCTTCCAATCAGAACAAAACATTATGCCTTTCAATCTATTGGATCAATATGCAATCTCTCTTTTTGTAGTTAATTTTTTAGTATTTGTTAATCTTAGATGTTATCTACATATTCTATTAAAAGTTGTTTAACTTGGATTCTTGCAATGTATTTAACTTTAAAGGTTAGATTTTTTTCCCATATCTGGTATGACATGTGTAAGAAAAAAGGTGTTATAACTACTATGAATTCTAATGATAATATATTTCTTCTTAATTTGGATTGTTTACAATTAAGAGAAGAACAATATAGACATGTCTGCTTCAAATAAAGAATGAAAAGAATGGATGAGCTGCAAGAGCACATTGCCTCACATGGAAATGACATGTTAACTTCAATGATTCAACTTTATGTTTAAAAGTATCTTCTATTATCTTATAAGTAGTTAATATGTTTGTGTTTGTAGGTTACTCTCCTTTGGGTTATGTGCAAAAAAGCTCCTACTCTATGACAACTATCAATTGTGCTCATGATACAATTTATGCGTACAGGAGTGTAGCTAATAAACATGATGACTGACTTAATCTAGGTAGTTAGGATAGCCTAATAGTTAGTTCAAACAGACAAATGGCCATGGCCAATATTGTGAAGAGCTTAGTGGCGACAAGTTCTAATAACAAGAATGTGAAAAGTCATGTTTTTGTTAATACTTCAAATTACATGTCAACTTGGATGCAAGATTCTATGAAGCAGGTTTGTTTTATGACATCTATTTACTCTCATAGCAATCATTTAAGTTATTTATGATGTTTTAGGCATCACATGTTGCTATAGATTTTGACTATTAAAATTGTAATTTAGGCAAAGCTAATAAAAGAACAAAGACATCTCACTATTCTCACAAGAAAACTAATGGAGATGCTCCCGGTGGAGATTGTGCTACTGACACAGCCTTATCTCAAAGTAATGTTAATTCAATCAAACAATTGATGTCTAGGAAATTCATACTTACCAGTATAGAAACACACTTTATTGTTATCCTATAAGTCCATGATAGTCTTAACTAGGAACTCATCAAACAAAATGATGACAAGAATGGTGGAGAAGTAATGGCACCCGAGGATATGACCAATTATGTGTTTGTTGAAATTTATTTTTAATTTTTAAATGTTTCATTTATTTGATATGTGTGTGTCAACATAAACTTTAGTTCATCCTTTTAACTCAATCAATTTAAACATAAGTCACTTAAAAGAATTGCATTCCAACTTACTTCTAAGTTATGAAATGACTAAAATAAAATCATTATTTCGGGTGACCAAAATTTGCTTTCAATTCCTACATTATTGTAGACCTCGATTGGTATGTAGTAACCCTTCATTCCAGAAATGTTAATTTTCTTCCTTTTTGATTCATCAAGATTCTTTATCTAACCTTTCCTTATATTATTTAGCCTATATGGATGATGGTGACCCTAAATTTAAGTGTTAATTTTATGGTACTGCATTTTGGTATGCTGAAAGAATGTGGACCTATAATAGTAGTTTAGTTCCTAAGTTTTTCATATGTTGAATATAAGGAAAGGTTAAATTACCTACTATAAGGGAACTACCATTATATTTGAAGTGGTTACTTACTGACAAAGAATCACATATCCCAAAACACTTTTAAAAAAAATTCAAACTTATAATGTTGTGTTCGTTTTCACTTCAATAGGTGGCAAGATCGATAGAAGTGTCAATAATGGTGTTGACCCTTATGTCTTCCAATTGAATAAAGCAAACATCCACTTAATGGGTAGCTTACTCCTTCTGGAAGGTTAAAGACCTCAATTTGCTTAACTTTACATTTATGACACTAAGAATGAAGTTAATAATAGAATCCATGCAGTGAGATATTGATAATTATTTGTTATCATGATTTACATTTTTTTCCCACGTGATATGTGTTTCTTCAAGGAAAATTGATATGTTAGAATACTTATTGCTTATTCTTTTTGTAGCTCTGATGGCTTTAAAGAAAGGATACACCAGGAATTATTGCCACTTTGAAATAAATGTTTCATGATCACAATAATTTAACCAAGTCCTTCCACATGGTCAGAGATGCATATAAATTCCAAAGCAATTCCAACTTAAAGCCAAGATTCCTTTATGAGCACAAAAAAGATGGGCGTGTTTATAACTTGCTAACTATTAATGAAATAGGTTGCCTTATGGTTGGTCACGTTGGTTGCAGTGATCCTTGAGATGTTGTAATTTGTGGCTGTAATGGTTACTTGTAGAGGATAAATGAATTGCATCCTTTGTATTTGCCTTTTCAGTATCCTATATTGTTCTTATATGGCAAAGATAGGTTTCATGATAGAATTGACCATACTGATGTGTTGCTTGGAATAACAAGAAGAAAGAAAATTATTACAATTTAAGAGTACATGGCATATTAAACTTAAATTTGATTTAATGAACCATTATTAGTCACGAATTCTAAGAGACTTTTCTAACAATTCATTATTGATGATCACATAATAATTGAATTATAAAGAATAAGTATATTCAGAATCATTAAAAAAACTTATGTGTTACAATGTATAAAGGCTTATCTGAAACTATACTTAAAGGAGAGATAAATAGAATGTGCATGAGCAAGCATATCATTTTGTCATCAAGTTTCACTAAAGGTGCAAGGTATATGATACAAAATTATAGGGATGCAATGACAATTTGTAAGTGGGTAGGCTATCCTGACCTATTCAACATATTCACGTGCAATCTCATGTGGCTTGAACTTCAGAGATACTTACAGCTAACTTCCCTCAAACCAAAAGATTAAAGCGTTATTGTCTCACGTGTTTTTCATTTGAAATTGAAGCAACTTATGAAAACATTAAGGAAGGGAGAATTCTTTAGAGTTGCAAGAGCAAGTATTGAAACCAACTTCTTCTTATTTGTGTGTTATTCTATATAGTACAAAACCATATATCTATCTTACAATTTTGGTTAACATTAATATGCAATTATTGATCTCAATTGTTTACAAGATTGAATTCCAAAAAAGAGGTTTACCACATGCACACATTCTTCTCTTTCTTTTTCCTTATTACAAGATATCAATCCTAGCAAATTATATGTGCAAAGATTCTTGATAAGGAATCGGAACTAAAGTTGTACAATACAATTTTAAATTTCATGATTCATGGACCTTGTGGAGTTGCCAATTTGCATTCTCCATGCATGAAGGATGATAAGTACACCAAATACTTCCTAAAAAACTTTCAATAAAAAATTACCATAACAGAAGATAGGTTTCTAATGTACAAATGAAAGGATGATGGAAAGACCATTAAAAGAAACAAAGTGTCCCTAGGCGACTAATACAATGTTTCCTATAATCTAAGGTTCCTATTAATGTTTCAAGCACACATAAATGTGGAATGTTGCAATAAAAGATCGTCTATCGAGTATTTTTTCAAGTACATCAATAAAAACAATGATTAGGCCACTACAGTAATTTATAATTATAGTCAAGATGGTGTAAATGGGCATGACCTTGATGAAATCAAGTCATACTATGACTGTTGTTATATTTAACCATGTGAGGCTACTTAGTAGATATATAGCTTTGAGATTCAGTATTGGTATCCGTTAATGGAGAGTTAACTTTTCATCTCCCTGGTGAAAATTATATCACTTATCAAGATGGTGATTCTTTGAATGAAGTCATACAGAGGTAATTAGTCAAAGAATTAATGTTGCTTGCATGGTTAAGAGCCAATAGGAAGTATCCAAAAGCAAAAGAGTAAACATATGTAGAGTTTTTAGAACATTTTGTCTTCAAATTAGAGGATCAAGAATGACATGAAAGAAAGTAAGGATTTGTAATTGGAAGACTTCAACATGTGCCACCAAGTAATGGTGAACTTTTTTATTTAAGAGTGTTGCTCACTAAAGTTCACGACTTATAGGAGATAGAAGACATACTCAGATATGCTAGGGTTGATCATTATAGCTTCTAAGACATGTGTTATACGAGAGGGTTGTTGATGTTCATGTTGCAATGCACCAAAATTGTATTAAAACTAGTTGCTAAAAGATAATGTAAAATAATGGCACAATCAGGTCGTATCCTTAGTTATCCTTTGATTTTATCTTTCCTAGATCAATTCTTAACAATATATATACAGTTGTTGAATTATTTATGCAATGAAAACAAAGAAAACTAATGCAAATAGAATGTTAATGCAGTGAAATAAAATATTGTGCAGAAACAGAAATAAAAACAAAAATAGAATGCAGAATGTAGAATACAATGATATGTTGTACGCAAAATAGAATTAAAATTAGGAGGAGGGGTTGGTTGCATGAATTAAACAATGTAATAAGTACAAAATTAAGCACACAAGATAGAAGCAAAATAGAAATAAAACAAAAGAGAATTTAATGAAATCAAACAACTAATTCAAGGAAATTAAGAGCCCTAAATTGGATTAATCGTAGATCAATTAGGATTTAACTTTTTCTAATTAATTCTTCAACCTTGAATTACCCAGAATCCTTGCAATAATTCAAGAATTTTATGCTAGACAATCACCTAGGATTTGATTGATTAAGATTAGTTGAATTAAGCAATCACTATAATCTCTACATTATATCAAAATTGATTTATAAATAGAACTCAGTTTATTTAAGAAAACCAAATTAGAAATCTCTAATTAATCTCTTAACCCTCTATTCCTATGTGTAAAACTATGATTTATCAATTATAATTTCACAATAAAACAACAAAGAAATAAAAAATCACAAAGGTGAATATCAATTATATCAAATCAACATCCAATATGAGGAATCTTAAGAAGACTTTTAGCACAAGTAAATAAAGAAAGAGGAAAATTAATTAAGAAAGGTTAACATTACAAATCATGATCTCATAATCCTCAAAAGGAGAGCCTCAACTCCTTGAATCAACCATGAATTTAGGCTTCCATTGATAAAGAATAAAGAGAGCTAGAAGAAGAAGGCTATTTGCTAAATGTTGTATATAATCTGAATATATTATTCTTTTCAGCCCTCTTACTTATTTATATAACCTAATTAGCTTAAAACCTTATTAAAATAGGATTAGATATCTCTTAGAATTATAATTGCAATAATAAGGCTTTTCAAAATTTCTAGAAGTTCAGACCCATTTAAATTAAATTTCTAAAAGCTATTAAATTTCTAGAAGTTGCATCAGAGAATTCTCGTAGGTCTAACTTTTAGCCTAATTTTGGCTATGAAATCAACATAATTTGGAAAATCTATAAACATAAAACTTTTAAGCCTATGTCTTATGAGAATTTAGGCACTGGTTTTAGGTTAATCAGACTACTATAGCTCTAGATATGACCTAAATACAGAAATAGGTTCAAATAGGATAAAGATAGAGTTTTAGCTTCTCAGCCAAGTAAAAGCTTGAAGAACTCTGAATTGAGCTTTGACCAAAACATAAAATTGTAGATCTCTCTTATAACTTTCCATCAATATAAATTTTTCCTCAATCTATGATCCGAAGCCCAAGATATGACTAAAAAATAGAAATAGTATCAAAATCCAGTATTTACCGAATAAATTCACAAACTTATAAAATTAATCCAAAATTATAAAACAAGGCCTATTTTATAAAATTAAGTACATGTAACACCTAAGGGATATAAAATAGGAGAAAATAAAATACTATATATTTTTCTCATCAGTTGCTCAATGACGATAAAGAATTTATTAGTGCAATTAAAGAAGTTAGTTTCTAAGGCAATAGCCATGAGTTAAGATTCCTCTTTGCAACGACACTACTATCTAATAGCACCTCCAGACCAGAGTTTGTGTGGCAGGAAATATGGCTAATCTTTTTAAGGATATATTGTATAGGCAATGAAATTCCATGAGTTATCCTGATTTCATCAATAAGCCCATCTGGATCCAACCTCATTTCCAAACTTACTTGGTAGTGCCATGTGTCTGTTGCTACATATTGCATATCTTGATGTTGATTATATATGTGGAGAGTCCTAAATTCAAACTTAATAGTTGTTAAAGTCATTTGCATGCAATAGTGGTGTAATTTTCATTTACTGACTACAACTAGCATTTTATTTGTTTCACCATTATGTTAGCATACATATATCTACATTAGTTATAAATGTAGAATGACTATCATATACCTTAATGCACATGACTAACATGTCTCATTCGAGTTAGTTTGATTATGTTATTTGATTATTAATTAATTAATTATACATTATCAACAAAGCAAATATCCTAATTCTAAATATTCTTATCAAAGTTATTTTATTCCTAAAGTATGTTGTCCTATTTATTATCTCATATGTAATTCAAATTTCATGCATGAATTAATGCTCCATGCAATATATTCAAGCTTCCCACTCCTAGTTAAAGCATCTAAAATTGTATACACTTCTTACCTCCTTAATATTTATGACTCTGTGTTGTATTCTCTTTCAGGTCTTCAACTTGATGATGATTAAAAGAAAAACTACACTCTTCTCTTTATTAAGAAAGTACTTTGCTAGTATGCCTTTACCTCAAGGAGATTCTATAAGCCACTTAAGCAACAATTTAATAGCAGACCAATTGAATTTTGATCAAGTCCAACTAACTAAAGAAGCTACTACATTGATGACTTATATAACTTTTGAGCAAAAGCAAATTTTTGACACAATAATGAATTCAATAACTAAGAATAAGCTATTTGTCTACTTCTTCTATAATTATAAAGGTACAAGTAAAACTTTATCTTTTGAAAACTTTGACATCTACATTACGGTGTAAAAGGGAAACCATTTTAGTAGTTGCATTAACTGGCATTGCATTAATGTTACTTATAGGTGGGAGGATTGTTGACTGACAATTTAGAATTCCATTGTCTATTTTGAAAGATTCAACCTACAACATCATTTAAGGGAGTGATAAAGCTGAATTAATATGCAGATGTGGGCTAATTATATAGGATGAACCCTTAATGATGCATGGATTTTGCTTTAAGGCACTTGACAAGACTTTGAGAGACATACTTTGGTTTGATATTCCTAATAGTGCTTAACTTTCATTTGAAGGAAAGTGTATTTTATTTGGCAATGACTTTCGCCAAATCTTTCCTGTTGTGCTAAAAGGCTGTAGATCTGACATTATTTATACATCATTGAAATCTTCTTATTTAAGGGATTATTGCAAAGTTCTTACCTTGACAAAGAACATGAGACTTTAAGCTAACTTTAACCTCCAGCAACAAGAAGATCTAAAATAATTTGCTGAATGGATTCTTAAGATTGGAAATGGTGAACTACAAGGACCAAATGATAGAGAAATTAAGATTTAAATTCTATAAGATCTTTTAATCATATAAATGTTGGTGTGTGTCTTAGGAACTAATCATATTGATGATTGAAATAATGCACAATGTATTATATTTTATTTTAGGTAATTTAATTATTATATTTTATTTTCATAATTTTATTATTATTCTATGCAATTTATAACTTAATATAATAATTACCCTTGGAATAGCTTCGTTATTCCTAAAATGCCCCTAGTTAAGTATTATTACAAAAAAAGGATAGTAATAATACATCGAAACTAGCATGTATAGTAACTGATGATTACGAATCATGGATATGTGATATCAAGTCAATACATGAGTACATTATTAGTGAACAATGTACTAGACTGACCAACTATGAGAATATTGCATGGATACATAAGTTATTCTCATATGATCACAAATACACATAAACTTTTGACCTGAAGTCACCACGGTTCCTAACATGAGGAATTACTTACTTTAATATTGTCCTATGTCACCTTTAATCAGGATGACAAATAGGGCATTGATTAGGTGTGTCATAAATCGTGCAGAGGGAAGTGAGTGATGTAGATGAAATTTTGTTATTCTTGTATAAAAGAGAAATATCCTTGGGCCCCTTAATTGAGTGAGACTTAGAAATGCATGACCATGCTCAATTGGATTAATATGTGATATTAATAATTTATTTTAAGTCTACTCAGTATTAAGAAATATAAATTGAACATTGATGAGGATGACACATTTCATGCCTCCAGTTCAATTTGGATATTATTACAAAAGGGTTATAATGTAAAATGTTAATCATGTATTAGGTGGATGTTGAATCACAAACATTCTTACTACTTGAGTGGCAGTGATGTATTGCTAGATACCGCTCACTATCTATGACTCAATAATGAGTTATTGTTAACGTAGTAAGAACCTACAGGGTCATACAAAAGGAGTAGGAATAAAACAATAATTAATTGGACTTTAATTATATTAATATCCAATTAATTGGACTTATTTTCGTGCATATATATTATTATTAAGAATAATAATGTATTATTCACATAATATATATATATATAATATTATGTGATATTATTTGATATTAAAGTAATATCAAATAATTACGTTATCAGATATTAGATAAATATATTATGAGATAATATTATTTTGATATTTGATAACTATATGCAATTATCTAATATTAAGATATTTATATTATGAGATAATATTATTTAATATTAGATAATTAATAGATAAGTCCTATCTCTCCTCATTATCTCTAGGATAAGGATAAGATGAGTTGTTAAGTGTAATTAGGTTTTTGGAAGCATTATCCTAATAGGATTAGGATTGTGACTTACTTAAGTTCTATAAAAAGGGGCTTGAGGGTAGCACATGAGAGATATGCTCAAAGCTTTCATACAAACCCTAAATCACTTAGAAAACATCCAATCCTAATTCCTAAAGAGAAAAACGCATCCTAGCAGATTCGTGGAGGGTGAGAGGTTATCATTCACTCCGTGTAGATACCGTAGAGATGCTGTACCTTCCGACCAGCGTTTGATTCATCCGCTTTCAAGTTTTAATTAGTAGAAACATGAGTGCCCAATAGGTAAAATCCTAATCATTAATTTATGCCTTTTGCATGGATCCTAGGTAAAATTTGGATCAAATTTTGAATTTTCGCTGCATATAATAATGCAAATTCCCAACAGTGATATCAGAGCTTCTTACAAAAATATAGTTCTAATTATGTGTTTTACCATTTTTCTGAATGTTTATATGATAAATATTCTATTTTGGTTTAAATCAGAATTGCATTTTTTATTAACATTTACGTGATAAATAAATATCAAATTAGTTTTTGTTTAAACCGGAGATATATATGAGATATATGCAAACTCGTTGTTTGGTTCTAATTTGGTAGATATATATATATATATATATATATATATATATATATATATATATATATATATATATACATATAATCTGTATTTCCAATGAGATACATTGTATGAATCTGATTATGCATTTTTTTGGTTCACGTTCAAATCTGTTTCATGAGTAATTCTGGGTTTTTGATTTAAATTTGAATCTACTTTTGTTATTGATTCTGGGTTCTGTTTTAAATAAGAACAAATAGGATTAATTACATAAAAATTATTTTCTGAAGCAAAGAGGTTCTGTTATGAATCAGAATTAATCAAACTTAATCCTTAAGTTAGGTTATATATGTGTAATATATATATGCATTCTGGATTAGTATTTAATTCTGAGCTTTCATATGATGAAACCTTGAATCTGTATAGTATATGTGATATAATCTACATTTAAAGAATATGATCTATTCTGCACAGAATCAATGTGATTAATTTCAAATCTGACTTCACATATAAATTTAGTTAAATTTGTTTTAATGTGATTTGAAATAAATCTGGATTAATGTATGAAGCATATTGTTTAATATGTTTGAATTAAGTTAGATATATTTGATGTGATTAAATCTATCCAATGTAAAACCTATTTTGAAATTATGATTCGAATATCAATCATATAGTCGAATTATTCGACTTGGGGTGTGTCAACTGTTGGCAAAATGACCTACGTGTTAGCGGGATCGCCGTACTAACTCTGCGTAGCGTTCAAAAATCATTTTTGTTTTTAAGGCACTATTTTAAAACATGATTTTATGATGATAATGTTATGAAATATATATGTCAATCATCCTGCTTATCTTAGTTACATATATTTCTTAGCAATTATTATATATGATGCGTGAATGTGTTGCATAGTATGACCCTTGGAGTTTTTATGGATGGATTTTAAAATATGACCTGCGTGTTGTGTCTTCCTCTATTTCTCTAATGTATATTCTCTTCTCATCTCAATTCCCCCCGAATGTAACTCGGGGTTTCTGTTGTAAATTTGTAATTGCAATAGAGCATTCTTGGCTTGGAATAAGGAGGAGTTAAGGAGTTATGGGACAAGAAGAAGCTAAGAAGTTAGTTAGGAATGTCATTAGAAAATAGAATTTTGGGGCTATACTATGTGACATTTAGATTATGTGATGATATTAATGAGCATGCATTTACTATATGATAGAATGTGTTCCTACTATGTGATAGTTCAATTCATTGCATGATATATGATATGCGGTAGTCTATTTTATTTATTTACTTTATATGATGTATGAGATATGCTAGATATATTGTATTAATAAATAGGCTAGTTATGGTGAGATTTGATAATAATTAAGTTAAAATCCCTCATCTAAAATATTAAGTCATTAATAATTTATGATACCTTCCAATGTTTGGCACTCATTAAGGCCTCGATCGACATAAGGTAGGTTTGCTAAAGCAAGGTATCTTGTTTATCTTGGAGAGATGCGAATGGATAATAATGATATCTGAATGTCAAATATTGGGTCCAACTTAACTAGGATATCTCAATAGGATTGAGACCTAGAGGCATAGAGTTAGGTTGTTGGAAATCGCGCATCATACATGCACAACGGAATAAAAATTTTACATGATTTCCACCAAGGATCCATGCGAATTTAAGATGTCATAGATTAGGGATTAGGGTTTATACCTTTCGGCAAAAATCTTCTGTCCGCTACACAGCAAATTCGATCTGCTTCTGTCTGTTTTCCAATCCAATTTGCTCTCTAAATCACAAACCGGAATAGAAACTAGAAGATTAGATCACCAGTGCAACGTTTAATGTGGCTGCACCTCTATGGTATCCACACGAACCTGTGAATCACCGATGAATGTCCACATAAACATCAGTTGGAATTGATCTCCTTTCACCTCGTAATACTAGCTACGCCTCTTCAGGGGTTTTGATCAAGGAGAGGTGCTAGGATTTTTCTGTGCCTTTTGGGGTGCGTGAATAATGATAATTATCCTATTATTACCCAACAAGCTTATTTAAATAGGTGCATAGAAAAACTTAACCTATTTGGGCTTTATTCCATGTACAATTATAGGCTTACTATTGGGCCTTATAATTATAACATGAATTCTTAAATATTAGGCCCAAATAATTTGGTCCATTAATTCCAACTTCACTAGGCTCTAAGTGTGCGACCCTACAGGCTCTCATTACATTGGTAATGACCATTGATCATATTAATGATCATAAACAATGATTGGTGTCTAACAACACATCATTGTTACCTAAGCAATGAGAAAGTCGGTGATTTGACTAAACTTTTACACGTGATCATCACCTATGTCCTTTTGTCCTATACATCTAGATTGAGCACGAGACATAGACCGTGTCATTCCCGTATAGCCCAATCTTAAGGTTTCTTGATTCATAAGTAAGTTAACTGAAACAAATGTAATTGACATCCCATGTTAATTCATCTGAGCATGGTCATGCATTTTCTCAGCTTTACTTAATCAAGGGGCCCATAAATGTTACTCCTGTTATATAAGAGGGACAAATCCCATCTTGATCACACAAACCCCTCCGCATGATATGTGACATATCCAATATTTACCTTTGTATTCACTCAACCATTAGTGACATAGAATAATATCAAAATATGAAACTCACATGTAGGGAAACTTGGTGATCTCAAGTTAAAGGACTATATTAATAATGATCACTAAGAACCACTCATGAGACTCATATAACGATCCATGTAGTGTTCTTAATATGGGTCGGTCCAGTATACAAGTTCTCTAACTTGTACTCATGCGTAAACTTAATATCCCATATACGTCTTCACACATGCTAGTCTTAACATATCAAAGCAACCTAATCCACAATGATATATGACTAGGGACATTTAAAATACAATTATTCTAAGGTTATTATCATAATTGAATATATTACGTAGATAATATATATAAATATAATAATTGGAATTGCCATTAAAATAACATGATTCAAAATTATAATCACCAATATGATTGGTTTTAGGGCATATACACTAACAGACTTTAGTTCATAAGATGAACTAGAACAAGTGTTGTTCACCTAACTATCCAAGAGTTGTATATAATACAATTGGCAAGTGTTGCCTACTTAAATAACTAAGTTTTAAGTGTTTAGCCAAAGCTAACTTAAAGCTTGCTGAAATATGGATCTTAACCCACTAGAAAGCTTAGACAATATGACTTTTCGAATTAATAGTGAGGGTTATTAATTTGAATGAAATAGTGGGTGGTATATTTAATAAAAGACCTTATTAAATGTTTTAAACTTAATACTTACTTTGCATATTTCTATCGTAGATAACCAATGGCTAATACATCAAATAACTTATCACTGTGATCGGTCCTTGAGAAGGACAAACTGAATGGGACAAACTTCCTGGACTGGTATAGGAATATGAGGATAGTCCTCAAACATGAGTGAAAAATGTATGTCCTAGAGGAACATGTTCCTCAAGAACCTGAAGCTACTACCTTTCGAGCTCAAAAGGATGCTTATAAGAAGCATCATGATAACGCATTAGATATCGGTTGTCTCATGTTGGCTACCATAGACTCTAACCTTTAGAAGTAACATGAGAACATGGAAGCTTATGACATGCTTGAGCATCTTAAGAAGCTTTATGAAGGCCAAGCTCGGCATGAGAGGTTTGAGGTGACAAAAGCCTTGTTTTAGTGCAAACTAGTAAAAGGAAACCCTGTTAGGCCTTATGTACTCAAAATGATTAGGTATGTTGAGAACCTTGAGAGATTAGGTGCTCCACTAGGTCAAGAGTTGGCCACTAACTTAATTCTGCAATCATTGCCACAAAGTTATGGTTAATTTATCATGAATTACAACATGAATGAAATTAACATACCACTACCAGAATTGTTAAGCATGTTAAGAACTGCTGAACAAAATTTGCAAAAGACTAAGCTTAATACCATAATGATGGTTTAGAAGGGCAAAGGTAAAGGAGAAGGCAAGGGCAAAAACAAGAAGGATTCCAAATTCAAAGGCAAGCTCAAGTCTAAATCCTTTGCACTGAAACCAAAAGGGGGTGTGGCTAAGGAAGAGACATGCTTCTATTGCAGTCAGACCGGATATTTGAAAAGAAACTGTAAGGTCTATCTGGAAGATCTGAAAAAGAAGAAGGGAAGTGAGACTTCCGCTTCAGGTATCTATGTTATAGAAATTAATGTTTCCACTTCTATATCTTGAGCATTAGATACTGGATGTGGTTCTCACATTTGTACAAATGTGCAGGAACTACAAAGGAGTAGGACTCTGGATAAAGGCGAAGTAGACCTACGAGTTAGCAATGGAGCAAGAGTTGCTATGCTAGCTGTAGGGACATATTATCTATCTTTACCTTTTGATTTAGTAATAGAATTAGAGGATTGTTATTTTGTGCCTGCTATTAGTAGGAATATCATTTCTGTTTCTTGTTTGGACAAGAAAGGTTTTTTATTTATAATAAAGGATAAAAGTTGCTCAGTTTATTTAAATGAAATGTTTTACTGCAGTGCACAAATGTTCAATGGGCTCTATATTCTTGATCTTGAAATGCCTATCTATAACATAAACACCAAGCGATTTAAATCAAATGATTTAAATCCAACCTATCTCTAGTATTGTCGTTTGGGCCATATAAATGAGAAGCGCATATCCAAGCTCCATAAAGATGGATTCTTGGATTCATTTGATTTTGAATCATATGAAATATGCAAATCTTGTTTACTAGGTAAAATGACTAAAACACCATTCACTGGACACAGTGAAAGAGCTAATGATCTATTAAGTCTCATATATACTTATGTATGTGGGCCTATTAATTCATCTGCTAGAGGAGGTTTCTAGTACTTCATTACATTTATTGATGATTTCAGTAAATATGGATATGTGTATCTTATGGAACACAAATCAGAATCCTTTGAAAAGTTCAAGGAATTCAAGAATGAAGTGCAAAACTAACTTAGTAAAAGTATTAAAACACTTCGATCAGATCAAGGTGGAGAATACTTAAGCCAAGAATTTGATGACTATCTAAAAGAGTGTGGTATAGCATCATAACTCACTCCACCTGGCACACCACAATGGAATGGTGTTTCAGAAAGGAGAAATCGTACCTTGTTAGACATGGTACCATCTATGATGAGTCATATAAATCTTCCAATTTCCTTTTGGGGCATTCTCTAGAAATAGCTGCTTTTACACTCAATCGTATTCCCTCTAAAATGATTTAAAAAACTCCATATGAGATATGAACTGGGAAATGTCCCAGCTTATCTTTTATGAAGATTTGAGGTTGTGAGACCTATGTAAAACGTCAAGTTTCTGATAAGCTTAGACCCAAATTGGATAACTGCTACTTTGTAGGGTATCCTAAGGAAACTAAGGGATACTATTTCTATAATTCTAGTGAAGACAAAGTGTTTGTTGCACAAACTGGTATTTTTCTAGAAAGAGAATTTATCTCTAAGAAAAACTGTGGGAGGAAACTAGAAATCGAAGAAGTGCGAGACTCACAAAGTAACACTGAACCTGTAATAGAGCCTGAACAGAGACCATAAGATGTTGTGGCTCAGGAACTAGCTCAAGTAATATAAGGCCCACGTAGATCTAGTAGGATACGCCATGAGCCCGAGAAATATGAATTTCTTGTGATTCAAAATGGTGATGTTTTGCTTATGGATCAAGATAAGCCTATAACCTACTAAAAAGCTATAAAAGGGCCAGACTCTGAGAAATGGCTTGAGGTCATGAAATCTGAGATGGATTCCATGTATACTAACTAAGTATGGACTTTGGTTGATCCACCTAAAGGGGTAAAACTCATTAGGTGTAAATGGATTTTTAAGAAGAAAATCGACGTGGATGGTAATGTGTAAACTTTTAAAGGATGATTAGTCGCAAAAGGTTATAGACAAGTTTATGGTATAGACTATGATGAGACCTATTCTCCAGTTGCCATGCTTAAATCTATTCGAATTTTGCTTACTATTGCAGTTTTTTATGATTACGAAATCTGGCAGATGGATGTCAAAACTACTTTTCTTAATGGAAAGCTCCTCGAGGATGTGTACATGACACAACCTGAGGGTCACAGCCTGAGGGTTTTGTCTTTCTTGAAACTGTTGGAAAGGTATGTAAGCTACAACGATCCATTTATGGATTAAAGCAAGCTTCATGGAGTTGAAATCTTTGTTTTGATGAGGCAATTAAAGAATTTAGTTTCATAAAAAATGAAGATGAATCTTGTGTTTACAAAAGAGTTAGTGGAAGCATAATTATTTTTCTTATATTATATGTGGATGACATACTACTCATAAAAAATGATATCCCTACATTGCAAACAGTAAAGACTTAGTTAGGGAATTGTTTCTCGATAAAAGACTTAGGTGAAACTGCTTATATACTAGGTATTAAGATCTATAGAGATAGATCAAGAAAATTGCTTGGCCTAAATCAGAGTACATACATAGATAAAGTGTTAAAATGGTTTAACATGTAAGAATCCAAAAGAGGATTCTTGCCTATATCGCATGGCATAAATTTGTCCAAAGCTCAGTATCCTTCGACATAAGATAAGAAGGACCGCATGAATAAGATACCATATGCATCAGCAATTGGATCTATCATGTATACCATGATATGTACTCGTCCTGATGTCTTGTATGCTTTGAGCATGACGAGCAGGTACCAGTTAAATCCAGGTGAACCTCACTAGACTGCCGTTAAGAATATCCTTAAGTACTTGAGAAGGACTAAGGATTCATTCTTAATATATGGAGGAGAGGAAGAACTTGTTGTAAAAGTTTACATCGATGCCAGTTTCTAATTCGATAAAGATGACTTTAGATCGCAGTCAAGTTATGTATTTAGCCTAAATGGTAGTGTTGTGTGCTGGAAGAGTTCAAAGCAGGAAACAGTAGCCAACTCTACTACAGAAGCTGAGTATATTGCTACCTTTGATGCGTCAAAAGAGGCTGTTTGGATAAAAAAGTTCATTACTGAACTTGGCGTTGTTCCTAGCATTGCAAACCCAGTGGATCTCTACTGTGACAACAATGGAGTCATTGCACAAGTTAAGGAACCCAGATCTCACCAGCGATCCAAACATATACTTAGGCGCTTCCATCTCATTCGAGAAATCATCGATAGAGGAGATGTAAAGATATGCAAAGTACCAACTGATGATAATATCGCTGACCCACTGACAAAGCCTTTAGCACAGAAAAAGCATGATGATCATACTATATCACTTGGTATTAGATACATGAATGATTGGCTTTAGTCCAAGTGAGAGATTGTTGGTGTGTGTCTTAGGAACCAATCATATAAATAATTGAAATAATGCACAATGTATTATATTTTATTTTAGACAATTTAATTATTATATTTTATTTTCATAATTTTATTATTATTATGCATGATTTATAACTTAATATAATAATTATCCTTGGAATAGCTTCGTTATTCCTAAAATGCCCCTAATCAAGTATTATTATGAAAAATGATAGTAATAATATATCAAGACTAGCATGTATAGTGACTGATGATTACGAATCATGGATATGTGATATCAAGTCAATACATGAGTATATTGCTAGTGAACAATGTACTGGACTAACCTACTATGAGAATATTGCATAGATAGACGTGTCATAAGTTATTCTCATATGATCACAAATACATATAAACCTTTGACCTGAAGTCACTACGGTTCCTTACATGAGGAATTACTCACTTTAATATTGTCTTATGTCACTTTTAATCAGGATGACGAATAGGGCATTGATTGTGTGTGTCATAAATCGTGCAGAGGGAAGTGAGTGATGTACATGAGATTTTGTTACTCTTGTATAAAAGAGAAATATCCTTGGACCCCTTGATTGAGTGAGACTTAGAAATACATGACCATGCTCAATTGGATTAATATGTGATATTAATAATTTATTTTAAGTCTACTCAGTATCAAGAAATATAAATTGAGCATTAACGAGGATGACAAATTCCATACCTCTAGTTCAATTTGGATATTATTACAAAAGGGTTATGATGCAAAATGTTGATAATGTATTAGATGGATGTCGAATCACAAACATTCTTACTATTTGAGTGGCAGTGATTTATTGCTAGATACCGCTCACTATCTATGGCTTAATAATGAGTCATTGTCAACGTAGTAAGAACCTACAAGGCCACACAAAAGGAGTAGGAATAAGATAATAATTAATTAGACTTTAATTATATGAATATCCAATTAATTTGACTTATTTTCGTGCATATATATTATTATTAAGAATAATAATGTGTTATTCATGTAATATATATATATATATATATATATATATATATATATATATATGTAATATTATGTGATATTATTTGATATTAAAGTAATATTAAATAATTACGTTATAAGATATTAGATAAATATATTATGAGATAATATTATTTTGATATTTGATAACTATATGCAATTATCTAATATTAAGATATTTATATTATGAGATAATATTATCTAATATTAGATAATTAATAGATAAGTCCGATCTCTCCTCATTATCTCTAAGATAAGGATAAGATGAGTTGTTAAGTGTAATTAGGATTTTGGAAGTATTATCCTAGTAGGACTAGGATTGTAACTTGCTTAAGTTCTATAAAAAGGGACTTGAGGGCAGCACATGAGAGACACGCTCAAAGCTTCCATACAAACCTTAAATCACTCAAAAAACATTCAATCCTAATTCCTAGAGAGAAAAATGCATCCTAGCAGATTTGTGGATGGTGAGATGTCATTATTCACTTCGTGTGGATACCGTAGAAACATTGTACCTTCTGATTGGCATTTGATTCATCCGCTCTCAAGTTTTTATCAGTAAAAATATGAGTGCCTAATAGGTAAAACTTTAATAATTGATTTATGCCTTTTGCATGGATCCTAGGTAGAATTCGGATTAAATTTTGAATTTTCACTACATATGATCATCCGAATCCCTAATAATAATTTGATGATCCAATTGCAATAATTGTGAAAATCACCTACCCCAATTTCTTGTAACACTATAATAATGCAGATTACTTCAAAAAGCGTGCCATGCTCACACCAAAATTAAAGTCCATTAGTTTAGTTAACTTATATATGTTATCCTTGACTCCCAAGGAAAACCTTGAATACTACAACTCAAATTCAATTTACAAATCTGATCAGAATGGCTTATTAAATGAGGAAATGCACATTGTTAAAACACTTAATGACATTACGACTTCTAGGTTGCTAAATCATAGATTGGTGCTAAAAATTAGAGTTCTAGTTATGCTTTTATGAAATATAAACTAGTCAACTAGTTTGTATAATGGAACAAGACTCATCATAGCACATCTTGGAAGTCATGTTATGGAGGCCAATGTTATTACTAGTAGTAGCTTAGGAAAAAGAATTTTTATACCTCGCATGTATATGACTTCATCAAATGTTCACCATCCTTTTAGCATTTTAAAAAAGATAATTTCCTTTGGTCATATCATGTTGCATGATATCAACAAAAGCTAAAGGCAGTCTTTGTTTAATGTTGGAATTTATCTTCCAAAATATGATTTCACTCATAGGCAACTATATGTTGCAGTGTCGCAAGTTAGAAGTAAGTCTAGGCTTAAGTTTCTCATCCACAACAAAGCAAAATAGCCATCTAGCTATACCTTTAATGTTATATATTAATAAGTGTTCCAAAATTTAAGTTAGTATTTGTTGTATGCATGTTCAGCAAATCTGGTCATTGTAAGTAGAAAGTCCAGGTTGCTCACATGTTAAATAGTGGTTATCTATAATTAAGGTCAAGTCATGTTCTGATCTCTAAAAATCAATTCATATTTCTAATAATTGCTTTTAATATTTTATATATGGTTTGACATATTATATTTATGAGAAATTCCATGACAATCTTAGATCTTGTGTTATCACTGATTATTCTAATTATGAACTTGAATATATCTTATAACCATGGAATTAGAATGCAAGTTTGTTCAAATGTTAAGAAAAGTTAACTCCATATCTAAACTAAACCTTGACATTCAGACGTCTAAGATTCAAGTAAGGGTGTTTTGCCTATAGGTTGCCGATAAAAACAACAATAAGAATCACTAGTGTGGAAATACTACTTACAGATGGAAATAAAACAAAGCTTTCACTTATTTATAGTTACATTATTACAATGATAACTACTTAAACATATATTTTTTCCTTGCAGGAAGAGAAAATCTAGGAAATAACATTTAGAAAGTTATTATCTAAAAAGTATAAAGCAAAAATGACTGAAGGAAAATGCTATATGATACAGAACATCTAGGTTATGCTAAACATTACTCACTATTATGCTACTACGTACTGTTACAAAATTAATTTCCATAACAACATATTGGTCCAGATATTGAAAGTCAACCTACCACTTCATTGTTATAGTTTTGTGCCATTTCATGACATTCTAATAGGAGTTATCCCTATGAAAATACTCATTGGTAATACACTAAATTGAGTGAAGTTACTACATTTCTATGCAAAAGTCATTAAAGAGTTACACTCCCATGAGAGGTTGGAAACTTATGAGAATAATAGCAAAAAGAAAAATATCCACTTCAGATATCATAAGTAAGGTAAATTCTAAGTTGGCAAGATCATATTCTTCAAGTCCTAAGTATTGTTGATTGTAGCAACAATAACCTAATGTGCATAGTGTGGGGAGATCTAGTTGATTACGTTGATTATTATATTAACTAAGTAACTGAAACTTCCATTATTAATTTTTTCATCTAGCTAGGATTGTGCCAAAACCATTAGGTTTATCCCCGTACTACATATTTATTTAGCAATTAATTTGTTGTCATTAACTTTGAATTGATTGAAATAATTAATCTTGTTTTCTCTTTTAACTTAAAAGTTAGGTCTATAACAAATTTATGGTCTGCTTCAAGGATGTTACTTAACCTAGATATTCTAGAATGTTAGGACTTGAGAAAGTACATACCTAACTTTATTAGAAGCTTATAATTTTTAATTAGATGCCTAATAAGTTTCAATGCAAATTAACCAATTACTTTAATGTTTTGAGCTTTATTTCAACTTGGAATTCATGTTGACCTCCAATTCACAAAGAATTGTTGAAATTCAAAGCTAGCCAATTAAAATGAACAGGGTGATTAAGCTAACTTAATAACTAAGATAACAATCCAAGAAATAAAAAAGGAAAAATAGGTCTAGTTGATTTTGCATTTGAATGATTTACTAAATAAACTGCATATACTTGTTTAAAAAATCTCTATCATTACTAGATCTCAATTGCAACGACTGTTGTAACTATGAAGACAATCATCACAAGGTTCAAATGGTTTTATTATGGCTGCAACTTTTATGGAAAGAAGATTAAATGCATTAATGATAGAATTGTTTGCCATAGTTGCAATAAGAAACCTAAGTCAACAATTCTAATGTAAAGCTAAAAGAGCTTGTTAAGTAGAATATTACACGATTGGCATTTTTTGTCATGACTGTTAACTGCTTGAACTTAATAGATACAAGGTTCATGTCCAAGTAGTTGATAGTATGGGGAAGACAATATTTGTTCTATTTAAATGTGAGGCGGCCAATTTGTTTAAACAATCATCTGAATGTCTTTATGAGTGTCAAGTTAGGGTAAGGAACTTGCACTGTAATTTCATTATTATTTATCCTTAATATAGAAATTGTATTGATGCAAATATAACCTTGCATAAATTAATATTTGATTTCTTACATAGGAAAATAATGAGGATAACTTCCCTATTGAATTTGATTTGTTGAAAGACAAAACTTTTGTGTTCAAAGTATAGATTTCACAGTACAATGCCAACAACCTTAGACCAAATGATAAATCTAACGGTTTCACAGTGCTTGACCTTACTGAAGATGAGGAATGCATAAACAATTTCAAAGTTAACTTTGCTTTTTATCAAGTATATCTCATTTAGCCTAGATTGTCAAAGTCTATAATCAACTTCCCAAATATTTGAATGAAATGTTTCTTATAGGTTGAAGAAAAATGGTCTTTCATGTAATTTTATTTTCAACTTATTCCACTTGACCTTTTATATGACAAATTCAAAATTCATACTCCTCAAATCCTCACAATTTGTTTGAATTACCACTTTAAATTGACAACATGAGGTTGAAATAACAAAACAAATATATTTTCTCTTTAAAAAACTCGAAAGCCAACTTAAAAAATTTACTGATTCTCAAATAGTAGGTTAGGTACATTGTAATTATAGGGGAAAAAAGGGAAATTTACTTGCAAGCATAAGAAAAAGGGTTTTTTTGTTATGCTAGTTTTAGTTATTTTTCCTTCATTCTCACTTCATTGAATACAACTTTACTTATAGGTCCTGGTTCTACGTTGGAATTATTAATACTTTATAAATGAAAATATTTGAATTTAACATTATCTAAAATGAACCCTCTTAATTCCAATATCCAAATATTGGCAATTGCATGATTTGGTTTAAATTTCAATGCTATGCCAGTTTACATTAAAGCACTTTGGAATCTTCTCTTTCAAGAATTAAAAATAAGTTTGGATCCTTAGAAACTCCCACATAAATAATTCAAATTTAAATAAAAATAATATACATTAATAAAATAGGAAAAATTTTCTGCTTCAATATTTTGTTGAAATGGAATCATTACTGAACAAGGATACATTGCAAATAAACAAGTATTTTTGAAAAATAACTATACATTGGTTATTGTATAAAATTATTGAAATTTTTTTTGTTAAACACGTTATGGACAAGCTATAGTAACTTCTTTGCAAATTTGGATAAAATATGACTCTGTCTATTACTTAGCTTCCAAGATAAAGAAAGCAAACTGCTTGCTTTGTGTGCAATATAATACATTGCATATCAAGATGCTAAATGCATCCCAGAACAACCACTAAATGATAAATGTTTTTATAGTAAACCTTCACATGAATTGTAGTCTTACTTCTTCATTTCCTAATTGTGCCTATTCTTACTTGCCTTTTATGAATGGTTCCAAGTTATTGCTATGATAAGTTTTCACATTTTTCTATTGCTATGTCTTTCATTCATGGGCCCTATGACAATCAATATGAAAAATGTGTGCTTATATGAACTTAATTCACAAGAATTGACTATTTCTATTACATTGTTGTTGTAATTACATTAACATAAAATTCTCACTCTCTTTTGGAAAACCAAATAGTTTCCTTGCAAAATTTTCTCCTAACAATACCAAAATTACTCAGTTGCATGCATGTAGCATTATATGAAAAATATACAACATTAGCTAGTATCTAACTAGAAAATTCTAAATGATGGATAATAGGTAATATCTCAAGATATTGACAACATTGTGTCTCCTTCAGTGAAGACAATAAAGGAAGACAATGTAATATATATTATAGAATTTTTATTTCAACTACATATCTTCCTATTCCACTCAATATAACATTCAAAACATATTATTTGATGGATGCCGGATGTACTGTCTATAGCTTCACAACATCTTACTAACCTCACTTCAATTGATGATACTACACCTTTCAAAAAAAAAAAAGCTAAAGATGACAAAGTAGATGGTGAAAGTAACATTGTAATTTTATTCAGCCTTCAAATGTCATGCACCAAGTTAGGAAAATTCATCAAAAAGGAGAAGGAGTAATAGGACTAAAGCATACTGGAATGTAAACTACCCTGTAATGCTTTTGGAGTCTTTTGATTGTTGTAATGCCATCTAGCAAACACTGATATAATAACTAAATAGACCAATTGAATTACTATTTTGGCCATACATACTATGAATGTGTATGTACTTGTATCAAAGGCAAAAAAACTAGACATTTGTGCAACAATCAATTTTGCATTTGTTTTAATGCTTAGTAGTTAAAGTTAATTAATCTTTATTATATATATGATTTTATTATAACTTATAACAGATATATTCAGTTATGTGTCTATCAAACCTAGCAAATCTATGCATAGCACCGGTTCAAAACTAATTAATATGAAATATAACATTTTAAATTTAATTAGAGAGTAATTGTACTGTGCATTGTTCTTTTTTCTTTTTGGTTCCTTTCTTCTTAAATGAAATGAAGAAGCCTAAAATTTTTTAGATACTTTAACTATAATACTATTTTTTATTTTATTCAATAAATTAATAAAATATAATTATCAGTTTAATTCACATCTATTAAAATTTTAATTTTTTATTTTAAAAATTAAAAAAATAATTAATAATTAAATTTTATTTATTAAATAAAACTAAGTAGAAATGTTAGAATGGAAACATAAGATCAAGCTTAACCCTCTTTAACCAAAAAAAAAAGGAAGGAAACGTACCCACAGAAAAAAAAGAAGGAAACATATAATGATTTTTCAAGAAGACCCAGCTTAGAGTCTGAATCTGCAACAATAGCACACTAATGGTTTGCTCCATTGTTGTTTTAGTGGATAAGTCAAGAAGCGTGGCATTTTATCATTAGTGTCTTCTTCTCTTTCTTCTTTTTTTTATCATTGAATTGTTTTATTTTTATAATAATAATTTATTTAATATGCACATAATTCTATATTTAAATTTTATATATGGTAAATAATAAATATTCTAAAATAATATTAGATATCATTATAATAATTTAGGATGCTCGTACATATTAATGCAAATAAGTCAAGTTATTTGTGAAAAATTCATGATCAATTTATAAAAAATTCAATTTGGGTTCAATTTAAAATGAATCAACCTTAAATTAATAGACAAATCAAACTTAAATTTTATATTATTTGATTCAAATTGTTTCCACTCCTAAATTAGTCTAATAATAATAAAAAATTTATTTTTATACTATATATAAATAATATCATACATAAAAAAAATTCAATTATACAAGTAATTGGTGAAGTTGTATGAAAAAGTAAGATTTTTGGATTTAAGTAACTAGCTTTATAGTATATATTACTATTTGTTGAATATAATTATTAATATTATGTGATCATTGTATTGATATTTTTTTTTGTACCCAAGTACCATTATGCCTTTCGGTATGGGATTTGTTCGAAATGAGAGTAGTAAACAACAAACCTTTTCTAATAATAACTCCTTAAAGAATCAAACTCAATACCTTTTGGACTTGGAACATCTTGAAACTCAACTTACTATCATTAAGTCAATCAATTATTGGTAATTGTATTGATATTTTTAATAGATTTGATAATTATAGAAAAAATTATATTGATAACTAAAATGAGAAAAAAAAATATAATGTTTGATTTATTTGTAAAAAATAAAAATTTATATGTTCAAATTCATGTGAAATAATAAACTATTAAAGTAAGATTATATAAATTCAAACTGAAATTCAAATATTTGAAATTTAATTAGAAATTGAGGTATCATGGAAACTCATGTAAGCTCAAGCTCAAGTTCGAATTATTTAACTTTAATAATATTCGACTCGAGTTTAAGCTTGTTTGTTTTTACCAAATTTAAGATTAAATATATAAATGTTTAACTTAACTCGATTCATTTACATCCTTAATCATGCAAATGACCCTCGTACCAAATTGACTTTATTTCCTGGATGACAAAGTTACTTTGGAAATATTATAAGAACTCCACTACTTACGAAGTTAAGTATTTTCACAATTAAATCATATTTTTTTCAAATCTTAAAGCAAGTTAACTAAATTAAAAAAAATACAAATTTTAATGTAATAAAAGAAATCAAATGGTAAAAGTATTTAACTTCTTAGAAGTAGAACCTTTTGTAATATTATCCAACTTATTTATAACTATTTTTTTATCATGTTAAAAAATGACATATGTAGAGTTTTTATATGTGAGGAGATTTAGAGTTCTTTAATTATATGCAACAAGATTCATATAAAATTTTATATTTATCTCCCTTCAGCAAGATAAAAATTTGATAAAATAAAAAAATTTAAATTGAAGTTATCCTAGGTTAATTTAATTATATAAATAATGTTAATCATTTAATTATTAATCTTTTGCAAGATTGTCTTTAGAGAAAATCATCATGTCACAACTCGCCTCATATTCTTGCTACTTTAAAGGATGCAATTGTGTATATTAGTATTATTTGTTAGAGAGTATTTTCTATATAAAAAATATTATTTGTATATATATAAATAAAGAAATTATATATTAAAAAAGAATATTTAAAAATATGATAATAAAAGAGTATATATTTTTTAAATTTGAAAGAATTAATTTCTTTAAATTTTTTATATTTAATATTAAATAAATAAAAATATTTTTTCATCTTAATATTTCATAATTATATTTTATATAAAATACTTTCCGAAAATAAACAAAACTTAAATGTGATTTGTTGATAAAAATTTAAATAATTCACCGAAATTTAAATGTAAACTTATTTTCGTTAACTGAGAGAGAGAGAGAAGAGCAATTGCGATTTGTGTCTTGCAAGCCTGACCTGACCGCCTGAGTTCCTTGGCACGTCAACATCTACGTTGATTTTGATAATGAAGTACGAAATTTGGGTATCGAAGCTTCCCTACATTCTTAGCCCAAGATCTTTTTTAGTGAATATGGCCCAAGTTCATTATACCAAATGGGCTGCCCTTCAAATCCTCAAACCATATAAGGCCCAAAATAGCATTAGGAGCAACTACTCTAGCTATGTACACGAAGTCCAAAATCTAGTAAACTGAAGACAAGTTAAAATTGAATGCGATCTTAAAAATTTGAGAAAAAATTATGTTGATACCGTTTGTTACAATTTATTATAGTAAGATATCTCAAATCTATTTTCTTTCATTTAAATGCACTCATGTATGAAAATTTGTCACAATATCCAGAAAATAAAATAACGTATTTATATTGTGTCAAAATAGAAACATTTTTTATCACATATTAAAATTGAAAATTTTTTAATTTTATACAAATAAAAAATGAAAGATTAAAAATTTATAAGAATTAAAATTAGAGAATTTTTAATTTTATAAAATTTAAATTAATCTAAAATTTTAATTATAAATAAAATTAATATTTTAATTTTTTAGGAATTAAAATAAATTTTTAATTAAGATAAAAAATAAATAAATAAAAACTTAAAGGCACAAAACCTTACA
Organism: Sindora glabra; assembly: GCA_020226215.1. Lineage (NCBI taxonomy): Eukaryota > Viridiplantae > Streptophyta > Magnoliopsida > Fabales > Fabaceae > Sindora > Sindora glabra. Next base: position 38,406,590 of record CM035227.1, on the reverse strand, counting down.
TATAATTGTAGAATATTTTTTTTTACTTTTTTTTAAAATGATAATCTTAAACTAATTTCTATCTAGAGACCAAACAGTAATATACTCTTATTTGATAATTTGATTATTGATTAGATTTAATTTACCCATTTATTTTAGGTTTTTCGTTAGTGTTGCTATTTTAAAATTAAATAGTAATATCATCTTCTTTAACAGTTTAGTTGTTAAGGAAACTTGATCAACCTACTTACTTTAGGTTTTTTATTAGTGTTATTACTTTGAAACTAAATAGTAACATTTTATGGTTTGAAGACTAAACAGCAACATACTTTTATTTGATAATTTAGTTATTAATTATATTTGATTTATCCATTTATTTTAAATTTTTTATTAGTGTTACTATTTTCAAACAAAATAGTAACATACTCTTTTTTGGTATTTTAGTTGTTAATTAGACTTAATTTATTTATTTATTTTAAGTTTTTTTGTTAGTATTACTATTTTGAAATTAAACAGTAATTTGTTACTATTTAGATACCAAACAATAATATCCTCTTTTTTAATAGTTTAGTTATTAATAATATATAATTTACCCATTTATTTTGAATTTTTGATTGGTGTTACTATTTTAAAATCAAACAGTAACATTATCTTCTTTATCAATTTAATTATCAATTAAACTTGATTTATTCATTTATTTTGAATTTTTTTTAGTGTTATTATTTTGAAATAAAAAAGTAGCATGTTACTATCTAGAGACAAATAGTAACATATTATTATTTAATAATTTGATTGTTAATTAAATTTGATTTATCTATTTATTTTAAATTTTTTTATCAATATTATTATTTAGAGATGAAATACTAACATCCTCTTCTTTAATAATTTAGTTATTAATGAGACTTAATTTACCCATTTATTTTATGTTTTTAGTTAGTATTATTATTTTGAAACTAAATAGTAACATGTTACTATCTGGAGATAAAATAGTAACATGCTTTTATTTAACAATTTGGTTATTAATTAAATTTAATTTATCTATTTATTTTGAATTTTTAATTAATGTTACTATTTTGAAGCCAAATAGTTCAAATAATAACATTCTCTTCTTTGATAGTTTAATTGTTAATTAGACTTAATTTATCTATTTATTTTAATTTTTTTACTAGTTTTATTATTTTGAAATCAAATAATAACATATCATTGTTTGGAGACTAAATAGTAACGTGCTCTTATTTGATAATTTGGTTGTTAAATGGACTTGAATTATCTATTTATTTTGAGTTTTTTTATTATTATTACTATTTTAAAATTAAATAGTAACATATTACTATTTGGAGAACTATTTTTTAATAATTTTGTTATTAATTAAATTTAATTTATTCATTTATTTTAAGTTTTTTATTAGTATTACTATTTTGAAATCAAACAGTAACATGTTACTGTTTAGAGACTAAACAGTAATATGCTATTTTTTTTAATAATTTGGGTATTAATTACACTTAATTTACACATTTATTTTATATTTTTTTATTAGCATTACTATTTTGAGAACTAACAATAACATCATCTTCTTTAACAATTTGATTGTTAATTAGACTTAATTTATCCATTTATTTTAACTTTTTGATTAGTGTTACTATTTTGAAATCGAATAGTAATATATTATTGTCTAGAGATCAAATAGTAACATGTTCTTATTTGATAATTTGATTATTAATTGGACTTAATCAATCCATTTATTTGAAGTTTTTAGTCAATGTTATTATTTAGAAATGAAACAATAGCATCCTCTTCTTTTGTAGTTTGATTGTTAATCAAACTTGATTTACCCATTTATTTTGAATTTTTAGTTGATGTTACTATTTTACTATTTTGAAACTAAACAGTAACATATTTCTATGTAAAGAATAAATAGTAACATGATATTATTTAATAATTTGATTGTTAATTAGATTTGACTTACCTTTTTTTTTATTTTTAGTTGATGTTATTACTTTGAAACTAAATAGTAACATGTTATTGTTCGGGAACATAATAATAACATGCTTTTATTTGATAATTTGGTTATTAATTAAATTTAATTTATCCATTTATTTTAAATTTTTTATTGATGTTACTGTTTTGAAATCAAACAATAACATCCTTTTCTTTAGCAATTTAATTTTTGTTAGACTTGATTTATCCATTTATTTTAAATTTTTAGTTGATGTTACTATTTTAAAACCAAACAATAACATTTTATTATTTACAGTAATATGCTATTATTTAGTAATTTAATTATTAATTAAACTTGATTTATTCATTTATTTTTAATTTTTAGTCGATATTACTATTTATAAATGAAACAGTAATATTCTTTTCTTTGATAATTTGAATGTTAATGAGACTTGATTTATCCTTTTATTTTAGATTTTTTTATTAGTGTTATTATTTTGAAATTAAATAGTAATATGTTACTGTTTTACTATTTAGAAATCGAACAGTAATACGCTCTTATTTAACAATTTAATTATTAATTAGACTTGATTTAGTCAATTATTTTAAGTTTTTAATTAGTGTTACAAATTTGAAATCAAATCTTCTTCTTTAGCAGTTTGGTTGTTAATTAGATTTGATTTATCCATTTATTTTAAGTTTTTTATTGGTGTTTCTATTTTGAAACCATACAGTGACATGTTATTATTTGGAAACTAAATAATAACATGCTCTTATTTAAAATTTTGATTGTTAATTAGACTTGATTTATCCATTTATTTTATATTTTTAATTGGTATTATTATTTAGAGACGAAATAATAACATCTTTTTTTTTATAGTTTAGTTATTAATAAGATTTGTTCTATCCATTTATTTTAGATTTTTTATTAGTGTTACTATTTTAAAACTAAACTGAAATATGTTATTATTTGAAAATCAAATAATAACATATTCTTATTTAGTAATTTAGTTATTAATTAGACTTGATTTACCCATTTATTTTAAATTTTTTTATTAATATTACTATTTTGAAATTAAATAGTAACATCCTCTTCTTTAATAATTTGGTTGTTAATGAGAGTTAATTTACCCATTTATTTTAAATTTTTAGTTAGTGTTACTATTTTAAAACTAAATAATAACATGTTATTGTTTAGAGAATAAATAGTAAAATGCTATTATTTATTAATTTTATTATTAATTAGACTTAATTTATTTATTTATTTGAGATTTTTAGTAAATGTTATTATTTAAAAATGAAATAGTAACATATTATTATTTGAAGACTAAATAGTAACAAGTTATTCTTTGGTAGTTTTATTGTTAAGAAAGTTTTATAACACTACTAGACACTAAAAGAATTAGGAAGCAAAAATTCAATGTAAGTTTGAAATTAATATGAATTGAGAAAAATGAGCTTAAAGTTAGTAGAATGATAATAAAATTAAAAAGAATAAAAAAAATCATTGAAAATAGTCCTTTTTCACTAGTTAGAGTGCAAGACATTTTGTAAGCACAAGATTTCAAAAAGTTATATAAAATTGACATATAATTCTTCCTAATCGGACAACTAAGTGTAAAGTTATAGTTGTTCAAAGTTTTGAACTCAATTTATACATTTTCGATCTAATGGACCCCATCAAAATTAAATTTTCTTGTTTTTTGTTGAAAGATCATAAGAAGACGAATGAAAACGAATGATCATTTGCAAAAATTAGTTAACTAATCATGAAGTTAATATTTTTCAAAATTCTTAATCCACGACCACCTTCTCATGGTCAAAAAGGATATTTTTGAAATATAATAATAATAATAATAATAATAATAATAATAATAATAATAATAATTTATAAAATTAACATGTATTTGAAATAAAGATTAGTGATAGTATCTCTTTGAAAGGAAGTTCAGGACGTGACATTACATTATATTTTACCGTAAAAATTTTAGTGACCAAAGCGTCAGTCAAAGATAAAATTTACGTAAAGTTTTTATAGTAAGATTTTTCATTAAATATATTAATTATTTCATTAATTATTAATAATTTTAATTTGATAATTATAATAATTAATAACATTATAATTACAATAAAATAATTAATATATTTATAGTAATTTGAATAAAAAATCTTACAATAAACATTTAAGAAATTTTACTCAAATATAAATACATGTAAAAATATGAAAAAATAATTGATTAAATTTTACACCCATGAAATTTTAAAATTAGAAAATTAAGTAATACTAATCGTCTACTTAATTAATAATTATTGAGCTTTAATTTAATAAAGAATTACATTAATATTGATCAGTTTCATTTTTTTATATAGTTTTTATATTCTATAATTATCAAAAATTAAATTAATTATATAAAATTTAATTAAATGATTGAAAATGAGTTTAGAATTATGTGCAAAATATGACAAGATAAACCATCATATTGTGATTCTTAAAACAATTCATAAATTTTTTTGTGCATCAATAAACTAGTCAATATTCAAATAAACAATGAGTGTTAATTTCATTTTATCATAATTTAAATTTTGATCTCTTAATTTTTAAAATTGGTAGGGACAAATTCTAACCACCCAAAACTTGAAGGGTTTGGGCGCTCTTTTCAGGTATTTGTCGTTGTAATTTTTTCTCAAATTTATTTTTAAAATTTATAATTTCATATAAAATATTTTGCAATTTTTTTTTTGAAAAGTTGTAAGGTTGCATGTATTTTGTATGTAACAAGTAGGTAAAAATTACAATTCTATCAATTAAATGTGAGGCAAATAAATTTCCCAAAAATATCATTTTATGAAAAAATTGTTTTTTGTAAAAGAAATTCCGAGAAAATTTTTCATTCTTCTCGTAGACAATGTTCTAATATGCAATTTTAAGGGTGCGTATAAAAGGACGCAGTTGTGGATCCAACCATACATTATGAACTCATGCTTTAATAGCCTCTAACAATCGATTGACTTGGATATCAAAACTGATTTATTAATTAAAAGCATTTCCTCCGAGGGAATGCGTAAACAGTTTTACAAATAGATTCGTACAATGTTCCATATTCTGATAAATTGGGAAACGTGTTATCTTGAATTTCCTTCACTATTAAACAGTTGGAACTCAAATGGCTGATAACCTCTTTGACAAAAGTAATTCCTCGGTGAAAAGCTCTTTATAAGAAAAAGAACATCGAAATCTCTGTTTCATTTGATCTTTGATAACCTTTTTGATGAATTCTTTTGATTAGCATGTAAAAATGATATGATCAGTAAAAATTTATATGTTTTTAACATTTTCTAATTATTTTTAAGATTTATCTCCCTTTTCTTAATGCAAGTTATTACGATATTTATTCTTCAAAAGATATAATACCTTCATAATGATATGTATTATACTCAAATTTATGTAATTTTGTATAGTGAATAAATTTGTTATTTATGAGTCATGTCTTTAATTTTAGTGTTAATACAGTGAAAGATTTGTTGGCACTTTTAATTAATAATTAATATTGTAGCATTGAAATGAAAAAATTAGCTTGAGGAGATAAGGTTAGTTGAAGTAGAAAATTTTTAACCATGTTCTTCTGACTTGAGCCTACGCCCACTGTAAATGGAAGATGATTTTGGTGATGAAGAATTCGTAAACTTTGAAGCAAGAATTGGTGTTGCAATTGTTTGAATATATAATTTTGCAACTCCTCGTATTTTATTTTGGGTCATGAAACCTTCATTTTGCATAAAATACATAAAGTAACTTTGATTTCCTTAAAATTTACTTCAAAAGATCTCAATGACAAATTGTTGAACATTTGCTTCTTCAGGGGCAATCTTCGAATTTGATTTGATTTGAATTTTATTTTAAGAAGAAAAGAAATAAGTAAGAAGATGATTTTACCAAATTTGAAAGAAATTTGTGTATATGAGTTCTTTTGTAAAAATTAATGACAAGAAATATGTGTTTAACAAATTAACTTTTATTCATTTGGGAAATGAATTACTCTAATTTATATTCTTTATAAAAACAAGACGCCTTTAAATTCGGATTCAAATTCAACTCTTCACACGATTTCGATGAGTTTGTCCTTAATCCAAGACTGAATCTTTCCAGTAATATTATGTACATATTGATGAAGTTTAAATTTGATTGAACTTTTCAGTTTGGAATATGCGACCTTAATGTAAGAATTTTAAATTTATTTTAGGATCTCATGTATGATAATTAGAATATCATAAATATGAAATTAGAATTTACTTACCTGATGGATTTGCAGTCATAATCAAATTCAGCGGAAGCTAATGAATTCGTCTCAACTAGATCTTCCTCTTCGCTTTTCCTATTCGCTCTTCTCTTCGGTGGCGGCTCTCAATGGATAGAAACCTTGTGTATGAGAAGTGAAGAGGGGACCTAGCTTTAATCCTTATTTATAATCTTAACAATCCTCCCCATAAAAGAATTACTAAGTCTTTGGACCTACACAACCGCCAAACCACACTAAACTATGTAGATGTGCTAAGCTCATATTTTTAAAATCACAATTGTAAATAGGCCTCATGCATATCTCATAATTGGGCTAAATTTTAATCAGTCAATTTTTATTAAATCACAAATTGCCAATTAATAGCAGCTCAGTTTATGGAAAATTCCAACATTCTCCCACTTGAGCAATATTAATTGGGTTTTATTAGAGTTTTAACAAAATACATTTTGAAAACAAGACTTTAGACTGATAAAAAAAACTTTTATGTGGCCACAATTAAAAAAAAATTTAACCCTCTGAGATAACATCACAACAATCCTATCTAATATAGCTAATTAACACTGAATCATAGCGGCCTTTATGCCTTTTATTGACATAAGATCAATCTATGGTTACAAGTGCTAGTGACTTTATCGACAATGGATTTTAGTGTGGCTGTATAGTAAGAAAATAGCATTAAATGTGATCAAACGTGCTATTTTCATTATCAGTCCTCCATGATTTCTCTAAACTTGATGAGAAATCTATTTACTATATGTATGTCTCATTCATATTCTCGAGATCATTCAATGGTGTCATTCCATAAGACATACTTTCTTGACATCAAAATCATACTTAAGACGTCTCCAATCTTAAGAAGCAAGATTTCAATACTTATAAGTATATGTTCAAGTAAGAATATATAATAACATAGATTATTTATTTTATGATGATTATCAATGAAATTAAAATCTTATAAAAAAAAGTGTCTTAACATAACAAATTATAACATGAGAGTATCAAACACAAGAAATATGCTCCCACTAATAAAATACATCAAAAGACCTTAAGACATCCATACTCTCAACATGTTTGCTAAAAACTACAGGTCTCAATCCTTTAGTCAGAGGATCAGCAATCATGTTATTTGTATCAATATGCTCTACAGTAATATCACCATTTTTCACAAAATCTCTGACCTTAAGGTACTTTATTTCCAAATGCTTAGACCCACATGTAGTTTTATTGTTTTTGGAAAACAGCACAGCAAATTTGTTATCACAATAAATTCTTAGTGGATTAGAGAAGGAATCAATGATGTGAAGATCAGAGATAAGATTCTTTAGCCAAATGGCTTGCGTAGCTGCTCCATAACACGCAACAAACTCAGCTTGCATAGTAGAAGAAGCTAAGAGTGTTTGTTTTACACTCTTCGAAGATACAGCTCCTCCAGCTAATGTAAAAATGTATCCTGAAGTGGATTTCATATCATCTTGAGAGCCAGCAAAGTTAGAATCTATGTATCCAACAATCTCAAGATTGTTAACTTTTCTATAAACCAGCATGTAATCTTTTGTCTTTTGTAAGTACCTCAATACTTTCTTAATAGCAACCCAATGATCCATACCAGGGTTAGAAAGATACCTACCAAGAACTCCCACTATAAATGCAATGTCAGGCCTAGTGCAGACTTGTGCATACATAAGACTCCCCACTGCACTAGAATAAGGTATATTCTTCATAGATTCTTTTTCTAAATTATTCTTGGGACATTGACTAAGGCTGAGTTTATCACCTTTTATAACAGGTGCATCCCCACCCTTACAATTCTGTATATTAAATCTAGTGAGCACACGATCAATGTAAGACCTTTGTGAAAGTCCCAACAAACCTCTAGATCGATCTCCATGAATCTCTATCCCAAGAACAAATGAAGCATTCCCAAGATCTTTCATATAAAAAATCTTGGACAATGATTGTTTAGTCTCATGCAACAATCCATTATCATTACTGGCTAATAGAATATCATCCACATAGAGGACAAGAAAAATGTACTTACTCCTATTGATCTTAAGGTATATGCACTGATCAATTTTATTTTCCTCAAAACCAATGGAAGTGATCACCTTATCAAATTTAAAATACCATTACCTTGAAGCTTGTTTAAGTCCATAAATAGACTTTTTAAGCCGACACACTAAATGTTCTTTTCCAGGTTCTTGAAAACCTTCTGACTGTACCATATAAACTTCTTCTCTCAAATCCCCATTCAAGAAGGCTGTCTTTGCATCCATTTGATGAAGCTCTAAGTCATAATGTGCTACCAAGGCCATGATGATTCTAAAGGAATCTTTAGATGAGACTGGTGAAAAGGTCTCATTATAGTCCACTCCTTCTTTTTGAGTGAATCCTTTTGCCACCAATCTAGCTTTAAGCCTTTCAACATTTCCTTTAGAGTCTTTCTTGGTTTTGTACACCTATTTACATCCAATAGGTTTGCATCCATTTGGAAGCTCAACAAGTTCCCAAACAACATTGTGAGCCATAGAATTTATTTCATCTTTCATTGCATCCATCCACATATTAGACTGTGCACTAGTTATTGCATCTTTGTAAGTCACAGGATCAACGACATGACTAATATCATAGTCACTCTCTCCAAGAAAAACTAAGTAATCATTAGAGATTGCAGATCTTATTTGTCTAGTAGATCTTCTCAAAGGCACCTCAACTTCATTCTCTTGAGCTTGAATTACATCAATAGGATTGAGAATTTGATTAGGAGGATGAGCAAGAGGGAGAGGATCTGTATTTTGCTGCACATTTTCTTCTCTTCCAATATCTACTGGCACTGCAAGATTTTGTGGGTTTGGCAAAGGGAAAGTGACATATCTTACAGGTTCATCATCATTGACAACTTCTATTATGCTTCTATCTGCAGTATCCCATTCCAAAAATTTCGCCACCTATGACTCCACAATTTTTTATCCACGTTTAGGACAATAGAATTTATACCCTTTGGAATGATCTGGGTACCCTATGAAATAGCAACGAGTAGATTGAGGTTTAGTTTTCTTTTCAAAAGGATTATAAATTCTAACTTCTGCAGGACATCCCCAAACTCGAAAGTGATTCAAGCTAGGTTTCCTTTTGGCCCATAGTTCAAAAGGTGTTTTTGTTACAGATTTGCTGGGCACTCTATTCAATATATATAATGCACATTTCATGGCTTCACCCCAAAGAGATTCAAGAAAATTAGTTCTACTCATCATGCTCTTTATCATATCTTTAAGAGTGTGATTTCGTCTTCCGGCCACACTATTTTGCTCAGGACTACCAGACATAGTATATTGGGCAATTATCCCATTCTCTTGTAAGTATTTGGCAAATGGTCCTATATGCTGTCCAGTTGTGCCATGTCTACCATAATATTTACCACCTCGACCAGACCTAACAATTTTGATGATTTTTCCCAATTGTTTCTCTACCTCTATTTTAAAAATTTTAAAATTTTCAAAAGTATAAGACTTCTCCTTAATTAGGTAAAGATAACCATAACGAGAAAAATCATCAATAAAGGTAATAAAATATTTATTACCACATAAATTAGGAGTAAGTGGTCTACTAATATCAGTATGCACAATTTCTAAAAGGTCAGAACTTCGAGTGGCACCTTTGTTTTTAGTCTTAGTTAACTTACCCCTTATACAATCAACGCATGTGTCTAAGTTTTCAGATTTAAGAGAAGGTAAAGAACCATATTTTATTAATCTATTAATTCTCTCATTTGAGATGTGGCCTAATCTTTTATGCCATAATAAGAAAGACTTTTCACTAACAAAAGTTCTCTTAGACACTATGTTTTCAACATTCATAGTACTGTATTCATTATTTTGGGCCAAGCACAATCTATATAAACTATCATTAAGCTTAAATTCACCAATAATTTTAGAATTTAAAAACAAATCAACTTTTCTATTCTTGATGATAAAATGATAATCATGTTTATCCAAAACAAAAACTGAAATTAAATTTCTCCTAAAGGAGGGCACATAAAAAATATTTTCCAAAATAAGTTCAAAACCAGACTCCAAATTTAAACCTATTGTTCCTATAAAACAAACTTTTATTTCAGCATTATTTCCAACTCTAAGCTTGGCCTCTTTCTCACTTGGCTTCCATTTGCTTTTGAACCCCTGCAAAGTAACAGCAACGTGAATAGTTGCACCACTATCAAGTCACCATGAGTTTAATGGTGCACTAATAAAATAGGATTCAAAACAAATGAAAGCTAGTGGTTTACCTTCTTACTTACCCTTTTTCTCTAACTAAGATTTGTATTTGTGACACTCGAATTTCTTATGACCTTTCTTTTTACAGAAAAAAATTTATTTTCTTTCTTAATGATAGCTTTAGGACCACTTACCCCTCTTGTCTGATTATTGCCTTGGCCTTTCTTATCCTGAGACTTATTAGGTGCTTTTGACCTAAACTTCTTAGGCTTGTTGGAATTTTTTTTGGTAGGTAGATTTGGAGTTAATGGTAAGTAAGACACTCTCATTTTTCTCCCTTTTGAGTTTTTCTTCTTCAGAAACACATTTAGATATAAGATCATTGATACTCCAAACTTCATTCATGGTGTTGTAAGCAGTTTTAATTTGGGTGAACTCAAAAGAAAGTGAATTGATGGCATGGTGAACAATAAATTTGTCAGGTAAGGTGATTTCATGGGAAGCTAATTTGTTTTTGATGTGGACCATTTTCATGATAAAGTCTCTAACATTTCCAACAAAATTATAGCTCATACTTGTCAGCTCACTCATAAGATTCCCAGCCTCAGACTTACTAGATTTTTGGTACATTTGACTAATAGCATCATGGAGTTCTTTAGCATTCCTAATCTCATCTAACCCACTTAGAAGATGTTCAGAGATAGATCTCTTAATAGCATGTAGATACATACGATTTACTCTATCCTACTTGGCAAACAACTTCTTTTGTTCAGCAGTACTTTGGGTAGTGATGGCACTAGGTGGATCAATCCGTAAGGCTATGTCTATATCGCTCATAACTAAGGTAAAGTTCAGGTCTTCATTCCATCTCTTATAGTTAGATCCATGTAGGATCTCAATGGTAGCTTGGTTGCCATTTACAGCAAAAGTCACTGTTCAAGACAAATTGCAACAATTAACCAATGGATAATTTAAAAAGAATAGCAACCATTCCTGATGTGCTACAATAATTGGAGATTCTAGGTGCATCATCATTTCTCCCATTTGGGCAGAGAATATGACATGCTAGTAAGTACTCTCCTCATAAGGCTAATATGAAAATATCCAATTTAAAAAATTCATCCCCTTTAGGTAGATAGACTTTCTAAATTAATATATTTCCATCCATGATGCCTTATGTCATAATGCTAAAATTATCTTACATAATAACCTCCTTTGGGCAGGTGATTATATAAGATAATTCTAGTACTATCCTATGATTTCTGAATAAGAAAATATTTCACTAATCACTATAAATGAGCCACTTTGACAGCTAAGCATTTATAATTACTAATGAAAAATTTTCTTAATTGGGAAAAGTAAATTATCTAATATCTCAATCTATATACTCAACCATATATATGCAATGGGCCATTCTTGATGAGATACTAAAACTTAATGCATCTCAATGAACTCATAAATATTGTTGCATAACAAAGTCTTGAACAAATTTAAAATTAATATAATTATAATATCTAATTATATTTATTTCTCAAAATAAAATAATTAAAAAAAATTAAGAAGGCTGAATAATTTACAAGCAATTTACTCTATTTTGAAACAGATATATATATATATATATATATATCCTAGCAGCGGAACTAATAATTAATATATATAATTCAATATATATCTATCCACAAGGAGATAAATTGCTCGTCACATGAGAAATAAAGAAATTCATATATATATACAAATCAATATATATCTGTCCAGAGAAAGAGGAATTAAATTGTATGGCGGACGAGAAACAAAGAAATTCGTATATATATATATATGTGATAAATGTAAACCAGACGGCAAAGCCAAACACGTGATTCAAGGAAACAGATATATGAAGCACGCCAATCGAAGAAGTTAAGAAGATATATATTTAATTTACTTTATATATATGTCTAGAGAGACGTCAAACAAAAGCCAAAACATATGTTATTTGTTTTATAAGTATATACATGTCTGGTGCACCATCAGAAAGGGAAAATAGAAGCATGCCATACGAGATTCAATCGGCACGCATATATACGACAGTTAAACCTGACAACACATTATATATATATATATATATATAGTAGGAAAAATTCCAAACTCATATAAATGTAATTCAAGAATTTCAAACAACAAGTCTATCGGAAAGACATATGCTTCCGAAACCAGTAATACTTTTGTGCAAATTCTAAACCGATTGCATTATATATATATCAGTTAATGAAACAATTCCAAACAGAATACTAAATAGAAATACATATGTCTTCCGTACAATTTTATATAAAATTGATAAATTAGGATTTCTTAATTCAACAACCCTAATATATATAAACAAAATATTAATCTAAAATCTTTTCCAATGAAAAGTTCATGATGATACATTAAAGAATTATAAAACAAATATTATAGATTGGTCGTATGATTGTATTTTGGAAATCATACATATAAAATTTCATCACAAATCTTCAATCAAAATAATATAAAATATAATTGATTATTCTGGGTTCTAATATCATACATGTAAGCTCTGATACCATATGTAAGAATTTTAAATTTATTTTAGGATTTCATATATGATAATTAGAACACTATAAATATGAAATTAGAATTTACTTACCTGATGGATTTGCAGTCATAATCGAATTCAGCGGAAGCTAATGAATTCGTCTTAATTAGATCTTCCTCTTTGCTCTTCTCTTCAGTGACGACTCTCAATAGGTAGAAACCGTGTGTATGAGAAGTGAAGAGGGACCTAGCCTTAATCCTTATTTATAATCCTAACAATCCTCCCCATAAAAGGATTACTAAGTCTTTGGGCCTACACAACCACCAAACCACACTAAACTATGTAGATGTGCTAAACCTATATCTTTAATATTACAATTTTAAATAGGCCTCATGCATGTATCACAATTGGGCTAAATTTTAATCAGTCAATTTTTATTAAATCACAAATTACCAATTAATAATAGCTCACTTTATGGAAAATTCTAACACTTAATTGAAATTTCATATCTCAAATGTTGGAATGTTTGTTGGCGAGCTTTAGCAGCAATGGAAAGCATTGCGTCTCTACATTATACTGTCATCATGTATTTTCTGGATTTGATGAAAAATGAGAATAAAAATTTCTATTATCTATTACTCTTTCTAAAGGAACCACGTAACAAAATTTTCATGCAAATATTAATGAATTTAGTAATCAATCTAACAAAAATCAGTGCAACTTTCTTTCTCTCTCTGGCTCCGCCACCACCCAGGAAGACTTCTCACGTTTTTTTCCCAAGCCACACACATCGCCCAGAGAATATAAAACCTTTTAAGGCTATTTTTTTTTAATAAAATTTTTCTTGTTTTCATCTTTAGTACATTTTTTAAATGTAAAGGCCACCGGGCCTTGACTCATCTGGCTCATCACTAGTGTTGAGTGTCCCATGAAGTGTGGCATAAGGGCATGGGTAAATAGTATCAGGATGAGGGTACTCTTCTTTTCGCAAGAAATAAGATAGAATGAATTTTGAGAAGAGATAAATGTAAAATAATTTTATTTGAAATTATAAATTTTAAAATAAAAATTATATTTTTATTTTTTCAAAGATGACAGTAAAAATGAAAGAAAAGATTCAAATCCTCACTTACCTGAAATTTGAGATATCCATTTTTTTTATCCACATATTACAAAGCAAAGAAACAACCGGTCCTCTGCAGCATAGCAGCAAAAAAACCCAAGAACTCAATAGGAGCAAATGGATCATGGTCCAAGATCTTCGTATCCAATGGCCTAAAAGAGTATAGATTACACCTTATTCCCCCTGTTCCTACAATAAGGCCCATGCCTCAACATTACTACCTTGTTATGGCTTTACAACGTAATTGCTGACATCCAACTAATGCAAGACAGTTTGAAACTGTTCGAAAACAAAAAGGTGAAATAGGGGAGACAGCGTAACAATCAAAATTACTTCCTTATGTTCTAGTTGTTCCTAATTATCTATCAATTCAGATATCAAATCAGTATACCAATCAAAATTACTTTCTTTGAGAGAGCACATAAACTATTTTACCATAAGATCTCCATAAGTTTAATGCTGTTTTCATGAGATAGGTAGCATGATGTCTTGGATTTCTTTCTCCATCAAATTGTTGGTATCTCCATAATTTCTTTTCTCTTAATAGATTGCAAAAATTCTAGCCGCCTGATAAACTTTTTAGACTAGTGCTTCTAATTCCTCCCAGTTTTTCTGTCAACCTGGGGAGGGGAGTTGACTTCTAACCCACCCTTGATTGGCACTAGTCACTTCTCATGGGGCCTTGCATCTTCCTCATGGGCCATCAGGCCAGAAAAAATGGAACTTCAGGATTCCGACGCTCGATGAATAAATGACACATAGCAAGAAGTTGTTGAAGAGGAGAAAGGGTAGGATTACTTGAATTTGGATCATCTATGGTTTTATTCTATATTTTCTTTATACATTTATGTATAACTAATTTATGGATTATAATTATTTTTATTTTAAATTTATGAAAATAAATTTGCTTCATTCGAATAATATCATTTTTCATCTTACTTGATTCAATATTTGTTCATAACTTGTTAAATTTTTTTGGAATGCAGTGTTAATATTTTCATCATTTTTCTAATTTTTTTTTGAACTTCACTACTACAAAACGTTAACCAATATTAATTATTTAACAAATTAGGCATCGGTTATTGACCAATGAATATATAAACATTGCTATATGTCAGAGTATTCTGCATTAGTTATATAATCTCAAGATGAAAAGAAAATATCACGTCAATTTTTTATTAAAAAATGACATCTTTCTTTTAAATATATTTTAATATTTTTAAATTTTCAAGTCAATTTTTAATAAAAAAATTGGTGTAAAATATTGCATAATATTTTTCTAATATTTAATTTTTTTTTTCTAGCCAAAATGTTTATATTAAAAATTGAATAAATATAGCATTTTGTCTAAAAAAGTATTTATAGTTAAAATTTTTAAAAATCATAACTTCGTACTTAGTTATCCATTTAGAGTAAATTTTATGTTAATTTTATATAATTTTTCAAGATCTATCCATCTATAAAATATCAAATTTCAAAATCATGAAAACAATCATTTTAATGAACTTTTTTTTTTCATTTTTTCTCTATTTCTTGTTGTTTGGCTAACTTCAAACTTCCTTGCAACCATAATTTTTAAAATCAGACAAGTCACTAATTCATTGGTTCACTAGTTCAACTACTTATTCACTAATTGAGATCCAATTTTTATGACTGTGCCTGTAACATTTTATTAAATATATAATAAGTATGTAAAATTAAAATACAATCTTAAAAGTTATATAAATGAAATACAAACAAAAATCTTTTAATAAATTTACATAAAAGATGAAAGAAATGAAGGAGGCAAAGATATAAAAAAATAAAAATAAAAAGGACACCTCTTATATTTCAAACTCACTTTATCCTTAATACTAGTTAAAAAAATACTAATAACTTACTATTGTGTAGCGGAGGATGGAATGAAATCTAATAATCTCTAGATGGATCTATATGAAGATAAAGAATGAGCTTAAAAACAAATAAATGAGAGTGTGAAAGTGATAATAAGAAAAAAAATTTACTTTATTAATAGTGTAAAATGTCACCTCTTATAACCTTAAATATAAATTATTTTATAAATTGATGTCCAAAACTCTACAAGAAGAATAACGTGTTGATTGTTTAAAAAAAATTGATACATAATTTTTGTTATATTTTCAAAGATGTCACTGTTGTTATAACTTTAATATCAATTATTTTAGGAACAAATATCTAAAGTTTTATAAAAAAATATATGTTGATTATTCATAAAAAAACTAGTATATTAACTATATTCTACTTTTTTGAATTAATTCTTTCCATTCCTTTCAATGTTGGTTCTCTAACAAACAATATAAAAAACTTTTTAAGTGTTATAATGTTGGTTCTTTATGTAAATCAATGTATAACACATTGATTTATGACTTTAAATAAAGTCAATGTGTTAAAAATTTTTAATGATTCAAATCAATGTACCAAATTTTTTTTTTCATATTTTCAAAGATGTCATTGTTATTATGACTTTAAATATTGGTTATTTTAGGAATCAACATCTAGAGTTTTATAAAAAGAATTATGTTGATTATTCATAAAAAAACAAGTATGTTAACTATATTCTAATTTTCTAAATTAATTATTTTCATTTCTTTCAATGTTGGTTCTCTAACGAGTGATATAAAAACATTTTAAGTATTATGATGTTGGTTCTTTATGTAAATTAATGTGTTAAGTTGCTTGTATTTTCAAAAAATCATTGTGCTAGTACATACATCTATTTTTTTTTATTTAACTAATATTGAATTTTAATTTTATAGTAGTTTTTTTTGTTTTTGCTATGAAAAAAGAGAGAGTAGGGACAACCAACGTTGATGGCTCTCTTTGGGAGTTACCATAGGAGTACTCTCTCATTGTAGAATGTTCGGTTTGAGCCATAACTACTGTCCAAAGGACGAGCTTGTCACTACAACCCCACCAAAGTGTTAACAATCCCATGAGTCCTCCATCCTTTCATTAGCCACAAATTGATGCCCTCTTACGTCAAACTCATAACCTCTAGGATGAAGTAGTTATCCGATACCACTAGGCCAACCACCTTGGTGGTATTTTATAGTAGTATTTATGTCATAAAAAATCTATAAATCTAATAAAAATACTTTTTCCATAGTCGCAGGACCGTGAAAAATGCTTTAATCAGACGATTTCTATCAAGGAAATAGACTAAAATTTAAATTTCTAAAATATAAAAGACGAGAGTTTAAGACCACGAGTGGTTGAATCGTCCAACTTCCCAATGTCGGCGGTTGCTTAAGTCGAATGGTACTAATTAAGAATTTAGAAATCAGAATATATAAATAAGATGACTTAGAATAGAATCCCAAGAATTAAATTAAAAAAAAAAAAGGTTACTCCAATTATCTAAAAGCAAATTTTTAGACTTTAGTAGATTTACATCACCATACACCCAATGGCAGTTCGGACATCCGAAAGATATGAGGTATGACGGAATTTATAAAGATTCAAATCCTTATACTATCAACATACGTAATATATCACGTACAATAAATTGTATATCATAACAGTTACTTCGGATCGTCTCAAGATCACTTTTCTTTTTCCTTTTTTAATAGATGCATACGTGCGTGATCTTGAGATTGAATATCAAAATGAAAAGGAAGATGAACTCTTCAACCAACATCATATATTATAAAAGATCTTATCGTCTCAGAGTTGCATACAATTACCTTTTATTTTAATAAAAAATATCTACTATAAAAATAATTATAACTTATTAAATTAATAAAAATATTTTATTTATTTATTATTAGATATAAAGAATCTTATAAAAATAATATCTTTTATTTTAAAAAGATAATTGCTTCTCCCAATTATTATGACACTATGTATCATTTCTTTTAAAAGTTTGAATTTGATTTACTACAACTGTAAATAATACATGAGAAAAAAATATATGATTAAAAAAGTAATAACAATTATGAATTTTTAATAATAATATAGAAATTTTAATAATTTTTTATTAATATAATAAATAAATAAATAATTAGATAAAATTAATTTATAATGACAATAAATTAAATTTAATACCTTATTTTAATTACAAAGTATGCCACTCATAGATAATTCCTTTACTTTTATATAAACAAACAAATAAAAGTTTAAAGAAAATGTGTTGACTGATATTAAGTTTCATAATAATAATGCGAAAGACACAGTGGCAACAGCCAGCCAAGTAATTGATGATACCGACCCAATCCTTATTATATACATTGCGTTAGTTTCTGAAATTCAACGATAATTACTCAAAGGCTGGAATTGTACGTTTCCTAATAAATTGCAGGAAATTGAGGAAAGAATGGACCATTTCCACAATTCATTGTAGCATCTGACTATGAAAAATATCTTCAACAATTCAATGGTTATCAGATGCCTTGCTTTGTTTGTTTCAGCTACCACATTCATGGCTTATGTTTGTTTAGTGATGAAGAATCGCACAATAAGGTTTAGCCTTTTGGTAGACTTTTTGAAAACTTGAATGTTGTTATGTTCATGCCTACTCCAAATGGTTTTCTGGTTTCTTCGTTCGTAAATTACACTTCTAAAATATATAATAATTCAATTCATTTATAAAAACTGTATTTCGTACAAATAATTAATAAATTAATTAATAATTGATATATAATAAATTAGTTAATTACATTAAAAATTACACATCTTCATATCTAGAGCATGTGTGTGTTTAGTGATGAAGATTTGCACAATGATTTAAGCCTTAGTGATGAAAAATTGCACAATGAGTTAAGCCTTTTCGCAGATTTTTTTTTTTTAGCTTAATTTTTGAAAACACTGAATGTTTGTTATGTTCATGTCTACTTCAAATGATGTTCTGGTTGCTTCATTTACAAATTACGCTTCTGGAATCTATAAAAGGCAGTTGAATTTATTTACAAATACTGTGTTTTATACAAACACCTAATAGTTAATAAATTAATTAATTATATTAAAAATATTTTATATAATTAGTTGTTTAACTAGTTAAAAATATAAAATACTATAAAAAGATATATTAATATAAACAGATATATGAATAAATTAATTTATATTTATTTTGAGATTAAATTATATTAATGTAATCAAAATATTTAAAATAAAATTTTAATTAATTATATTTTATAATATTATATATCTATCTATATTTATTTTTATATATTTATTATTTAAAACAAGGATATGCATTATCAATTAAATAAAAGAAGAAGGATAAATTTAAAAAATAATAAATTATAAATTGTTAGTCATAATTTATCTTATGAAATTTATTAAATCGAATTTTTTTTAATAAATTAGTACTAAAAAAACCTTTAAATGATAATTTATAATTTTAAGTTAGTTTATTTGTAACGCAAAAAAAAACTAAAATATGAATTTGTTTACAATTGTGAATTTAATTCTACCTTTTTCTAATTGAAACTTTAATCTACATTCTTGCTTATTCTAGTATTATATATGAGTTTAAATTTAATCAATTATCAATATAAAATATTATACATTGTTAATAATAAAAAAAATATATCATTGAAAAAATAATAATTAAATTTTTTTAATAACAACAAAGGAGTATTTAAAATCATTATACAATGCTAGTAATAGCAACTCATTTTAGGGATATGTTTCGACACATATGGACCAGTTAACCCCTTACTTCTCAGGTTTGATTGGGTTTAACAATAAGATATGACGAAATCTCTATTATTATAAAACGCATTCATTCCTGTCATTTTTATTAAAAAAAAATAGTAAGTATATAATCGCCTGATACTAGATTTCTACCACCTTGACTTAGTAAATTATTGAGTTATTACTTTATTTTAGAAGTTACAAATTTGATGCATATAAATATAAATATAAATTTATAATTAATGAAGTAAAAAAATAAGAAACCTTTAGGACTGTTTAAGTTTTGGTGAGATTATTGTAGCAATTGAGTATTAATTACAATTCAAATTAAATATTATACAATAATGTAATATTATTACCAAAGAAGATAGTCAACGTTGTTATCCTTGTGTATCTTTTTAATCTTTCTTCTACAGCAATTTGCTCACAAGTTGTTTACTCTTTCATCTAGTGACATCACTGATTTGCCTAGTCTTTCACGTCAATATCTCTCGAAGTATTTCCAAATGCTTCACTTCTCATCTCTCTTTCTCCGCCGGCCTTCGTAATTATTCTCCAACTAGCATGTGAATTCAAATTTTACAAGGATATTCAAATGCTTCATTTTACAATTTCAACTACCTTCTTTATGTATGCATATGTATGAATTATCCATTTGTGGTTTGTCTTGTTCGTGTGTGTATGCACAGCTTTCGTTTTAGGTTCCAAACGTCATCCATGGCCTAAGGCAGGCAAACGGTACCTTTCGTTTTAGTTTTAGTTTGTAATCAATAAATAAAGTACTGAAACATGTCGTTAGAGAACTGTCTGCGCTTTCTTTTCATTGTAGCAGGTAATGGTGGGAATGTGACTTTGACTTAGCTTCATGTAATTTGATAATTTGCATAACGATCTTGAATTCGCTTCCATGTACATTAAAGAAATCAAGAATTTTGCTGTCATGCTTGCGCACATGATATGCTAAGACTTGGCTCTTTCATTTTGGAAGAGAACATTAGATGAGAAGTCATTAGCCGGTATCTACAAAAAGCCTTTGTTTAAACTTTTAGGAGATTTTCATTATTTTATATCTCCAACTAATACTTGTTTCTTTTTTTTTTTTTTTCCTTCACTTAATTTAGGTGCTTGGTGGGTGTTTGACATGACTATTAAACTAATGGAATTCTCTTTCCCCCAGATTTCCCATGGATTTCCAACTTTCCCATGAATTTGCAACGGATTAACAATCCTTGGGAACCGGGGGCATGGGAAATGCATTCCCACGGTAATTTCCCATAGAGATTTTCCTTGGATTTTCCACAAGAATTTTTGATAGCTTCCTATGGTTATTTCCCTGATCTTCACGTGGAATTTCTCACAGTATTTCCTAGGGTAATATTATCTATGAACATAAATTTTACGAAAGAAATTATAATTTTATAAAAAATCTATCTGTGGGAATTCCGTGGGAAATCCAATTAACATCAAAGAAGCCGACACGATGTTGTTGCGTGAGATCTATGGGAAATTCATTATGTCAAAAAAAATAAAAATCTTGTAAATTCAGATGTCAAGATTCATTCCTAAACAGAATTGATTAAAGGTCTAATGCTCTAAATTCACATTTCATCATAATAACATTCAAACCTAGATAATAATAGATTGTGCATAAAGTAAATATTAAGTTTAGATATCAAGTATTCATACAAAAATGATGTAATATAAATAAAACTAATAAATGTCTTTTTCTAAATCATCATCTATGTCAAGGTGATGCTCACACTTATACTATTGGTTTCTTCCTTGTTGTTGCTGCTGCATAAGATAGGTGGGGGCATGCCTATGCTGTTGGTCTCTTCCTTGCTACTACATAAGATGGGTGGAAGCATAGGATGGTGGTGAAAGGATTGGAAGAGGTAATGTCAAACCAGTAAGATCACATAAAGATTTTAAAACTAACTCATATTAATTTAATTGATTTTGTCACTTAGCTTTCAGTGCAATAACTCTATTTTTCACTTCCTAGTGAACTTTATTCCTTATTTCTTATTACCATTATGGTTGTGAACTTGAGGATGGCCTGCTGTTACTTTCACCATGTATAACATCACATGCTTATGATTCAAGTCTATAAATTCTGCTCCTATCGCTCCCTCCAAAAATATTTATCCAATTAGATAATTCAGGTGTTAGATTAGTTTGTGAATCAACAAGTTGAGATTCAACTCTTTTTTTTTGGAAATTTTCCTTTAATACCAAACAACTTGAAATGTCAAACACTATGTGTCAATTGTTTAAATAACAAATGAAAAAGAAAATGGCTATATAATATATCTTATGTAAGTTTATTTGCTCTTTTCGTCAACCCAAGAGACATCTCTCTTTTAGTGAGTACAAGTAAATAACTCAAGTTAAGAAGGAGGTCTCCTAAGCTCCTTTTCCTTTATACAAAGACACGACATTATTTTATAACAACATATATTAATATGCTTTCAAATGACAACACATTAAATTTTCTAAAAGTGGAAATCATCTTACCAATCACCTTTTATGTTTAGTAATTGAAATTGAACCTACATTATGAAGTGATGCCCCGCTACCACTAGCTAAATTTGTTTTATTTTGAGTAGATTCTTTTTGGAAGTCTTTGCTATCCCAATACTCTATCATTGTCTTTTAAGATGCTTCGGATATCCAATCTCACTTAATGTGAGATTTTCTCACATCTCTCATTATATCCCTAAAGTGATCAACCCCTTTATGCATGATTTTTTTTTTCATTGTACCTTCATATTGGGGATCCCATCTAAACTTTTCCTATAAAGCATATAAAACTAGTAGTACATCCACTAATATGGTTATCTCAAGAAAAGAAACAAGATTGAATAACATATTAAGAATAACATGTAGAAGAGAACCAAAGGTAAACATCACCAAGCAAGACAAGCATTGCCATTAGCAAACATGCATGCAAATAGATTTGTATAAAATAGCAAAAAAATGCAGCCAATGATGAATTTACATCTTACTATGAAAACCCACATATGTATGTATATACAAGCAAATAGAGAACACTGGCCAAGTATATAGCAAATTTATAACAGAATTAAGAATGCAAATTGCAAACATCATGAATTATGGAGAAGTAAGATCCTAAAAGGATATAAAAGAATATTTTCAGCTTCATACATATACTATCTTCCCTTATTATTACTTGGTTAAATATTATGCTGAACAAAAGAAGAACTGTAGAAGATTTCATGGTCATACGTCCCTTATCCTATCTATACTAGCTAGGCTTGCTAATTCACTCTCTTGATAGATACACATGAATCACATTATGAACACACTGAATGGCATATATTCTCATTTTCTTTACGATGTACGGACGAATAAAAGAATGATAAGCCACTAGATTTGTGATGTATTATGGTCGGTTTTGAATCTTTTGATGCCAATATTCTGGGTTTGGATTCAACGAATTCTAACAAAAAGAGGAGGAATCCAGTTTGTCCACCTTTGGTATAACGTGTTTAAAAGGATCAACATGTGATTTATGCAATTGACATTTTATCCAATTGTATTTTAATTCAATTTAAACCTAACAAAAAAATATTATATGCAAGTCATGCACTTCTTTATAATCTCTAATTTAATTTGATTTCACTTTGATTTATCCTTAATTGAACTTATTATTCATAATTTACTATTATGATATTTTAGTTTTTGAGTTTGAGATTGAGGGAAAATAGAAGAAAAGATGACATGAATTAGATTTTTAGTTTCATTTCAATTTAATAGGTGAGGAATAAGAGTATATAAAAAAACACATGTTAAATTTCACTACATTGAACAATAAACAAGTACAAGTAAATAAACAGTCAATTATGCAAATTATAAATGAGTTCTTTTTAATACTTTATATTATAATGGAGAAGTTACAAATAAGATATCATATTATGAATTGGTTAAATATATTTTTCTCATATATAATTAAAGATTATGTAATTAATTAAAAATTATACTACTTTATATTTTAATCTTAATCCCCCCATATTATTATATTATATAGGCAGGAAGTGGAAGGTTGTTTTCCAATTCAGGTTTCATTTTAGAAACATATTATTTTGTTATTCAGAATTTTAAAATATTTTTATGACTTAGAATTGAATAATACAACAAAAGAATAAGACACACTTTTCTTATTTGTACTTTAGCTTAAACACTTGCAGATGATTGGTAAACAATAATATTTTGGCCTTGGTCCTATTTCCTCAATTTTAGCCATTTCATCGACAAATGATAAGTGAAGGGAAGTTTTTGACTGGTGAACTCGATTTGCCATGTAATTAAGGTTAGTTCTAGCTAGTAGTTTCAAAAATCAAATATTTACAAAATTTTGAAATCATCTATGAACAAAAAAGTAGTATAAATGAAGTGTCATGGGGAGCAGAACAGTGACGAAAATGGGGTACAGAGACGAAATGTTAATATGGGTACTCCTGAAAGACATTTATGTCCACTTATATATGCCTCACGAGGAAGTAATAGCCTCGAAATCATGATCCAACATAATGGCAGGAAAACCATCACTGTTAAGTATAATATTATGTGAATTGTTAGTAAAAGAGAAAGAATGATAATTTATTTAACATTCGTATATAAAATATTACTTTTCAATTGGAATAGCAGAGAAAAATTTAATAATAATATAAAGTATCACAAATTTTAATCATAATATCAAATATTACTATATTATTAAAAATGTGATAAATAATCTTAAAATATTATGTTGCAAAAAGAAAAGGGCACCTGCAGTGATACTTTCCGTTCACCCACCCAATATGCGAAGAAGTGGTGGAAAAGGAAGATTGAAAGCTTGTTTCTAATTTTATCTAAATAAAACCCAGTACATTTAATTATGAATGTGAGTCCATAATAGATTTTGTCTTTCTCATTTTTTTATTTAATTAATATAAAATATGATTATAAATTTAATTCATTATTAATGTAAAATATTTTAAATTATTAATAAATTATGAAGAAATATATTATTAAAAAATAATAATTAAAATTTTTTAGTAACAGTAAATAAAATTTAATGATTTTTTATTAATATGATAATATATAAATAAGTAATAGTATAAAATTAATTTATCTTGTCAGTGAATTAAATTCAAATTTAAAAAATATTAGTAATAAAAATGCTTATATAAAACAATAAATAAATATATTTATTAGTATTACAATAAATAACATTGGTAATAAGGATAAATATATCCCTTAATAATGTAATTTTTTAGCTTTCTGTCAAATCAAACAATAAATTATTATTCTTTGTCTTTTTCTTCCTACTTATTTTCCACCTATCCAAACATGGAGTAGAAAAACCTATTCCTAAATATTTTATTCTCATACATTTTTTTTTCGCATCTATTTTTTTTCCAACTTTTTTTTATCTCATCCAATTTTTTTTTTCTTTTTGGTGGGGGTTTAATGCAACTCCAAAAATGCTACCCAATAATAATAATAATAACAATAACCCCAAGAAAACCATCTTTGAATGTAAAATCATGATATTATGTGTTCCACGGGTGCATATTAATTTCTTAACGATATAAATATAAATTTTTATAATATTATAATAATTATGATATTATTATTTTTATATTATATTATTATAATAAGAATATATTATTTTTATTTTATCTTATTATAAAATATTATAAATAAATTACTAATTTAATTTAATTTAATTATTTAACTATATATTATATTTTTAATTCTTTATTATTTTATAATTTGCATCCTATTTCATTATCATTTAATAAAATAATACCTATTACGTACTATTACATTTATGCTAATAATTGTTAATCCAGCTACATATAATATTTTATTATAAAAATATTATAAATAAATTATTAATTTAATTTAATCAAATTATTTAATTATATATTATATTTTTATTTTTCATATTATTTTATAATTTACATATTATCCCTCTTCTTTTCTATACTCATTTCTTTTATTATTTAATAAAATAATTATTATTATTCATCATTGTATTTACAATATTAATTATTATTTACACTAATAATCATATATATTATTTTATTATAAAATATTATTAATAAGTTACTAATTTAATTAATTATATCATTTAACTATATATATTATATTTTTAATTCTTATATTATTTTATAATTCACACATTATTCATCTTGTTTTTCAAGTTCATTCCTACTATTATTTAATAAAATAATAGTTATTATTTGTTATTATATTTACATTAATAGTCCTTATTTAAACTAATAACTGCATATTTAAATTTATTATAAAGTATTATAAATAAGTTATGAGTGTAATTTAATTATTTAATTATATATTTTATTTTTAAATTTTTATATTATTTTGTAAGTCACATACTATTCCTCCTTTTTTCATGTTCATTCCCGTTATTATTTAATAAAATAATAATATATCATATTATTAACGACATTAGTATTTTAGTGATAAATTATAGGAAATCACATGGAAAAAGAAAAAAAGAAAAAGTGCAATAAAATAAATACAACAAAGTATAATATTATGTGAATTGTTAAGTAATATATAAAATATTTAACATTCATATGTAAAAACAGGACAATATTATGTGAATTGTTTTTAAAAGAGAAAGAATTATGTGAATATTATAATTCAAAGATGTAGAGTCTGCTATTCCACTTACTAGTCCTTAAGATGTAGAGTCTGCAACTTACGTACCTAACGATTTGAAGGTAGCATTACGTACCTAACGATTTGAAGGTAGCTTGGTTTCTAAGTGCGTGAGTTCTAAGAATGCTAGCTCACATGTTTTTTCCTTGCATAGAAGTAAATTGCACGTGGTCCCGAAAGCAACACGTCACTCACGCGTATGATAATAGTTTCTAAAAGAAAAACAGGATTTTAAATATTAGATCCATATATAATAAACAAGATCCCACTCTAATATTAACATTAAGGATTAAGATATATCTGATTGAATTCGGTTAGTTTTGGACAGATACAAGTAGAAAAAAATGTTAATCACGTAAATTAAAAATAGATTTTATAACACTCAAATTATAGACGGGAAAAATAAAACTTTGCTTTCACCATATATGAGTTAAATGTATATTCCTCTACCAACAATGACTAATCATTTAATATATGTATGATTCTAAGTTTGAATTCAGATAACTAAAAAATGGTGTGTTTTAGTTCCGAATCCCCTACATTCTTGTGAGAAGGTTCACTCTTTTGATTACACGAAAAAAATTATACTATAATGACAATGTGGATATAGTTGCATACTATGCAGAGGTTCCACTATTTTAAACTTTTTTCGTTATAATTATTTAAATTTATTTTATTATTTTATTATTAAATTAATAATAATTTTTTATTCAAATAAAAAATAAAAGTTGTTAAGCTTCTATGCCGAGAATAGCAATGGATATATATTATAATTTTCCTAAAGCAATTGCAATATTATGTTGCTATGCCGAGAATAGCAGTGGATATATATTATAATTTTCCTAAAGCAATTACAATATTATGTTGCTATGTACGTAGATGATCTTCAATATTATGTTGCTATGCACGTAGATGACCTTCAATTATGCGATCGCAACATTAAGAACGTACATAAAAGGGAAAAAAAGGAAGGAAAAAAAAAACCTCTAATTGAAAATTCTATTCGAATGGGTTGTTGCAGACCCACCATGAATTGTTGCAAACCCACCTCTAGCTGCCATCAATGCATGCCTCAGTGTCTCACTATAGTTGAATTATGTTACTTCACTTTAGTTATTATAATGTCTTAAATAAGAGGAATAATTTTTATGGTTTGTGAACTATGAAATACAAATGTTTGGTTTAACCTTAGCCCCCATCCTATAGTACACCAGGCTCCATATTTGTAGTATTTTTATGTTACAATGAAGCTTTAAAGTAGTATCATATCTCTCTCTGGTTTTTTGTAATTCTATTCTACATTTTTGTTGAAATTGTTTTAAAAAAAATTGTTACCTACACATTCTAATGAAATAAAATATCATTTTTACACATAAGAAAGATAATAACATCCTTAATGATACAATGGTACCTGATTTTATATTGAAGAATTTTCCTTGTACCATTTTGGTCAACAAATTTCATATATAATAAGTATATATCTTATAATTATAAATATTGTAGCATAGAGAGAAATTCATTAGGATCTTAATCCCATTTTAATATAAAAAACTTGGCATTCCTTCATCTACTATTTGGTTGGCACAAATGAACTCTAATTCAAGAGGAATTACTCATGAAAATTACAACAAAGCATGAAATGCACAAAACAAATTGGTAAGCAATATTAACTATAGCAAGATGTGCAATGGGGGAGATAACATAACACACATGGGAAGATAATAGCATTAAAGAGAATGCATACCTTGAACATCCCCCACCACATTTCTTTTCTCTTTTTATCAATCTTTGACCACTTTGTCCAAGCCTTTTCAAATTTGCTTTCAATTATAGCACATATTTGATGAATAACTTGAGTTGGAGGCTTGAACCTGTGCACAAAACAAATTAGAGAATAAAAGATTCATTAAAAATATAATGATTAATTAAATATTGAAAATCAACTATTGAGAAGTTTCATTTGGTTGTACTCACGTGCATCCATTAGGTTTAATCCATTAGGGTATATCTGCTTAGTTAATGGATGATGGATAAGGTCCAGATAAAGTTAATTGCATTATGTTTGAACTCAATGTAGATAAATGTTGCATGTTAGGATATTCTGATGGTTAGTAATAATTAGGAGACGGGTACTAATATGTGCCATAATATCCTGTTATTGGCATAAAATTGGATTAACTACCATAATATTGATGATTTAGTGGCACTAGAGGTTGTTCGCATGGCGGCATGGGAGGTTGGACAAGTTGATGTATTGGAAGTTAGCCATGTGGAGGCACAGTGAGCAAGCTAGTTGGAGGCTGAAGGAGCAAGGTAGGTGGAGGCTAAGAAGGTTAGCCAGATATGTTAGATCCTAGCACAAATGGCAATGATTTGTTTCTTATTATTCTTCGTCCCTATTAATGATTCATTCTAGAATGATCTTCATTGTATCTCCTTATCATCTGTAAAGTAAGAATGTATATAATTAAGGGAAATTGTGATAAGGGATATAAATTTCTTACATAGAATGATAATCTTATATAGAAAATATTTGGTCAATTGAACTCTAAAAAAGTAGGTTCATTTTTTTTGTTAAGTAGTAACAGAGTTATAATTAGCCTACCCCATGTTCCCTATATTGCATCATCATCACATAAGCTTCACATATATGTAAGGTAGTAAGTCAAATTCATTTTCTAATTCTACTTCTTATTAGTTTACACATACCATGATGCCAAGGTGGAAAATCCGTCCCATTACAAATCCAAGTAGCAGCTCAATGATGTAATAGCATCCTCTCTCTCTCTCTTTCTCTCTCTCTCTCTCTCTCTATATATATATATATATATTCCAAAACACTCCTTTTTTTTCTTTATTGAAAACTAAGGTGATGGTATATATAATTGAAACATGGGTGATACGAATTAAAGATATATATATATATATATATATATATATATATATTATATATACATATATATATTAAATAGCAGATTTTTTAAGAAAAAACAATAGATATTATAATTATTATTATAATAAAAATATTAAATTACATTTTTATCAGTCATGAGTTTATCCAATTTATAGGGGAATCCAACTCTAAAAATTGACACGAATTGATTTCTTATGGTAATCGGAAGAATATTCATATTCATACGTTGAAAAGGAGAAAACTTTAGTGACTTATAAGATAAGAAAAGATACAAGTTAGGATCACTAAACAAAGTATTGCATGGCATAAATCTAAAATGTGATAGTTATATATTTAATATTTCAATTATTAAGAGAAAACTTTAGATTACTTCAATCATTAAGTAAATTTGATCATTATAATAATTGAAGTAATCTAAAATAGAAAAATTTAGATTACTTCAATTATTAAGTCACTTTATTAAATTTATAATGTAAGATATGTCAATTTATGATTACTTCAATTATTATAAAATAATTTTATAAAAAATAATAAAATATTTTTGTAAATAAATTGATCCAATTGATACCGGTGTTTAGTATAAAATTTATATATTCTTAGCTAGTGATATATATAGGATGCCATGAAAAACCATATATTTAAGCATTCATTCAATTTATTGGAAGATACAAGTGGTGTAGTATCAAATGCGCATCACAACAAATATGGCAGAGAAAGGATAAATCCTCAATACACAAAACTAAAAAATGTAACCCATTTGTATTATTTTTAAAGTAATAGATAATACCTTGTTTGCATGTTGGAAAATGTTGAAAGTAGAAGCAATAAAATCGAGGAAAAATTTAGCATGAAGCAGACTATTTGATCCCATTTATAACCACATAATCAAAGGTACACAAAGAAGATTATGTAAGAGAAATCAATAATAAGGACAAAGAAAAATTATATCTTGCAATGAAAAAACCCAAATTTGTGGAAAACAATCCATGAAAAGGAGAAAGTCTAAACAATGAAAACAAATGCATTCAATAATGGAAGAACGCTAGAATAGTGAAAACAAACTAGGCTATCTTTAGCCTAATATTGGTTTGGACTTCAATGGTAATGACTTTCCTCTTGACCTAGACTTCAGCGTGTGCTATAGTGCTCTTTTATAGGATTAGGAAGAAGATGAAGATCAATGTTGTGGTGTGAATGGGAATAAGCTGGAGATTGATGGAGGTGGTGATAGTGGGTTTGGTAGGTTAAGGTGTGCGCAAAATAAAAAATTGGGGAAATACGTGAGCTAATGTTTTAGATGAATGACAAGAAGCTGTGGGGAAAATAAAGACATCAAGTGTAAGGGTTTAAAATTAAGCAAAAAGTTTCATGGTAGGAGTCGAACCAAGGACCCTACGCATAAGAAGAGTCTTACCTGCCGCTCGCAGTCATCTAATTTTCTCTTTGATTAGCAAAGTGAAATTATGAAAATATATAGACATTAGTGGACTAAAAATTTTCCAAGCAAAATTCGAACCTAGATCCCCAGACTTGAGAAGAGTCCTGCACACCGATAATCCAATTTTCAGTTTGTTAGCATTTTGTACAATCTTTTATATATATATATATATATATATATATCACTGCATCAATAATTTGCATATAGCCATCAAATGTAAAATATTTTCTATACTTTACCTACAATATCATCGGTCACTTCTATAATCTTCTTCACTATCATTAATATCATCATTAGTAGAATCATCTTCTTTTTTTGTCATTATTAGTATGCTTGTCATCATTGTCATCCTCTTTATCTTCATTGCTAGAGTAATCATATTCGTCACCTTCATTCTCTACTTTATCGACAATAATTTGGCCTATAAGGTCAACATAAAGTTCAATTTCCTCAAAGCGTCCATCAATGTCATGTAGTGTGTCAATTTGATCATCATTAACAAGTTGGTTCACAAAACACATTTCTTCATCCTGGTATGCAACCTCTAATTGATAGCTACGGTCAACTAGATCTCTTGGTTTTATCTTTATGATAACCCACAAATCTAATTTATCATTTACTAGTGTAGGATATGGTGTAAAATAAACTTGAACATTTTATTAAGCAAAAATGAAAGGATTATACTTAGTATATCTTCCGATATACTTTATCTCAACTATCCCATATGATGAATGCACTTTCATATCATGATTGATTATAGGATCAAATCAATCACAACAAAAAAGAACTAACTTC
Source organism: Sindora glabra (assembly GCA_020226215.1). Classification (NCBI taxonomy): domain Eukaryota; kingdom Viridiplantae; phylum Streptophyta; class Magnoliopsida; order Fabales; family Fabaceae; genus Sindora; species Sindora glabra. Next base: position 38,375,016 of record CM035227.1, on the reverse strand, counting down.
TTATCATTTTAAACAAGATACTTTAATTGAATGATTTCATTAAGAATGCCATAAAAGTCATTCTCAATAGAGTTTACATTCCTTATGTCTTTCACAAAAATGCCATAGTTGGCAATTTTTCTCCCTTCACTCCATGACTAGTATGAAACTTGTACCCATTCATAAAGTACATTGGTTATGTTTTTACTTTTCATAATGGGCCCCATGCAAGATCCCAAATATGAGCACTATGCTCTGTAAGACTAGAGTTATGCACCTATACAATGCAAAACACTATCAATTGGATTGTTAGTTAGGAAACTTAGGCTAAAATACAAGTAAGACAGAGATATACATAATTTTGAAATTAAATGGAAAATTTATCTTCAATCATCTTCTCAACATCTTGATCTGTGATATTTAGCAAGGCCTGTCACACTTGATTAATGAATACATTACATGAATCACCATAAGAAAGGTAACTAAACCAATTAATATAACGTAATTATCAGGTCTTTCAACTCAAAGACTTACTTTAAGTGTGGTTGAACTTTATCACTATTCAACAAAACATATAATGTAGCTATGGATAATTCCTTATTTATCAAAAATTAATGAACACACTTCTTAAATGGTTAGTTAAGTTAGTTGAAAATTGATAGGAGTGATACATTGAGTTCTCCATACCAGTCCATGTTTCAACCTAATTGAGTACTTTGATTTGGGGCATCTGATGCAAAATAATATTGATAAAATTGTGCTGTTTCTTCAATCAAATATGCTTCACATATACTCCTTTTCACATGTGCCTTATTTCCTATATTCTTCTTAAGTTTATTAACCTATAATGAAGCATTGATTAGTGATCTTCGTGGTCATATATATCATTAATGCAAGAAAAGTGAAGTAATTAGTTAGGATAACATTTACCCTTCAAAAGGATACATCCACCTATATTATATAGGACCACTAACTCTTACCTCATATGGTAAGTGAACTGGAAAATGTTCTATGTAATCAAAGAATCAAAGTGGAAAGATATATCCTAATTTGTACTAGATTAACAGGATATTACATTCCATTTGGACGAGCTTGCTTTCCTACAATGTTGTAGAGCATAAATGTAAAGCATAAGTCCCTAAAAAATTAACTTAGTTCAATGATTGGGCCTCATAAAGGATTAGGTAAGTCATTAAATGCTATAGGAAGAAGACATTTCATGAATACATGATAATCATGACTCTTTATGCCAAATAATTTACCTTTAGAGATATTAATGTGCCTATCTAACTTAGTGGCATAATTATTGGCATCCTTGAACTTTTTATCCATTCACATATTTTCCTCTTTTACTTCTTAGTAAAGGTAAACATTGCTTTTGGTTTGTAGACCTTACCATTACCAACATTTATAAGTTCCAAATCCTTTCATTTACAATACTCCTTCAAATCCATTCTCACCTTTGCATTGTCTTTATTCTTACTTTTAATGTCCACAGAGGTATTAAAAAGATTGTTAAAAATATTTTGCTCAATGTATATAACATTTAAGTTATGTCAAATCAAGTTTATTTTCCAATACAGTAATTCCCAAAATATATTTTGTTTTGTCCAATTGTGGTCTTTTCCATACTCGGGCAATTTAATAAGCTGATTATCAATGACCTTTGGAATCATTCATATTCTTTCCTAAACTTCAACACCTATCAACCTAGAAGGGGGTAGACATTTTTCAACTCTAATTTTTAGGAATGCATTCTTATTCCTCCTATATATGTGATCATTTTTCAAGAAGCATCTATGGCAATCAAACTATGATTGTTTCCCTCCATTTTTCAATGTAAATGCTTTTATGCCTTCTATACATATTGGGCATGTTAATTTAGATAACATACCATATGCTGGAAAGTCATTGATCATCCACATTAATGCTGCCTTACATAAGAAATTTTATTTTTTAGAAATATCATATGTAAGAACACCATCATTCCATAAGATTTGTAACTCATCAATCATAAGTTATAAATATACATCTATTTTGCTTTTAGAATTGCATGGCTTAAGTATGATCAAGGTTAAGAACATATAAGGTAAAGTCATACACATTTCAGGTGGTAAATCGTATGGTGTGATAATAACTGGCTAATGTAAATATAAGGTAAGAGATCGAGTGAATGGACTAAACCTATCAGAACATAAGCCTAAGCGAACATTTCGAGGTTCAGTAACAAAATTAGGGTATGTTCTATTAGAATATTTTCATGCTTCTCCATCAAATGGGTGACAAAGTACATCTTCCTCCCGTTGACTCTAATGATGCCACCTTATATGTTCAGTTGATTTTTTAGAAACACGTAACCTTTGAAGCCTAAATATTAGTGGTAAGAAATACATTTTCTTCAAAGGCATTTCTTTATATCTTTCTTTTCCAACTTGTGGTTCGATGTATTGAGTTGTCCCAAAAAATTTATAGCATCTCTTATCTTCATCATTTTTATAATACAACATGTACCCATTATCACAACAATTTATCTTTTTATGTCCAAGACCAAATTTTGCAATTTCCTTCTTAGTTTGATATAGGTTTTCTAGTACAAGATTTCCATCTGAGTTAGTTTCCTTCAATAACTTCATCATTTTATTAAAATAACCTTGAAGTACATTATAATTAGATTTGATGCTCATCATCCTTACTACAATAGATAACTATGGATGACTATTACAACCTATCCATAGTGGATGTTGAACAGAATTTAATATTTCATAGAACTTTAATACATTAAGGTTAAGAGGTTCTTCCATGTTGTAGTTATATTCATTTTTAAAGCTAGGTCCAACAACATAAAAAATCATATTCTGAAGATAGTTGGATTTGTTAAAGTTATTCTCATTCATAAAAGTCTTTGTGTGATCATCTTCATGTTGTGGAGATAGTTCTTCATCATGACAATGCCAACACCAATATCTAGGCATAAACCCTTTTATATAAAAATGTATTCTCACATCATATGGAATCACATATTTTTTATTTTAGCACTTTAAGTAAGGGCACCTAATAACACCCTTTAACAAAAATTCCTTGCTAACAAGCAAATGCAATAAAATGCTTTTCTCCTGATAAAAATTCATCATTATATCCTTTTTTACAAGGAACTAATTTATTATACATCCATTTCTGATGCTTTGGAGTATTCATTTGTCAAGTAAATTAAAACCTATCATATATCACATAAATTCAAATTAATTCAGTGAACAACACATTTAAATTTAATGTCCGCACATTAAAAATTTTCAATCGTAAAGCAAAATAGAAATCTATAATATATTATCACATTATCAAAAAGCTCAAAATTTTAAGTTAATATTACTTTTTTCAACAATATATTATCTTATTGATTGATAATGAATTTTTTTACTTTAATAATAAATTAAATTTTAATTTTTTATTCTAATAATTTTTTATTCCATATCAAGATAAAATTTATCACATTATTAATAATTTAAAATTTTCCCTATACTTATATTATTAAAACAATAAAAATAATTAAATTTTTTATTAACAAAAAATATAAATTTCTTAAGTAATACGTCACTTCAAGATACTACATTCACTAATTTTTCTTTATCAAAGCATGAGAAACTTATCAAAACTTACTCTAGAGGCATTTATTTAAGGTTAATGTATATTTTTTATTTTTTATTTAATTTATATGCATATGGGAATTTACAACTATTCCTCATTAAATAAATCCTACATAAAATTGACCCTAAGTTCCAAATTAAATCATTAATTTTTTTACTTATAGATCTATTATATAAAAAAAATTCATACATTTTCAAAATAACATTATTCAAAATTAGAACTAATTTGAACAAGAAATTAAAATATAATAACTATAAAACATCATCAAATTTTTATTTTCAACAATTATAAAAAGTTTTCAATAATTTATACAATAAATTTAACAATAAACTATCATTTTATAAATGAAAATTAGAAAAATAAAAAATAACAATAAACTCATAATTAATGAGTGAATATATGAAGCCTGAAAGATATAAAAGCCAACAAAAGGCTGCTGGAATAACAATGGACAAGATTTGAGATGGCGAAAAACGAGTAAGAAGAGGAGAAAAAGTTAAACAATGAAAAAATGCACTTCCAAATGAGAAATGAAATATTAAAATTTTTTATTTCTCTTTAAAGTATACTATCCATAATAGGTCATTTAGGGTGGCAAATGCCAACTAAAATGACATGTTTCAATTTTTGGCAATATGCACGTGGGATTGGGCTTTAAAAGGAGTTTCCCTAAAATTCAAAATTTATCTTCCTACCTTTTCAGAATGTGAAAGGTGAATTCCCCATGGATTTTCCATATTGAAAATTCAGCTTTATGTCTTTTTGGCAAATTTCTCATGGGTTTTTCGAGCGACTGACCAAAAATTCAGCTTTACATCTTCTCGACCTTGGAGTGTGTGAAAGGTAACTTTCCCATGAATTTTTCACACAACTTCAGCCACCCCAAACCTGCAAAAGCAAAAAAACTACCTTTTTGGTCTTTGACATTGCACAAAGGTGATTTCCCACGACATTTCTACAGCCCTTGAGGTGAGAATTTAGGGCAGTATTATCCACGAGAAATACCACTCTAAATTGCATACATTCTTGTAATGTTTTAAGTTGTTTGCCAATAATCTTGTTATATGGAAACATTATAAAGTGTAAATTAAAATAGTTATTAGGTGGTAGGCCACTAGTGAAAAGAGTTTGGATATTATACTGGAGATACTAAATTTAAAATTTTTCATTGTTAATATATCAAAAATAATTTTTATTAAAATTTTGTAATAGCAAATGTAGAGTTGGTAATAACTTAAGTTGAATTCAACTTAAGCTTACTTATTTCAATAATTTTTTATTTATAACACAACTTGAACCTAATTTAAATTAATTTTTTTCAACTCAAAGTTGAATTAAAATTAAATTCTTGAGCCGTTTGACTTGATTAATTAAATTTAAATAATTTATAATAATAAAATATTTTATTAACAATTTAACAATTTGAAAGAATTTATGAATGCAAATATTTTTAGAATCATAACAATATAAAATAAATAAGAAATATAAATGACTTAGGATGGAACTGTGATACAATTACTCATAGTATAGACATGACTAAATGTATCACAAATGATAATTTATCTCAGAATATAGAATTACATTACAATCATAAATAAATGTGAAAAGATGACATGATTAAATAACCATTGTTCCATTATTACTTCTAACTTTATTAATCATACTATAGATAATTATAAACCTTTGTGTATGTGTGTGTCACACTTATAATATAGGAAGCAATATATATGTAATAAAACATAAAAATATACAATACAATTTATGAAATATTAATTTGTTATAATATGTATGCTCATATATATTTATTTATTTATATTTCTACATTGTTGAAAAATTGTGATGTGGATGTGTGTTGACAAAATTAAAGATTAAAGAAATTTTAAGAAACAAAAAAAAAACTAACTTTAGTGATAAGAAACAAATCTAGTATAAGATAAGTATTTGTAAGCCAAAATCCTAGTAAAAATATAAATCCAACTTGATCTTAATATTAAATAAGAATAATTGCACTTTACTTACATGTGCTATATTCCTATCTGTAACTTACTCGTCTATGATTTAAAAAAGTCAATAAGAGACAACATATGGTTTACACTACTTACACTTTGTTTTGTGTGAAAATTTCATTCAAGTCAAACATAAATTATCATGTGTAAGTCATGTGCTTCTTTATTAACTCCAACATGACTTGATTTCACCCTAATTTTTCCATAATTTCACTTTGTCATTCTGAATTTCCTCTTCTGCATACTATAAAAATCTTAAATAAAAATTCACTTTGATTTCCACAAAATTTCATTGGTATAACATGAAAAGAATGATGGAATTGATTGCAATCTTTAATGGAAATTTTAAAAAAATACTACATAGGTCATTTTTTATTAGTCAACATAACTTTGAAAGCATGCTTGCAAGTAATATCAATAAGAGGTTTTCACATTCTTTCACATTTAGCAAGCCTTTATTAGAGGTATTGATTAGTTCCTTCTTTTATATTGCATTGTATTAAAGATATTTTGCTAAAATAAAAGGTGAAATTTTGTTTAAGGTTTAAGTTTTATGATGAATAGGAAATTAAAAACAATTGGATGAAATTAAAGATAAATTACATTACTATAGAATTCCGATACAATGCCTATTGTTTAAAAGTTAGACATCGATTATAAATTGATGTATATATAAGCATTTGAATATTTGATGTTGATTCCATAATTGACATGAAAAATAATAACCATGTTGGTTCTTCTATAGAAAAACTAACATGCTAGTCACTTGAAAAATGTTGAATCTTTTATATGCAACATACATTCTTAGTTTAACAATCAATACTCTTACTTATTTAATATATCGACTTTTAAATCATCAATGGAAATTGACATCCTTTCCTATTTAACAATCAATATAGTATGTTAGTTTAATTTAATTAACTAATGTCTAAAATTCAATCTATCACATCAATTTTTTAAAATAATCAACAAGTATTTAATTTTCCTTTAAACTTCACTACACTTATAGTAATATTCATCCAAAAATAATTACAAGCAACATTCAACCATATTATTCAAGTCCTATTTCAATGTTTCTATAATAAAAAATAATATCACAATACAAGAAAATTTCAATGGTAACAATTTCATTTATTTAATTGGGTCCTAAACATTAAAGACATTAAAGTAATGAATAATATATAAATGTTGCAAAAACTGATAGTAATACATCTAAAAATAGAAAAAAAATTTGCATTATGCTTTTATGACATGACCATTGAGAGAACTTTCTATGAAACCTACTATAATAGAAAAAAGGCACAAACAAGTCATAATTAATGTTATAATTGCAATACTAGTACCATATGCTTCTATTAAAAAGAATTTCATTATTTAGCTTATGTTATTAAACTTTAGTGATATTATGTATTGTTTGTTAAGTTAGGGAATTCCATTATCACCATAAGGTTAGAATTTATTGTGGTTACTGGAATATTGCATGTAAAACTTACAAATTATTAGAAGATTAAAAATTATAAAAAAGTATTAGAAACTAATAATTGAGAAAAGGACATTAATTACACATATAATATAAGCATGAAAAATATGAACTTACTTGTTTTTAATTTTTCTTAATATTATTAGAAGGATCTTTAAACTATCTCCTTTCAAGATGATGTTTACCATATAGAATCCCTTCTCTAACATGTGAACAACGTAAAAGCATGCAATGAAGTTTATTGCTTATTGAATTGTCATTTTCAATAAATAACCTACATATTGTAAACACATCACACAACTTGCTAAAGAAGTACAATATATCTAATCTGTAAGGAATATATCAATACTCATATCAACCAAAATCCTAAAAAATGAAATAAAAGATGTAAAATCCAAACAAATCTAGACAATCACACTAGTGAAACATTCTTCTTTAGTTTTAGAGAAAAAATAAGATTTTTGAATGTACCTTAACGATAAGATGAAAACGTCAATGAGATAGTCAAACTATTAGTTGAATTCAAGATTTGGTGATCTTTTATATGAATCTCTTGGTAAGCCACTACGAATTTCATAAAGAAGATGTTCTCACTTTGCAATTTGCATTGTAGCACCAAGACAAGTTTATCTTTTATTTCAACTCTTGTCTTTGTTTTCATAATTTTAATGAAAGGGAAAACAACCTTGTTTAATAATCTATATTGGTTACACACTAAAATTAATGTCTAGTACCCAATATATTATGTTTAAAATGTTTAACGATTGAATACAACACCTTAGTTTCATAGTAACCAATGCATTAGTAACCTTTAACGTCAGTTACATATCAACTAACATCATTTTCTAGATTATAATTGACATATTAAATTGTATAACAACCTCTTTAGAAGGAATATACAAGATTAATTTATTAACAATAGATGTTTGAATATGAAATAACTAGTTTTTAATATTAGTTGAATTTAAAAAATTGATGTTGTAACATATTGACATTAGTTTTAAGTAAAAATTAACATAATTTCTCCTATTAATTTTTTTTAAGTGTTATTGTCTAAAAGCCGATAATTAACAATCAAAACCTATTATATAAACAATAGAAAACACAACTAAAACCAATATAAACAATAATAAATCATACAACATTTTATCAAAATGAACTTATATCATTTATAAGTAATCCTACCAAGTTTTACAAAGATCATACATACATGCATACATACATATATATATACATACATAAATAGAGAGAAAGAAAGAGAGCAAACCCCTCAAGCCAATGCATTTCTCTTAACCAAGACATATGCAAACCATTCACCCTATAAGCTTTCCATTTTTTTCTTTACTATAAAAGTCTGTGTTACCTCTGAAAAATTGTACATTTACATACAAAACTATCATGTTACATGATAGAATTATATGTTTTGCAAAAATATCTACCTAACTAAAATTCAGATGAATTATCTTTTTCAAGTATTCATCCAATTTCATATATTTAATCATCTCATGCATGTATTTTATCATGAAATAAATACACTAGACATTACCTTTTTACTTAAGGCACTGCAATAAACTAACTCGAAAGAGTGTCAATTTCAAGGAATGTGATTAATTACTATACTAAGTACCCAAGTATGCATAACAATATTACCTCCATTTTAACTCATGATATTGCTTATCTTTTTAGCCTTGCTTATCACATAATGTATCCTTAAAGCCTCATCAACTACTTGCCTTTAAGTCGAGAAAATGTTTCTTAAGTGAGTCAAGTTAGTACACCATTTTCCTCTGAGGATAGATCATAATGAGCATTTAACAGTGCCTATAACATTATTTAATATCAAAATAAGACAACTTCTATAAAATACAACCATAAATAAAGTAATCATTCTCTACATGCATACACCCTTCACGATGCCATGCTATGTAACATTCTTGCCTCTTATCTAGTGACATGATTCTATCTATATATTTATAGAGAAACTTAAGCGATTTCATCACTTGTTAAGTTTAATATGGATCAAAGAAACCAAAATAAGTATCAAGTTCCATATTTCACAAACACAGTACAAGTATCCATTATTTTTATAATGCATGAGCTCAACTTTATAATGTCTAATATGTACATAAAAAAGTGAAAACCTAAAGGGTAAAGATAAATAGCTAATCTAAATCTACATGCAATTAATATCTAACTCTTCCATGTTGAGAAGCTGCATAATGAACTCCTTGGTTAGGAGAATGTTATATACCTTTTTCATAATCTCATTTCTTATATGTAGTGGCATCATATCTGATCTTTTCATCCCATCTAAAATAGATTGAAGCTCTTAGAAAGGTTAGGATTTTCCCTATTTAGAGTACTAATGAGGATAAGCTAGCAAATTTTATAATTCTTTATACTTTCCATCATTATCTTTGTCTACCTCTAGTGGCCTTTTAATGGTTTCTCTAAGATGAGATGCCTGACATGGACTGTAAAAAAAAAGTATAAGAATTATATAATATAGGCAATATGTATTAAAACATAAATAGGGAACTTGAAGTAATAGAAAAACCTCATCTTTTTGCACCATGTAATCACTAATTAAAACCCTCGGACAATCTTGCTAAATGCTAACCATTTGAACTAACATAGTCACCTCATCAATTTGCAATGGCTTCTCAATTGTGCCCTCCTTAACAATATATATCATGACCTTACATTATTCTTTTGGTAATGTAAAAGTGTGGAACATGCTATCTGGGAGAAACATATCCATCACCACTTACTTAGTAGAAGATTCTACAACCATCTAGACATCTATATCTATTCTATAAAAATAAATAAATTAATTTATCAACATCAATGTAAAAGTATATACATATTAAAAGTACCTTATAATAAGCAATTGGGTGACATGCATTTACTTGTGATAAAAAGGTGAAGAGCAAAAAGGCCAGTAAGGCAGCAACTATCTTACTATAGTGTAAGGGTTTCCATTTATGCCATATCCTTTTTCCTATAGGGTAACGATTGGTTTCATGCCCTTTTGCTTAAACATGAATTTCATCTCCTCCATAATATCTTTTTTCACTCTCTTTGTCATTTTAGTAATAATTTATGCTCTTAACTCCTTTTTATCTCTATCAAATGGTCCTTTAAAATGATGATGTTTTGAAACTTTCCTAAAGTCCGCCTTGAGGTCCACTGATCTTTTAACTCCCCTAACGTATATGGGATGCTCATGATTTTCTAAAGTAATAATCAATTTATCCATCCTTTGGAAATTTTGCCAGGAAGCTTTAACACATAAGCTCATCTTGACACAATGTAATTAAACATGATTAATCATATGTTGATAATTGAATAACACTCTATATTTAATGAATAAAATAATAACATTACTTATTACTCGCTTAATAAACTGCCGACTTTCCTTAATCATGTATTCACCTTAGTAGTTAACTCTAACTCTTACCTATAATTGATGTTTTGTTATGCTAGGGATAGAGGTAGACACTTTAGAAGGCTTAATAGCCTTAACAATAGTAGCAGATGCCTCAATCATTTCCTTTATCATATTCTTCTTAGGCTTTTTGTACCCGTCTCAAGATAACTCATATTTATAAGTGTTTTTGACTTGATTCACTTTATTCTTTACAATTTGGGCTTGTTGCCAAAAAAATGATGAGAACATGGACTTAGTGTTAAAATGTGGAATAAAGTACTTAGTGAGATAACTATATTTATTGGAAATTCCTCCTTTTTATGTATCTTTGAGAAGTTTACCCACATCTTGAGATTGATCTAATAACATTTATTAAGAGGATTGTCACCACCTTTTACTTCCTATTTCCTTTTATTTTCCTACTATGATTTAAATTTTTGCTGCCATTTATTTTCACAATGCATTTCAAAATTTCATTGTTATTTATTTTTTAATGTAATTTTAGTTTTTATTATTTTTTCCCATTACAATTTAAATTTTTATTGCTTTTTACTTTCCCACTACCATTTAATTTCCTAGTCCAATTCAAACTTCCATTGCCATTTAAATTGTCACTGCCATTTATTGTTTCATTACAATTTAAAATTTCACTACAATTTATACTTTTACAACAAATTATTTTTTTATTGCCTTTATTATTTCAATGCAATTTAAATTTTCACTAACATTTATTTTTCTATAGCAATTTAAATTTTCATTTCCTTTTATCCTATTGTAATTCAAAATTTCAATGCCTTTTTTTATTTTCTCTTTATAATTTAAATTTTCATTGGCACTTAATCTTTCAACTACTATTTATTTTTTTCACTATAATTTAATTTTCCTAAAATTTTGATTTTGAAGCAATATTATCACTTATATTTGATTACCCTTTGATATTTTTTTCTTTTTCACCTGAACAAAATGTTAGGTTATGTTTTTACTTGTTCTCATTAGAGAACATAAAAAAATTAGGATTTTCAATGTTCTACTACTAAAAAACAAGTAAAAAGGGATAATTGTGAACACTATTTTATTTAGGTCATATGTTTGATATCTCAACATACAAGAAAAAATTATATTTAATAAAAATAAAATATTAAAAATATAAAATTTTGAAGCTTGTATAATAATTTCTTTATGAAAGTTCTTATTCATAATTATCCATAAGAAATAATAAAAATCATTTATGTTAATTATAAATATATATTAGTTATCTCATTAGTGAGCTTTATCTCATCTTTGCACCATAAAATAATACATATGAGTTTATCTTTATCTCATTATTATCATTTTTATTTTTGCATTATAAGAAGTAACAAAAACTAGAATTTATTTCCATCTTGTTTTCTTTTATTGATTATCTAATTGTTATTCTCTCTCATTAATATATTCTAAATTCATCATTTTCCCATCTTGTTATTATTATTTTGTGTGATATGTGCATCTATAAAAATAGTTTTCATTTAATTAGTAGATAATAATATTTTTTATTTATAGAAGAGATTAAATTGAATGCAAATTATAAGCATAATTAAGAAGATAATCAAGATTGGAAAGAGGACTCTTGTCTCTCCCTTATTATAAATGGGGATTAGGTTCAAAGCAATAGGAAAAAAATATAATATAAAAAAAATAAGGAGAAAATAAAGAGAGAGATAGAAAGTGAATTTTGATGAGTAAGATTTTTGAAAATATTAAAAAAGTAAAAAGTGAAAAAGAGTAAAAGAAAATTAAGATTCAAGTTGTAGCAAATTGAAGATAGCAATTCTTATTGCATCCTTAATCAATTTGAAAGCTATTCATTGAAAAGGAATTGCATTTAAAAGGTTTAGAACTTGTTCATTGAAAAGGAATCATATCTAAAAAGGTGTATTCATGGGTTCAATATTTGTTATCATTAGCTTTTGATCTAATCTCATCTCTACCATTTATCAAATCTAAGGTAATTCATTTTATTAAATTTAATAGTGTGATTTTTATTTTAAATACAAGGATGATTAAAATAAAAAATTTGCTTCCACTATAACAATTACATTTTATTGTAATGACACCTATAACAATGACACAAATTCAATCATTTATGTAGGATTTTTAAACATTAAAAAAAACTATGTTAACGACATGGAGTCAGGATAGCTAGCTTGAAAATTGACCACTAACAGCTAATATGAATTTTTCAAGGTAGAATATATAAATGACAATATTGTCAGTATAGCTTTATTTTTTTTTAATTTCAAAAAGTTATACATATTATATGTCATCTAGATAGCCTACTTGAAAACATGCTTGTGCATAGCTTATGGAAATTCCATCAAGCAAGCTATATAGATGACATGGTTTTTTTTTATAACTTTTTAATTTTAAAAATTGAAGAACTACATTGATAACAAAATCATTTAGATATCTTACGATTAGAGTAAAAAATATATTTTCCCCTCATTAACTCTATATCGATGACTACGAAACTTTATGCCAATGATCAAATTTTGTGTTGGGTGAATAGGATTCCATCTTTAAACTGCATTACAGTGCCATTTTTTTACTAAATTTTCAAAATCTTACTTTTATTTTGTAAAATGGTTACACTTTGTTGATATTTCTGTTTCTTGCTTTCATTATTCCATTAATGGAGGCTAAAAAAATTTATACATATTTTTAATTAAACCATTTATAAATAAGTTAATATGAGGTGCATTTGTTTAGTTTAATGAAATTGTTACTTTGTATAGTTTGATATGTTTATTACTTTAAGTGATGTTGATATAGAAAGTATGAATTTCTTGTAATGCCTTGTTGTATTGGTCGATAAAATTGTAACTTTGTAAAATTTGTTATATTTATTGTTTGAAATATTTGATGAGTATGATATAGGATAGGAAGATGAATAAAATTTTGTCACAATTTTAAGTTAGAAGTAATTTAAATAATTTTATTAAATTATTAAATTATATAAAAAATAAAATAATCAAATAATGATGACAATACATTTTAAAAGTTAAATTAATCAAAATATAATATTTTTATTACATGAAATATTCAATAATTTAAGTTAATAATTTGAAATACTAAATAAATAAGTTATTCCAATATTTAAAAATTAAATAAATAAAAATATTAATTCATTAATAAATGTGTAGTACAAAATAATAAAGGATAAAATATAATAATTTGCATTAAAAATAATTCAAATAATTTTATTAAATTGTTAAATTACATAAAAAAATAAAATAATCAAATAATGATGACAATACATTTTAAAAATTAAAGCAATCAAAATGTAAAAATTTTTCTGATGTGAAATATTTAACAATTTAAGTGAATAATTTAAAATACGAAATAAATAAGTGATGTCAACATATAAAAAATTAAATAATAAAAATATTAATTTATTATTAAATGTGAGTACTATATAATAAAGGAAAATTTTGTAATAATTTTATGTTAAAATTAAAATAAATATTTTTAAAATTTTTTATTTTATATAAAATAAAGTAATCAAATAATGATGACACAAAAATTATGACAATTAAAGTAATAAAAATGTAAAAATTTTGATAATGTGAAATGTATAATAATTTATGAAATAATTTAAAATACCAAATAAATAAGTAATTTTAATATTCACTAAATTAAATAATTAATAAATGTTTGGCTCTAAAATGAGAATAAAATTTGTTATAATTTCATATTAGCAATAATTTAATAAAATTTTTAAATTGGTAAATTAAACAAAAATCAAACCAATCAAATAATAATGATAAATTAATTTTGAAAATTAAATGAATAAAAATATACAATTTTTTATTATATGAAATATATAATAATTTAAAACACTAAACAAATAAGTAATGTCAATATCTAAAAAGTTAATTAATAAAAATATTAAATAATTAATAAATGTGTAGCACAAAAATTCAAAGGAGAATAAAATTTGTAATAATTTTATTTTAGAAATAACTTAAAGAATTTTATTAAAATGGTAAAGTATATAAAAAAATCAAAGTAATTAAATAATGATGACACATAAATTTTAAAAATTAAAGTACTGAAAAAGTAAAATCTATGATGATGTGAAATATATAATAATTTAAGTAATAATTTAAAATACTAAATAAATGAGTAATGTTAATATTAAAAAATTAATTTAAAAATGCATAGTACTAAAATACAAAGGAGAATGAAATTCATTGTATTCTATAAATAATTAATTTGAATAATTTTATTAAATTGTTAAATTATATAGAAATCAAAGTAAAATTAAATAAAGGAAAATTTAAAGAATAAAATATATAAATTTCAAATATCAACATAACAAAATATAAAAAAATTAAATATTAATTACTTGTTAATTTAATGAAAAAGAGTAAATTACTTGAGCAAACCAATGTAAAAACAAGTTATTGCCATTGAAAAGTTATTATTAATCATAAGTAAAATAGCAAATATTAAGAATTATATATGAGCAAAATTTGTTATATGTAAATTAATATCAAAAGTGAAGTTATTGTATACTTAAAATTATTGTAATTGTAAAATCATAATAATTTAAAATTAAAAAATACTTACATTATAACCTTAGATCCATTCAAAGGTTAGTTAGTTTATGAAAACTAACTAACCCTTGTTCTATAAATTTAGATAATTTGAAATAGATTTATTAGTTATTATTACTAACTTATTTGTGCATTATTTCATATTATAGAAATTTCTTAGCTCTTTATTATTATCTAGATATGTACTATATTGGTTATACACTTGAAAAACTGTAAGAAGGTACTATCAAAATTTTCATAATTATACGGTGGATCAATTGAGAGAATAATTATAGGAATACATTGAATAGGATAAGACCTTATCCTTTAGAGTTAGAGTGATATAATGAATTTAAGGCACATAACAAATATGCAAGTAAGATTGAAATCTATAATAACTTGTCACATTGTTAGCTAATTATACCATGTCTATTAATAAAAGTTAGATAATTTTGTGAAATGGCTTATCTAATGAATACTGGAATGGTGCATTGACATTTGTCAAGAAAGTAAGAAACTTTTTCGATAATAGGCAATTAGTAAGATGTTTATATAAAGCGCAAAAATTTGTTGTACCAAAGATTGGAGACCATAAAGATATACCTAATAAACAATGGAGTTAATCTTTTATACACAAATTAGGTCCATTTAGGTGAGAAAGATGCATCAACTATCGAGGCTATGCATAGGGCACCTCCTAATGAGGTAGATAAAATGGTTGACATTATAAATGATTTCATTGAACCTTATGTCACTAATCAAATAGTTGAGAATCATAAAAGTAGGATTGATGACCTTTTTGTAAAAGTTAAAATAAAATTGTATTTCAGTTGCACAAAATTTTTAGCCTTAAACTTTTTAGTGAAGCTTATGTATATGAAATTGCTACATAAATGAACTAATAAGTAATTTGATTCTTTTTTGAAGTTATTAAAGGAAATGCATTTAGAGGAGAATAAATTGTCAAAATCACATTACAGAATAAAGAAATGGCTCAATAAATTAGGCTTATGTATAAGTTAATTCATATTTATAAGTATGATTGTACATTTTTTTTGGAAAGAATATGTTGCAAATTAAAACTTCTAATTTGTGAAGAGAACCATTGGATTGATAAAAACATTGAAAGAAAAAAAATGTGCCTCACAAAGTGCGATGGCATTTTCCATTAACCCCTAAGTTAAAGCAATTATATGGATTAAGACATACTACAAAAAATATGATATGGCATCATATAGGATAATCAATAGAGGATAAGGTCATGTGGCATCCTATTGATAAAGAAGTTTGGCAAGAATTTGACAGAAGGCATCTTGATTTCTTCACAGAACTGAAGAATTTTGATTGGATTAAAGTGTAAACAAATTTAATTCTTTTAGTGATATGATATTATTTTATAGCATATGGCCAATAGTGATGACCACTTACAATTTACCACTATAGTTTGTATGAAAGAGCTTTTTTTTCATACTGACTTTATTAATCCCTGCACCATAGTCTTCTAAAAAAGATATCAATATTTTCTTAAAATTACTAGTAGTAGAGTTAAAATAGTTATAGGAGATGAGAGTAAAAACTTGGGATGTTATTATTAATAGCATGTTTAAGATCAAATGGCATTATTGTGAACTATAAATAATTTTCCTGCATAAAGTAATCTTTTTGGATGGAATGGATAAGGGTATTAAGCATGCTCAACTTGTAATAAAGATATTTCATTAATTAGAGTTAGAGGAAAAGTAGTTTATTTTGGTTATTATCATTTTTTTCAAGGAGTCACGTATGGCAAAACAAGAAAAAGTTCAATAAGAAGACTAAAAGGAGAACTCCCTTAAGGTAGTTTACTAATGACATACTCATAGGCCAATTAAGTAGATTAGGTTAAAGACTTCTTAGAAAACACATGTAGTATGGTGGAGTGAAATGGAAGAAAGGTATAGATGAACTTAATTGGAGTAAAAAAAGCATATTTTTTTAACTTCCTTACTGGCCCTTAATGAATTTGAGGCACAATATTAATGTGATATATGTTGAGAAAAATGTATGTGATAGTATCATAGGCATACTACTAGACATTAAACATAAATTAAATAATGCAAACAATGCAAGATGTGATCTGGCTAATATAAATATAAGACTGGACCTACATCTATATAAGGAAGAGATAAGTTAATGAAATCATATGTTACATATAAGCTTAACCTTAACAATTGATGATGCTTCTACTAATTTATTAAAAATGTTAAGTTTTTTTATGGATTTACTAGTAATCTAAGGAAGAATGTAATCAACAATGATATGAAGATTAATAGGTTGAAATCCTAGGACCATTATGTTATTTTGTAGTAATTATTAGCACCTTCAATACGAACATTTTTACCAAAAAATTGTCATATCTAATTGTTAAGTTATGCAATTACTTCAATCAAATCTACACTAAAACTTTGAATAGGAAGGATCTCAAACAAGTTAAGGAAAATATTATCATCATTCTCTATAAACTTGAAAGGACATGCCCTCCATCATTTTTTGAAATAATGGTGCACTTGCATAGGGAAGCATTGTTATGAGGCTCATTCATTTTTAGTGGATCCATAAAAGAGATACATCAAGAACTTAAAAGATTATGTCAAGAGATATGCTTAACTTGAGGGTTTTATCACTGAAAGCTACGTTGTAGATGAAATATTAATATTTTGTTCCATATATCTGTATGGGGTAAAAACTAGATTTAATCGATTTGATTAAAACCAAGAAATATTTTAAGTTAGAATAAAAAGATGATCATCAATGTTTAGATCTCAATGTTGACTCATTAGAAAAAAATATTATTCACTTTAATAAAAGAGATCAGGATATTGCAATATGGTACATCCTACGTAACTATGCTAAAATCCAAAAATATCTAATGTAAGTTTTTCAAACTATTCACTCTTTCTTCCTAGTCATTTTATTCTAATGAATAACTTATATTATGTGGTGAGCACATGAGACAACTATAAGCAAGTGGTGTTGAAAGCATTGATTAACTACAAAAAAATAAGTTTCTTTTTAGATTTTACTTTAAGGTAATTTCTTCTTATATTCATGTTCATAATGATTTGTCTTATTTTTCCTTTTTTATTGCTCATTTTAATATTATATGGGAAATAAATTTTATAAATATACCATCTACACAAGAATAGATCCCCAAAGGTGACAAATAAACTAATGTCATTAGCTTCTGATCTAAGTTTCACAATTATGTCGTGTTTGACATGTGTAGCAAATGATATTTGGTTTGTAACTATTTCTCAATATGCTAGGCATAAAGCATAGAGTAGTGGGATTTCTATGCTTAAGATTGAAGACAACACATTTTATGGTTTATTAGAGGATATTATAGAGTTAACTTATTTAAATAATTACTTTATAACTTTATTCAAATGCAAATTATATGACATCAACCGTAAAAAAAGAAAATTATCATTGACAAGAATATAGCAACTATCTCTATCAATGCTCAATGGTACAAAATGATCTATATATACTTGCTTGTTAAGCAAAATAATTCTTTTACATCGATGATCTTCTTAATGGACCTAGCTTAAGGGTCATGAATAACATGATGTATTGTGATACTAAATTTTCTTAATGATAGTGTCTATCTCCATGAAGTCTCATATTTATGAGATAATAACTTTATGAACTTCACCTTCACAATTAACCTTAGAGATTTCAGCCTAGTTACTTCCTTAATTTATTTTATCTTCTAGAGATATTTATCTTACCATATAAGATGTCAATAACTTTATAGATAATGATAACATTTTATAAGATGAAACAGTTAATGATTACATAATAAAGGAGTTCTTAGAGTTTGATAATGACAGTGAGACTAATGACAATGAAGATGACCCTACTACTTTTAGTAATAATGATTCAGATTAAGGTCTAGACTTTTTTTACTTTTCACATCATAATTGTGTAAAGGCACAAACGTGATATTTTATATTAATTTTATTTATGTTGTGTTGTTATAATTTTTTCAAATACATGTCTTTAATAATGATTATTATTTATGTTGCCTAATAGCCATGACTAATGTTATGTCATACTATCATTGAAGAGATAGTGGAGGTAACCTACCATATGATCCTACTCATATTTCCTTAAAGTGTGAACAAGTAATATTGCTTATACTGCATTATTGATTTCAACATTTATTTCCTACAAATACATGTTATCAAGATCGTGTTATATTTGGAACCTGGTTTAACTCAATAATTTCATGGCAAAAGTAAGTCCCTAGACCTTTATAAAAAAAATTTAAAAGGCTAATGCTAAATCGTTATTGATCCATTTTAACATAATAGGTACTTAGCATGCAATGGGTCAAAACTCAAGCCACTTTACTTTTGACATAGGAATGCTAGTTAGGAAGTATTATGAGCCATTCCACAAGAATTAGAGGAAGGTACTTGAGAAAGAAAGGTTATATGTTATGTAAAAAGTTTGTGTAAGTATCATTTAACATATTTTCCTTATTATTTTATAATTGATATTAAAACATAATAATGGCATGATTGTTGCATGTCTTTTAATGCAATTCAATTTCAAGTATATAGATGTTTCACCCCAAGAATAGTGTCTCATGATCGTCACAAGTTGGTATCCAAGGATGACATTCAATTGATGCTGAGATTGAAAGTTAAATTTTCATAAGCATTTCTTAGAGCACGAGGGGCATGAGGACATTTATGACCTACATAATGTGAGGTGAACAATTCTTATGGATATGTCATCTAACTATTAAGATAAGTTATATACTTACTTTCATAGTGATGAGCATATGGTAAGAATAAAGTTAAAACTACAATTCATCATTTTTAAATTTCAATTATTCACTCTTGTATTTGTAAATTTTGTTAATTTGAATACATAGGAGTTATCTAAAAGAAATGTGGAGAGTAAGTTAAAAAAATGTGCAATGAGTGTCACAAATCAAAGTCTATTATGGTGTAACAATGCTACAAGGTATAATAAGTTAACAATCTTAAAATTTATTATTATTGAAGATTTTACTAATACAGTATACCTTGTTTTGAAACTAGTATAGAGAAATAAGGACACAAGTAAGTTGCAATTAGTGAGGAAAAATTTTCGTGATTATAATATATATTAGATCAAGGAGTAGGTGCATCTAGATGGCTATACTGCTTATATAAGTAATTAAATTCTTATTAAATATCTTACAAAGAACTTTTTACTCATACTATCTAATTTTTGTTTAAAAAATCAAGCCATGATGCTAGAGCTAGTCATCTAGCAATCTTCATAGTCTAATGCATCCTTCAATGGCTCCATAATAAATTTAACATTGATCGATGAGCCTACCATCACTAGTAAGGTACTAGGCACTTGTCTTGTCAATAGCACAAGAAAGCAGTTAGTCATATGCTTGCTAAGATGTCATATGCCATTCTTAGCACCTACTTATCAATTATAGCATTTCTTTTGAGGCAATAAAGAAATGTAGGATTGGAAAAGGATATGCAAACCTACATTTTCCAAAGTTAATAGGCCCTCCATGCATAGTAGCAATACATTCTCTATTAAGAGAAATTGTAACAATAAACTTAAAAGGAGTTGGATTCATAGTATGAGGCTCTTCATGATAGATTTAGGTCTAGTGTGCCTCATCCTACACCACTTCCTTATCCTTAGCTGCACATTCCTATACCCTTAGTACTAACTATATTTGCTTTACAACTGCCCTCATTGTAGCTCCCATTTCTTCCCCAACCTATACATTCACCTTTAAATGATGCCAACGTCGATAATGCCATTGATTTGACTTAATAGCCTTTTATATTGTCCATTGACTTTTTATTAACTATTTCATGATATTATGATGATTTGTTATTGTATATCATTTACGATTTTGCTTTATATATTTTACTTATGTTTAATTTATTGTTATAATTAATGTTATAGTATTTCTAAATTATTAATAATTATAAAAAAAATTTAAAGGTATTGTCAATTTATTAGATAATGCTTGCTATCGAAAATAATTCCTAATATGTATATATAATTAAAAATATTATCCACACTAATAACATTTATTATCTAAATAGATTTAAAAAAATAAAAATAGCTCTACATCGATGTCATTGTTGACTATATAGATTTTTTTAGGAAAAAAATTAAAAAATTAAATTATACGTCAATGACATTATTATTTGTATAGGTTCACATTTTTATTGATGACATGTCATTTATATAGAATTATGTCAAGTGACTTGTGGTGGTGAATACTTTAACAACAAATGTTGCTTGTATAGTTAAGCGTATTGCGATGACACAAATTGTCATTTGTATAGATGTTTACGAGCTTGAGTTTATGTCGATGACTTGTTATTTGGACCCCTTTATGCCAACAACTATTAGAGCTACACTAATTACTTTTCCATCTTTGTAGCTTTTTTTTTTTAGTATTTATAAAAATTAAAAACGTCAAATACGGTTTTCTTGAGTTAAATAACATGCAAACTTCAAGTATGATATATATAGTTATAATATTATATATATATATATATATATATATATATATATATATATATATATATATATATATAATTTTGGGATATGAAATTTAATTTTCATGTGCTACTAGCATATAGTCCTTTTGCACCTCAATATTATTTGCTTGTCTAGATATATTAATTCTCACATGAGGAATCACAACTGAAACTCATATAAACTACCAAAATTTTGGTTCCTCACAATCTAATTCTCAAACTATTTAAATTTATTAGTTTGTTAATTACTTTTGTAGTTTGTTTCATCAAAATTTATCTTTTTATTAGCTTAAGTATTAGTTTTGCTAGTCTAAAGATATACCTAAAGAAAATATGATATTTTTTCATTTTTATTTATTTTTTGGGTTAAAACATAATACATAAATTAAAGGCTGAATGGATTAAAATTAGCAAAATTTTTATTATCAATTAATGTGATTAGAGCGCATGTTTGAATATATAAATAAGTTTAAACATTTAGTATGTTTAATTAATGTGATCAATCCAAATAAATTTTAATGTTTAATGTGTTTAATATATAAATAATTTTTAATAGTATTATAAGGATTTAGGAGTTATCAATAAACTTAATCCTGCAGCTAAATGTTGTCTAGGTTGAATAAACTTAGTTTAGAACATTATAGAAAATTAAAAGCTTTTAGGTTTTCAAAAAAATTAATGGTGTCATTTATGTAAAATTTATCACTTTGATGATTTGGCTGACTCATTTACTTTGCTTGAAATTATAATGTGCATGTATTGATCTTATATAATTTTTTTATTTATTTACATTTTAATTATAAAATATAATATGCATTGGAAATATATAAACCACTAGAACGTTTTAGATTCCTTAGCCAATAATAAGATGGTAGGATGTCTAGTTCATAAAGGATGGTCATGCCTACTTTCTTTAATTTTAAGAATAACGCCCTTAAGAGACAAGTTTTTTTAGCTCTTCCCAAAAGAATCATAGGATATAGGTTGCTTATTTATTTTTATTTAATTTTTTTATTTATTTTTATTGATTTATATTTTTAGTTTAGATATTTAAGAGAATTTTGAACGTTTATGTTTAAAAAGAGTAAAAAAAATTAATGAATATGAATATCTTCTCTTTAAATTTTGTTTCACCAATATATATATGTATATATATGATTTTACTATATTTCCTTGCTGCTTCGTACTCTATAAATCTTCCTTTTTCATATAATAAAGGCAGAACAAAAGAAATAAAAGCATTTAATTTTACTAGAAATTCATTATTTGTTATGTTTTAAAGTTAACTATTTTATAATTTCATGTTATCTCATTGAACTTTTACAATGAGTTTCTTTTGTCTTATTAAATAATTTTTCAAAAAAGCAATGATAAAAAAATTTTATGAGTAACTTGAACTTTAATCCTTTTCTTGAAGTTCTATCGACCTACTTTTATAGGTCAAGCACATCTTTGGTAAATTTTTTTATTTATTTAAGTTTTCAAGCTTTTTAATCTCTTTATTGTTGTCGTTGTTAAGTCCTTTCTCTTATATCCTATAGTAATGGCTTCAGCTATTCAATGAATCCATTTTTTTCTCTATTTTTGATAGAGTAATAAATGAATACCACTAGAACATTTAAATAATTTACATAATTTATTTTGTTTCATTGTTATTATCAGTATCATCATTAATATGATTATTGAAGGATTAATAAAATATTCTTTTGACTATAATATATTAAATAATTAATTTTATAGTAACTATTTCTTAAATAGATATTATAAGTGTTTAACACCTTTCCCATGCATAATTAAACTCTTGAACTATTTTCTCTAGTAAAAGACCTATTTTATCCATATTTTTAGATTTCTAATCTTTCCTTTAAAAAATTAGTGGTGACTTTTATTTTATTTCTAATTATTAAAATAGTCATCATCCATATCATAATATCCTTTGAGTATGTTGTGATAGTATGTGAATATAGAAAAAACTTAAGAAAAATTTTCAAAAATACCTTTAGGATACTATTCCTCATTTTTTAATGTTAGAACCCCTTGTCCCTTCTAGTTTTCTCAATTTCTCTATCTTTACCTAAAACTTTCTTCACTTATCCTCTTATTAATTTAAGCAAGGCAAAGTACAATCTCCTTTAATTGCTTCATCTAATCAAGGTAAGAACATCTCAATTGTTAAGATTTCCTTCTTATCTCCTTTTTAGTTTAGTGAAACTTGATGAGTTTTGGTTCCAATGTAGCTTAAGAAATCTTACATTTTTTGTGTGCTTAGGTAAAAGAGGCATTAAAACTAACATCCTAATATTCTTTTCCATACTAGATAAGTGGATACTCTATCCTTTTTTGTTTGATTTTATGAAATCCAAGTTAAATTGCATATTTTAGGTTTTATGGCCATATAAACATAAATGCTTGATTTTGTGTCAATGGATGGAATTAGATTGATTTAATAATGCAAATAGTATTAATGACATGTAGTTGATGCATATTTATGAGCTTATAATGATTGGTTAGTTGATTGTTACATTAAATGCAAGTTTTAGAATGAATAAACAATTAAATTTTTGAAATTTTTGCAAATTCCCAAATGGTAGATAGCTATAACCTAAGAATTATATTCTAAAAAGGCATAGTCAACTATATAGTCAACTATCTGATCATGAATTGCTCTATAAAGATTGATAATTGATTATATATTTAATAGATTTTTAGGATGTTCTCTAAAATTGAATAATCGATAACTAAGCCTTAAATTTGCCTTTAGACTCTACCACTTGACTATATAGTTAATTATAATTCTTAAAGTTATTCTTGGACTCCTATAGTCAAGTATATAGTTAACTATATCAAGTTTTCCTTGAAAAATTATGACACCTAAATGTCCAATATGGATATAGGCTTTGTAAACTCTAAGATATGATGAAGTATGATAAATAAGGATAAGGTACATGACCTATTACCATGAAATGAGAAATTGAGCTATTATATCAAATGATACGTGGTGTGATTAAGTTATATTATTAATTATACAATAAAATGTGAAGTTTGGCCATGCATTGAGACATGGTGTTGTATAATGAAATATAGTAAGAATGGCTTTTGTCATGTTATAAGAAATGAAAGTTTTGAGCAAATTGTGCATTGAGAAATGCAAAAAATATTATATGAACACTAGATAATTAATTTTCTATATTATGTTTGTGAAGGATATAAGGTTGATCTTAGAAGAATAATGATCGAAAGTTTGTGAAAGGCATAAAATTAACTCAAGAGTCATAAAGGTGAATCTGTGTATTTATTTATTATCCATTACTTTATATTATGATATGAACTTGGAATCTAATTATTCTTAACAACTCTTGTGTGATATATTTGTGATGAAATGATTATGTTCAAGTTTCTCGAGGTTATTTGTAATTGAATTGATAATGTGGTTGATTATGCATTAAGCATTATAAAAGAATGATCTAATGGATAAGTTATTATATCATCTTAGTTATTGAAACTGAGCATTTACTTACTGGACCCTAGACTCACTCCTTTGTGATTTATTTTGCAGACACATAAATTAAGCCTCCACCATTATTACCTTAAAGTTAAACTAGCTAAATGCATGTTGTTTTGGTTATTTGATAACATTGGATATTTATATATAAATTATCTTTTAAGGCATTATTTTATTTATAGGCTTAGATAGAGGATTTGAATATTAAATCCTCTTTTGGATTAATTAGAATGACTTATCCTTAACTTAGAAAGGTTATATATAACTCGAAATTCCTCATATTTGTAAAACCTATTAATGAATGAAATGCTTCTTCTTAACAAAAGTTATCTTTTTCCTTATTC
Organism: Sindora glabra; assembly: GCA_020226215.1. Lineage (NCBI taxonomy): Eukaryota > Viridiplantae > Streptophyta > Magnoliopsida > Fabales > Fabaceae > Sindora > Sindora glabra. Next base: position 38,349,496 of record CM035227.1, on the reverse strand, counting down.
ATTCTTTCATAAAGTATTCAAAATTGTGATAAATAAACTAAATTAGGCTAGTGGAAATCAAATAGCAAGTTTCATGCCAATCACCATTAGGTTAGAGTCATGAAAATAACCAACATGGTTTACAATTTTTTTTCTTAGAAAAAAAAAAGAGAGAACACTTTACCTAGGCATTGTATGGATTCCATTTTACACACTAAATAATAAATCATTATCATTATACAAGTAGATCTTTGAAAAATATTTTCAAATTTAAAAATAAATGTACACTAAAGATCAAATGAAAATACTATACACCAAATATATAATAAATCATTATCATATATCACAATAAAATGTTATATTACAAATTTATAATTTAAATATAATAAAGATTGAATGAATGCATTATATTACAATAAAAAAGTATATAATCAAATGAAATTTAAAACCAAAGTTTCTTTCTTGATATCAAATCCCAATTGTTGCTTAAATTTCTTTAACCATATGTGTTTGAAAGGAAAAATCAAACTATGTATGCATGGAAAAAACATAAGTTTGTTCAATTCTCCCATACAAACCTTGATGAAGAAAAAAGGTGACACTTTACTTTTCATATGATAGACATCGATCTCATCTATTAATCTTGTTAAAACATCTCATCTATACTACGAGTGCACTTAGGATCCTAGAAAATGAATAGGATGCTTTAACAGGATTTCCAACAAGAAATATTGTCAAAGACTTTAGGGTTTCAAGAAAAAAAAGGATAGTTAGAGCGCAAAACACAAAATTCAAATGCCTTTTGGTACACAAATCATGATAATTGTTAATATAAAATCAATGTGTTAAGATATGTCAATTTCTATTTTTGGCAACAATCAACACTTTAGATGTCAATCATGTAAAAAATCAATATGGTAATGTCATCTCTGTTTTTTGAACTAATTCTTCACCTCCTTTTAAACATTGATCCTCTAATAACCTGTGTAGAAATATATTATGATTTTACAATGTCAATTTTTAATTAAAGTTGACATGTAAAATTACTCGTATTTTAAAAAATATTATTATATCACTATATATGTTGATTTTTACTTTAATTAATGTCAATTGGCTAATATTGTATCACAATTTTATAGTAGTATTAAGATAAAATCACATTAAATTAAGATTAATAACAGAGCATATAACTTGCATGTGATAATTTCCATTAGAGTTGAATAGAAAATTAATATAAGTGGGTAAAGTGTTAACACATCAAACCACATCTCTTTTTCACACTTTAAATCATAAATGAATAGATTGCAAATAAAATCATATCACATATAAATAATGATGAGTATTATTCTATTTTTTCCTATTAGATAATAGAATATAGTTAATTTGATCACAATTTTATCTTATCAAAATTTAAAATGGAACAAGATGAATACATAAAAGGAAAATTATTTTCTTTTACAAAAACATAATTTGCATCAAAATATGTCTAATGAGCTAAGCTCCCTGTACAACATGAGATTGACTTCACAAATCAAAATTTGAATTGAGTTGTGAACTACTCTCAGATTAACTTGACTTGCTTTGAATTTCAGCCTAAAATGAATACTATTTTCTAAATTAATAATAAAAAATAACTTTTCTAGATATCATCTAAAGAAAAATTAGATTATGATAATCAATTACTCAATAATTAACAAACAAGAATATATTTACCTATTTTTAAAACCAATTATCAATAAATAATTATACTCAAAATCAATTGTTTCGTTAGAATAACAAACATGCCCTTTACAAATAAACCTCTTCAATCATGCGCTTTAGCGAAAGACTTCTACGCCAAGCCATCATGTCTTGTCCTAGTAATTAAAAAAGTCATTTTCATTTGTTTATTCGCCCACGGTTTATGCACGATGCTAGCAAACATAATAAATGTTTAATTAGTTAGAACATAATAATAAGCCGCATGTATATTTTAAGTTTATAATTGTTTTTTTAAGGTTTAAAAATCACATTACATTGTTACATCATGTTATGAATCAAAGTCAAAGTTAGATAAGGAACGGATCATAGTCGACTATACATTCATTAGTTTATCATAAGTTTATAAGGTATGATTACGTGCATGACTACTATAGATAACAACATTCTTTATATAATTACAATTTGTCTACCATTGTCAACATGCTTGAAATATAACCCACAAGTGATGATTTGAAAAGGAATTCGTAAGAATTCCACTAAGTCGGTAAAAAGTTAGGTTATTTTGTTATACAATGGTGCATTAATAAGAAAATGTTAAATTTAACAGCAAAACAAATATATTTTATGTATTGAAAGTATGATCTAAAATTAAATTTTAAATATTTCATGTTTATTTACTTGAATTTTATAATTTGTCTTATTATTCTTTATTCAATTAACAATCCTTAACGTATATTTGGAATACATATTTAGATCTTACTTTAAGTGTACATAACATTGCCATGAAATTTAATAGTTACTAATGTTGTATATTAAATAGTATTTTAAAAGACTTAGTCTCACATCAGACAAATTTGACCTTGAGAGAAAGTTTATATAGGAAAAAATTTTTTTATATAAAATGACAAGAAAAACATGTGAGGTCAGGCCAAGGCTTATTTTTGCAAAACTAAATTTTAACTTTAATAAAATTTAAAATATCAATATATTTATTAAAACATTTAATTCTCAACGGCTATTTAAACATTTATTATTAACAGTCATTTTAACATTTATTTCTCAATGATTATATTTTCAACAGTCATATTTCAATAGCTATATTTCTAACGACTATTTTTTAACGGCTAGATTTCAGAACCTATAAAAAGCATACTATTCCTCTCATTTTGAAGAACACATTTATCTACAATCATTTTTCTATAAACACTCTTCTCCTACTTGCTGGCTTTCATTTTCCTGCTACTTACTTCCTGTTCTAGTAATGCATTTTTAGAATAGAAGACTCTATTAAATCCTAGGAGAATTATCGATTCAAGCTCTGTATGAGAAGCTCAGATAATTCTTTAAGGATAATGACCTATGTCATGCCTCAGATTGTACATCCATCTAATTTTTTTCAACAATCTCAAAGAATTATCTCAAGTGTAGTCTTAAGGATAATATCTTTATAGATAATTTTTTAAAATAATTCTTGATTCATTATATTTATAATTTATATGATGTAATTTCTCTTACCATTCTTTTCATTTATGTTTATTATCTAAGATATAGATTGTTATGATCCGTCATGGGACATTTGTGATTCAATTTTTTAAATTATTTATAAATAAGGTCACCTAAATAAATTAAAAGCTTATAGACTTAAGTAAGTAGATACTTTACTTAATTTTTTCTCTAACATTAAGTTTTTTATTGCTATTACCAGTCAATATAATGGTATTATACCTGTGCTATGCTATTAAACCTTGAATTATAATTTAAAAGAAATGATAATCTATTTATTTATTTATTTATATTTTAATTATCTTTTGGAGTTACATTGTTTAAGAATTATCCTTATTAGGAAATATCTTTACTACATATGTGAATATCACTATCTAGTAACTTGTTTCATAACTTTTTGCATGATTTAGCATGTTTGGTTTTTATTAATAATACACTATACAATTGTGGAAGGACAAAAAAATAAAAGTAGCAATTTAGTAATTCCTAATTTCATGTTTAACTTAATCCTTTGTGAAAGTGTACATTATACTTTTGAAGTTTAAAATAAATTTAAATTTCTTTTATTGAATGTTTGTAGATTGCTTGAGAAGCTTTTATTAAGATCTTAAATGACATATTTGTGGGGTTATAAATGCTAACTAATTAGCATTTTTAGATTTAATGAATTTTATTTTTGTAAGTTTTATAATGAAGATATTTATGCATGAAAAATAAGATTATGTAAGCCCTTGTAAACATATTCACTTATTATTAATATGTTTGAATAAGCTTTATCTCAATTTGATGTGTATTCTTAATAAATATGTTAATCAATATTATTGATGTTTATAAATTCATTTTACTTTTCACTTACAAATAGGATACCACATAAAAAAATAAGGAAAACATCATATGAATTGTAAAAAAATTATGCATCTAATTTATAATATTTGAAAATGTAGGAATGTCTAGTTAAAATTTTATAGTCTGAACCTAAGAAAAGAAAAAAATATGATAAAATACCTCTAATTGTATGTTTGTGGGATATGTGAGTAATAATTTTGTACATAGAAATGTTATGCTTAATTGCAATACATTAATAGAGACAATGAATGCTAAGTTTTTTTAACACATTTATCTATTACATGATATAATTTCTCATGCTAATCAAACTTGAGAATTAGTGAACTTGCCACTCGGAGCAAAACCAATAGGTTGCAAATGAATTTTTTTAAAAAAAGAAAAAATATTTTCCTGATGATTCAATAAAAGGTTTTACACAAAAATAAAATATTTATTACTTCAATACTTTTGCACATTAACAAGGATTTCTTCAATTTATATTTTATTTGTTTTGATTTCTATTTTTAAATTAGTTGTACATCAAATGGATGTGAAAACTATTATTTTTTAAATGAAAATTTAGAGGAAGAAATTTATATGGTACAATATGAGGGTTGTGAGGTTCAAGGACAGGAATATAATAAAAAAAGGTTATAAATTGAGAAAGTCTTTATATGGCCTAAAAGAGCCCTTCTAAACATTGGTATGAGAAATTTGATCAAATCTTAATAAATAATTATTTTTGTTATGTTGAAATACAAAAATTTCTATATACAAAATGTGAAAATAATGAATGTGTGATCATTAGCTTATATATGAATAATATTCTTATTTTGGTATTAATATATAGTATTTGAGACTATATCTCAAATTTTTTGTTTTGGGGAAAGCTAATGTTGTCTTGAAGATTAGAATTATAAGAAAAGATAGTGGCATTTTGTTGGCTTAGCAACATTATGAAAAAAAAACTTCTTGAAAAATTTAGTTATCTAGAGAAAAACCCTATTAGTACTCCTTATGATTCTAACACACATCTAAGAAAATTTAGAAAACTGTTATGTTTGTAGTAAGTTAGAATATCATGGGAAAAGAGTGGGAAATGACAAAGGACATAGGCTTGCGTGCACAAAAGCAGGCTAAGTTAAGCATAATTTAGTTGAAATTTGTCGATTTCTCCCTTGCACATGAAAGAATACAGGGTTAGGGATTATTTTTACATAAATTTTATTAAACTAAAAAAGATTACTTAGAAAAGGTAGAAAATTCTATTTTATAAATTGACAACATAGTTTTCAGTTTTAACTTTAAATTTTAAAATTTTTCCATTGGAGATTATATAACATCCATCCTTAATACCATTGATTTGTAACCTTATAAATCTCTTTAACTCTCTAACGTTTTTCTCATAAATTATCTAACATTCATCTAATGCTAAACATTTAGCTTCTCTTTGATATATATAGTGGTTATTTTCTCTTCCAATATAATAAAAATTATAAGAACCTCATCCCCTCTGAGATCATCCTTTCTGCCTGGGTTGCATTTTATTTCCTGCAATTTTGTATCCTTGTCTATATCAAGAAAAATCTATTCTATCTTAGAGAATATCTATGTAAACAGAATAATTCTCAAGGATAGTGTTTAGTGATGTGGCTTAGATTTCAAACACCAATGATTCTGCCAACAATAACCTAAAGCAAATTTGGTTTAAGATGATAAAAATAACATAATTGTGGTAGTCATTTCTTAAGCAAATATTGTGTACAATGTGAATGTTTGGGTTGTAGACTAAGGTGCTACAAGGTACGTCTACGTTAACAAAGAAGCCTTTATCTTTTACTCACTAATAGGAGATGGAGAAGATTTTATTTACCTTAGAGATTCAAGAATTACAAAAGATCTTAGATAAAGTAAAATACTTCTGAAACTCACATTTGGCAAGACCTTGACTTTAGGTAATGTTTTACATGTGTCTAATATTAGAACAAATTTAATTTGTACATCTTTACTAAAAAAATTGGGATTAAAATATCCGTTAAATATGACTAATGAAATACTTAATGAATTATGATATTTTGCATAAGTGGATTTCTTGTTGTATCAGAAGGATACAGTGATGCTAATTGGATCTTTAATTTAAATGAGACAAAATTCGCTAGTGTTTATGTATTCACCCTTGGTTGTGATATGTGGCTCAGAAATCATCCAAATAAACAATTATATATAGATCCACCATGGAGTCAGAGTTTGTGACTCTTAAGATGGCTAGAAGTAAAGTTGAGTGGATAAGAAATTTCTTATTTGATATATCGTTAGGTATAAAACTAAAACCTTCAATATCTATACATTATGATTTTGCATAAGTGGATTTCTTGTTGTATCAGAAGGATACAGTGATGCTAATTGGATCTTTAATTTAAATGAGACAAAATTCGCTAGTGTTTATGTATTCACCCTTGGTTGTGATACGTGGCTCAGAAATCATCCAAATAAACAATTATATATAGATCCACCATGGAGTCAGAGTTTGTGACTCTTAAGATGGCTAGAAGTAAAGTTGAGTGGATAAGAAATTTCTTATTTGATATATCGTTAGGTATAAAACTAAAACCTTCAATATCTATACATTATGATTGCCAATCGGCGATAACATTGCAAAGAATAAAGCTTTCAATGGTAAAAATTGATGTATTAAATTGAGACACAATATTGTGAAGCAATTGCTTAAAGATGGAATGATTTTCATAAATTATGTGAAGTTAGAAAGGAATTTGGCCAATCCTTTGATGAAACCCTTGGGTAGAGAATAAATAATTGAAACATTAAGAGGAATAGGACTAATGCCATTTTAAGAAATTAACATTGATGGGTAACCCAACCTATGTGATTGGAGATCCCATGAAGTAGGTTCATATAGGTAATAACAAGTCAATGTTAGTTCTAAAAGTACTAGAATTAATTTTATGTGTCCCTCTTATGGTGTGCGTGATTATTCCTTTAAAATTATAAATTATATGTAACAATGAGCTTAACTTTTAATGAATCCCATAACCCTTATAGGTGGTGTATTTAATTGCAGTGTACACTTGATGGATTCAGCTATATGAGTACGGAGTGAGGTTGCTCCTATGAGATATTCGCAAAATTTCTAGAGCACTCATAAACTACTAGGCACACGCATGGCCTATTAGTACAAAATTGTATTGCATAGGAAAATGATTTACAAATGTAAATTGATTAGTGAGACCTCTATTTTACAACAAGATATTATCAATTCATAAAAATTAAATGTTTCACTGACAACTCTATAAATTAAGTTTCTCTCTTTCTAAATTTGATTCATAGTCTGTAAAAACATCAAATCAATGATTTACATTTATTTGAGAACTTAGTAAAGATTCTTTATTTCTTTATTTTCTTTTATAAGTCTTTTGGAAATATGTGGGAGATTGTTGTACATTAAGTAGTATTTCAAAAGATTTAGTCCCACATCAAGCAAATTTGGCCTTAAAAGAAAGTGTATATAGGAAAAAAATTTATATAAAATGATAAGAAAAACATGTGAGGTCTAGGCAAAGCTTATTTTTGCAAAACCAGTTTTAACTTTAATAAAATTTAAAATATCAATATATTTATTAGAATATTTAATTCTTAATAGTTATTTAAATATTTATTACTAACGATCATTTTAACATTTATTTCTTAATGATTATATTTTTAATGGCCATTTTTTAACGACTAGATTTCAAAGCCTATAAAGGTATATATTCCTCTCATTTTGAAGAACACACTTATCTACAATCATTTTTTTACAAACAATCTTCTCCTATTTGTTAGATTTCATCTTCCTATTGCTTACTTCCTGTTCTGGTTGTGTATTTTCAAAGCAAAAGAGGCTGTTAAATTCTAAGGAAATTACTAAGGCTGTTAAACGGGTCGCAGCCTGTGGACTGGCCTACGACCCGCGAACTCTTTTTATAGATATGGATCCTTAAAATTAAGTCTGTTTTTGAATGTGGGTAATACAAATTGGCTCGTCACAAACTTGGTCTACGATGAACCGATTCGTATCCGCGAAGTTCATAGATTTTTAGTTAAAACTCACGAACTGATTCGTATTCGCATGAGTTTTGTATGGGTTTAAATCCCTAAAATTGAATCCATTTTTTAACACAGGTAATATGGACCAACACGTCACAAACCTAGCCTATCACGGACCGGCAGTATTTGCACGGACCGGCCCGTTTTGCAATCCTAGAAATTACCGGTTCAAGTTTTGTACAAAAAATTCAGATAATTCCTTAAGAATAGTAACTTGTGTCATGCCTCAAACTGCACATCCATCCAATTTTTTCCAACAACTAATAAATCAAAATACTAAGACGGGTTCATACGCAAAATAAACGCACGGAAACATTACTATACTCCAATAATAGTTGTATTTTGATTCTAAACTAAATATTTAATTATTTATCCAGCTAATACAAAATCTGAGTAGTGGATTCAAGTTGGCAGAGAATTTTTCAAAATTATAAAATTATACTTCAAATTAAATATATTACCATTTGTGCGAGAGCTGCCAAGTCAAATATATTATACTAATAATAAAAGAATCGGAAATGTTCTCGCCAATCATAACCAAGAGTACACTACCATTTGAATTCATTCTTTAAAAGAAGAGAGTGGTTCCTAGAAATGAAGATCCACCTTGCATTAAAGCAATAATTAGAAATTAAAAAGTTGCACTACTAATACAATCAAATTCTTTTACGGCATTCTTATTGGGCCAAAAGAAGCGTCCACCACAATTATACATAGGATTTACATTAAAATTATTGGCGTTTTCTTTTTTAACATAGAATGGGTAATCTAGTTAACATATATATGTAAAGGTTGTAAGTTTGAATTTCAAATATTATAGAAGGTAAAATTTCTAAAACATTATTAGGTATATCAGTTGTTCACTTTTTTTTTTAATAGTAGTAGAAGTTAAATTGATAAATTTAAAATATTAAAAAAATAAAATTTTCAAATGTCATATATTACTTGAACGAATGACTTCTAACGGAATTATTTTTTTAATTTACATTGAGATATCTTCGTAATCAAATATTACTCGGAATTGGAATAATATACGATAAATCGATCATTACAAAGAAGGCTCTAAAAGTCAAATTTCGGATCGCTGTCGGGCCTGCCTTGTAATTAGGCCAGAAGTTCTTGGTATTTACATTCAACTCTTATATCAAAATTTTGTTACATCTTAATTTGTGACACCAATACTTTTATGTTATTCATTATGTTTTGGTTTATTTCTCTCCGGGGACTATAGGTGCAATTTACAAAAGAAGACAACGCCAGCAACTCCTGAGCCTATAAATAAGTCAGCAAGTTCATAGTATTGCCGTCCTCGCACGGAGCTTAAGGCGTCTGACTTGGATGTCAGACTAAGGAAGAGAGAGAGAGAAGTAAGAGAGAGATAGCAGAATGGCCGGAGGAGCTTTTGTCGCTGATGGGCCGACAAATAGCTTCGGCGGCAGGATTACACTCGCTGTTGCTATCACTTGCATCGTCGCCGCCTCTGGGGGACTAATTTTTGGATATGACGTCGGAATTTCAGGTTTCTTTTGGTTAAATCATTTCTTCTTCTGTTTTTTTTCTTTTAATGGATATGACTCTTTTTTTTTTTAATTTTCTTCTAAGTTCTAACCTCGTTTTATACTTTGTTTTCCGATATGAGATTCATATAACTTTCGTCAGTGTAGAGTCTGATAACGAATAGCTCCCATGATCTTGTAGGACACATCCTATAAACCCAAAATGAAACAAGGAAGTATTACCGGAATAAGAGAGACACTTTTTTCTGTTAACAAAAATGACTTCCAACAAAATTTTAATTTCTAACTTTTAAATAAGTTTAAATAGTTTCACATACTATATTATACATTTTCAAATATATAAAAATTGTTAACCTCTTCTATACGTAAATGTTAACGGTTTTTAATTTACTTTTTAATTTGTACAAAAAAATATATTATTAATTTAATTATAATATAATAATAAAAAATATTTAAATAATTTGAAAAAAAAGATATCATTCATTTTTTTATTTTTATAATGAATATACTTATTAATAAGAATAATTGATAATGATGGCAAACTCTATTGTATGTAAAAGTAATTCAACTGGTAATTTCCACCAAAAAAAAAATTCAATCGGCCACTTGTGTGTGTCTCTATTCCTTTGGCTGTATGCCTTCGTCAAGTTCTACGTACCAGAAATGTTTCTGGTGGTAGAAAATGGTGATATAGTGATTAAAATTTGAATATTTTATTATTGAATTATTTTTTTATATCAAAATAAGTGAATTAAAATTAAAAATATAAAATTTAATTAATTAAATATAATTTAACAATAAAAATATTTAACATTTAAAAAAGTCGGGCTCCTAGTAGTATAACCTCTAATAAAAAGGAAATTTTAAGTATTTTCTTTTGGAAATATCTTCATCTTTTTTTCAAATTAAAAAACAACTTTTCCTGTAGTGTCACTAATGGATAAGGATTTGAATTGGCTGTTGTGACCAGTGATTGCTTTGATTAGCCTACTAGATAAGGTGTTGAATTAGTTAAACCTAACACTAACTGATATTTGAAAATGTTGATATCAATTTGCAGGTGGCGTCACTACTATGGTTCCATTTCTGAGGAAATTCTTCCCAGAAATATTGAGAAAGGCAGAAAGCGCAACGACAAACATCTACTGTGTGTATGACAGTCAGGTGTTGACATTATTCACGTCATCCCTATACCTAGCAGGGTTGGTGTCTTCTCTTGCGGCCAGCCGAGTCACGGCGGCGTTTGGTCGGAGAAACACCATGATCCTGGGTGGCTTCACCTTCCTTGCCGGCGGCGCCATCAATGGTGGCGCTGAAAACATTGTTATGCTCATCTTGGGTCGTATCTTGCTTGGCCTTGGGGTTGGTTTCACTAATCAAGTGAGTCTTTCCGCATACCAAGTTGCATCATATGATCTTCTATTTAATATAGTTAGTTGGACTTCGTCGCAATAAGACAACAACGAGCGGGCTTGGATCATCAATCACGTTAATTTAAATATTTAATCATGCGGCTTATTTTAATCTCATTCAACCTACTTAGTTTGTGGGAGTGAAAAAAAATTAACAAAAAAAAAATTATATTTGAACAGGTAAAAGAAAAAAATAATATTAATTAGTTGGTGCGTTACTTCTACACGCAACATGACAAAGACATTGAAAGATGATAAACTGTGTGGAGTTGGTCTGTGTTGCTTTCTGTATAATAAATAATTCACGGATAACGATTTAAGCACTTGGACAAAATAGGATACTTATTGACACATAATTAGGGGAATCTAAGTAAATTAGATCATTTTAAATTACAATGGAGTTATTTACCCAAAAAAAAATTAGAATAGAGTTGGAGCTAGAAACAAAAAATAACGACCGGGCCAGAGAGTAATACCTATGGACTTACGTGAAAATTTAATTATTTTTAAAGATAGGACAGAAAAGTTGTAACCAAAATATAAATAAATTTTTTGCAATTTTCAAAATCTTGAGGGGCAAGCGGGTCACAATCAAAGATGTGCGGCCTCTAAATTTGAACAAAAATCTTATATAAAATTAAGTTTCAATTTTTTTTATATTTCTTATATTAAAATTTATAAATTTGACTAAATGTCTTAGTCTTTGATTTAAATTTAAAATTTAATTTAAAATTTTATTTTCAGTACATATAATATTATTAAAATTTGAATGTGTCAAGGTGGATGATAATTTGTGGGAAAAAATAAATGAATACAATATTAGATTTTTTTTTCTATCATCATAGTTTTAAATTACAATTATTGTTACGAATGAAAATTTTAAAATATGTTTAATATACAGTCAGGATGGTTCATAAGAAGAAAACGTAAATGAATACAATATTGTTTTATTTACTGCAATCCTAATTTTATATTACAGTTATTATTAATAAAATTTTATACCAATATAAAAGTTGTATTTAAAATATTGTGATTGTGGATCGGAATATAGATATTTGTTCATAATATATATTTTCATTTTGGCCTAATCTTAATTTAATATATTTAAATTAGGCTGCGCCGGTGTACCTTTCTGAGGTTGCGCCGGCGAAATGGCGGGGTGCATTCAACGCCGGCTTCCAATTGTTCATAGGAGTCGGAGTGGTGGTTGCGAGTTGCATAAACTACGCCACGGCCAAGAAATCTTGGGGTTGGAGACTCTCTCTTGGCCTCGCCGTGGTGCCAGCAGTCACTATGACATTTGGTGCCTTCTTCATTTCCGACACTCCCAGCAGCTTAGTAGAACGTGGCAAGGTTGATAGAGCCAGAAAAGCCCTACGCAAGGTCAGAGGGTCCGATACCGATGTGGAGCCTGAGCTGGACGAAATCATCAAATGGTCCCAAGTTTCAAAAGCCATCAAGCAAGAGCCGTTCATGACAATATTTCAGAGGCAGTACAGGCCTCACCTTATTATGGCAATTGCTATACCATTCTTCCAGCAGCTTACAGGGATCAACATCGTGGCGTTTTATGCACCTAACCTCTTTCGGTCTGTGGGTTTTGGAAGCAACGCAGCTTTGCTTTCGGCAATTATCCTTGGACTTGTTAATGTTGTCTCCGTGTTGGCTTCCACTGTTGTGGTTGACCGATTTGGTCGAAGGTTCTTGTTCATTATAGGTGGCATTCAGATGTTCGTCTGTCAGGTATATAAGCAACTGTCTGATTTTTTATTCTTTCACAGCAAAAATCACAGTCATGATACCAGTTAGGTGTTGATTCAATTAAAAATATGTTGGTTTTGAATCTCAGAAACGATTCTTGTTGGTTGTTGGAGGGGAAAAATCAACTGGCTCTAGTAAAGTAGACGCTTATGACCAAAGGTTTAAATTAGGATCTATAACTATAATATTGTGTACAATATTGTTATTATGGAATACGAATTATATCACAACTGCAATATTTATTTCATATCTATCTATAATTTTGCTAATAGTTGTAAAACCACAGCTTAAAATTATGCTTATCATATGATCAATGCCAGTGCTTCCAATTATGCTACTATATGTGCATATTGCAGGTTGCGGTGGCTGTGGTGCTAGTAGTGGCGACTGGTGTTCATGGTACAGAGCAAATATCAAGGGGCAGCTCAGTCCTAGTACTGGTGCTGATGGGTATCTACGCTGCTGGTTTTGGATGGTCCTGGGGCCCACTGAGCTGGCTCATCCCAAGTGAAATCTTCCCATTAAAAATCAGACCCACAGGACAGAGCATAAGCATTGCTGTCAACTTCCTGACCACTTTTGTGTTGTCTCAGACGTTCCTGGCAATGCTTTGCCACTTCAAGTTCGCTGCCTTCTTGTTCTATGCTGGTTGGATTGCTGTCATGACCATCTTTGTCGTGCTGTTCTTGCCTGAGACAAAAGGCATTCCTTTGGATTCTATGTATCAGGTTTGGGGGAAGCACTGGTTTTGGAGCCGCTTTGTTGTTAAACAAGTAGAAAATCACGATAATCTTCCTTGAACTAACGCTTTTGTGGATTACATCTTGTCTGGAAATATAGAATATAGTGATTTGTATGGCAACTTCCCCGGTGTTAATGGTCTTAATGTACGAAAAATTTGTATTGTAACTTTTGATGTTTGTTCTGCAATTTTTGTTTTCCTCTCCGGAAATTTTACATTCACATTCGCTTATTTCTATACGTATTATATGGCATTGTATAATTAATTAAAATTTTCGTGATTTTCTTTACTTCTATGGTTTCAGTGTACTTTTGTATGAGATTTTAATTTTTTTAATATACTCGGACATTATGCATAAATTACTAATACATGCTAATCTAAATTGGTCTAGTAAATTTTTAGAAATATTATCAATATAGAACAGTGTATGACATCTTGTTTTTTACTCCCTTTGCCAAAGCTAGGAATATTTATCACGAATGCAGCAAATCAAGAAAAGTGGCCCAAGCCACCCAACCTTCAACGAAAGACTGAAAAGCCAACCAGCATCCCCATTATCCTCAACTAAAGAAACAATAAAAATTGAAAACAAAATATTCTAAATTATAATTGAAACGCGGTCTTAATTTTGATGTGATTAACATAATTATGAATAAATGTAATATATATATATATATATATATATAACCAGCATGATGAAAAATTACAGAAAATTGTGATTACATACTGCTGTTTGGCAGTTTAAAATCTTGTGAGTAATAAAACAGAAGAATGAATCAAGAGCTGTTGGAAACGTTGATTTAGATCGTCACTAGGATCTCATTGCTAGAGTCCCATATCCACTGATTCATGCTACTGCACCCTCCGTGCTTAATTTGTCAAGGTAAGTACCATCCTCAGCCATACATAGTTTTAAATTCATCGCAACTGCAATTTTATTATGCAACAATTATATTTTCTCAATTTATTTGCAACTTCTTTATTATAATGTGATTGCAATTGTAATTTAAAATGGTAATTAAGATCAACTTGAAGAAGTTTTTTGCTTATGTGACGGTGAATCACCACAATCATAGAGCCACCATTTTCACTTGCCATTTCTATTCAACAGGAATGTTATGGGTGATTGTGGTCTAGAGTTATTAAACTCGAACACCGACTGATCGATTCAATCGGTAAATCGACGGTCGATGGTCGATCCAATCTAAATTGTACTATTTAACTAATTTTTTAAGTGAATTTATAAAAAAAAAATTAGTTAAACCGATAAAATCATAATGAACTGTTTACTTTTAAAGAGAAATTCCAATTTATTTAATTATAAAATTTTATATAATTTCAAGTTATTCTTGTTTTATTATTGTTGATACTCAATTTTGTTTAAATAATAATATAAATAAAATAAATATTAAAAAAATTAAAATACATTAAAATTAAAAAATAAATAATAAATAAACCAAAAAAATTGTGATTCACATGGATATATTATTTCTAAATTCATTTTTGCAGATTTTGTAATCGAAAATTGTAAAATATGTTGCCAACATTCTATAACTTCTTTATGTTTTACGTGAGTTTTTAAATCTATTTCCATAAATTTTTGCAATTGGAAGCTTTGAAATTTAGTTACCAACATCTTATTGAGTTTTACCGAACATTACATATGAAATTTGATTTTCAATCAATTTTATTTCACGTATATAAAATATAAGAAGTGTGTTATTCATGAGAGGTCTCTCCTCTCTCTCTCTCTTCTTTTATTTTCTCTCACTCTCATTAGTTTTATATTTGACATCTTGAGTTTCCTACATGGGAAGAATTAAAAAAAATTTAAAAGAGGAAAATACTAATCTTATAGCCCCTTTGGCATCATCTCATCTTCCTTTTATCAAAATTTTGGGGTTTTTATCAAATGTTGCTTTTGTTGCAGAACAATCCTCATATTTTTTACTACCAAATCTCTTTCTCTCACCCTCTCCTCTATAATCAAAATCTAGAAACACATCTACGTTTCCACCATGGCCACATGCACTTCTCCTTCATCTCTAGTGCTAACATACGCAGCTTCCTCTCTACACCTCCAAAAGCACAAGACAAAGCTACCGCTATTACTATATTGAGGCTCGCTTGATGAAAGAAACTTATAGTGTTGGTGTGGATTAGGGAGTTTGTGTAGTCATTTACCTGAAGAGGTCACTACATTATAAAAGAGAGAAGTTATTCTTCTTTCATTTAAATAAAACAAAAATGCATGGGATGCCATGTGTCATCCCATCCAACTTGCAATTTTTGCCTTTTTTATTTTTATTTTATGTTTTTATTTCTTTTAAAAGAAATTAATATTTTATTTATTTAACACATAATGTTAAAATGTTACTTTTTATAATTCCTATGGTAATTAAATTAAAATAGTTTAAGAATTCAAATTGTTTTAATATTTTTGAAATAAGAAATATTTTTAAAAGTTAAATCGAGTGAGCTAATTAAATTAAAAAATCTTAATATCATTGTATATAAAAATTATCATATATTTATCGTATGCACTCATAATTTATATTTTATTTAAAAAATATTATATATGTGTGTGTATATATATATATATATATATATATATATATATATATTTGTGATGATAGAATAATGCTAAAATTAATTCTAAATGTGATAAATATATTTTCAATTTCATAAAGTTGGACAAATTTAATACTTAAAAAATTATAAAATGATATTAAAATTATGATTTTAATTTTCTTGAGCAATTTTTTATTTAGATTTGATCATGAAATTGAACAAATTTGATACTTTAAAAATTATAAAATGATATTAAAATTATGATTTCAATTTTTTGAACAATTTTTTATTTAGATTTGATCATAAAGTTAGATAAATTTAATACTTTAAAAGTTATAAAATAATATTTGAATTATGATTTTAATTTTCTTGAGCAATTTCTTTATTCAAACTTGATTATAAAGTTAAACAAATTTGATTCTTTAAAATTACAGAATAATATTGAAATTATAATTTTAGTTTTTTAAATAACTTTTTATTTAGATTTACTTGTAAAATTGGATAAATTTAATACTTTAAAAATTATAAAATAATATTAAAATTATTATTTCAATTTTCTCAAGCAATTTATTTATTTAAATTTAGCCATAGAATTGAACAAATTTGATATTTTAATATTATGGAATAATATTAAAATTTTAATTTTAATTTTAATTTTTTAAATAATTTCTTTATTCAAATTTGATACTTTAAAAATTATAAAATAATATTGGAATCATTATTTTGATTTTCTTAAATAATTTCTTTATTCAAATTTGATCACAAAATTGGATAAATTTGATATATTAAAATTATGTAATAATGTTGAAATTCTAATTTTAGTTTTTCTAAATAATTTTTTATTCAAATTTAGTGATGAAGTTGAATAAATTTGATATTTTTAAAAATTATAAAATAAAATATGATTTTAATTTTTTTGAATAAATTCTATTTTCAAATTTGACCATAAAATTGGATAAATTTAATACTCTAAATTAAAATTTATTTATTTCATATTTTTAAATAAATAAATAAGATTACTTAAAATCATTTTTTTTATTTTATTATTTCAAAAAGTCATATTACAAATATTAATAATTTTTTTTCAAAAATAATAAAATTTGAATCTTTAATATATTGAAATTAAGTAATTTGGTTGCATTTGATAAGACTTAATATTATTAGGATATTTTCTTTCATTCAAATTCTACTATGAAGTTAGATAGATTTGATAATTAAATAAAAAATTAACTAAAATTAAAATTACATTTTTAGAAAAAAAATATAAATATAATATCATAAGAATTATTGTAATTTAATTTAAAAAATAAAATTAAAATAAATAAGTAATTATTCTTTGAATAGACGTTATTAGGTACTATTACATTCCCTATACATAATCAATTTCCAAACTTAAATTCTGAAAATATAAACTTCTTTCAATATTTCAATCGCATTTGGTGATAATTTTTTTTTTTTTATTGATACTCGCTAACATTTTGAGAAAGTGTGAAATTACTCATCTTCCACCATTTTACCATGAGGCACTCATGACAACTATTACGAATCATAATATAAATTTAATATTATTTTATTTATTAAATATATATATTTAATATTTTTTACTTATTTATATTATAAATAGTTCAAGCAATATCTTATTAGCTATAACCCAATAAATCAAGATCTCATCTTATTTAATATCTGGTTCGGATCGAATAACTTTGGGATCCAAACCAAGCAATAATAAGCCCTACGAACACAGTCACGCCCTGTGACTCTGTGAGGGCACACATGTATGGGTTTGGCTGATATCCTATTTTAGTTGGGCTCTTAACCCTAGCTGGTTTGGACCTTAGAGAGAAAAATTAATGAACTAAATCCACATTTTAAAAATATTTGACCGGAGTTTTTCGTATTGGCACTACTCTTTTTATCAAGACTTGGAAAGTACCCTAATGTTGTATTCGAAATTCTCTGAAACGTATGTGATTTTCTGCCCTCATCAATTACGGATTTAATATTATTTCTTATTATAGATTTTCTTCCTAATTAAATTAGATTTTTTAATTAAATAGGAATTGTAATAACTTATTAAGCATTTTTTTTCATGTAAATATTTCTATTAAATATGAACAATTGGCGGAAAAAACCAACATGCAGATGCAATAAGAAGAGAATTTATATGCAGTCCAATGTAATGTTACTTTTTCTTTTGGCCTGAAATGTAATGTTACTTGAAATTACTCTTTTGACAAAATAAAAGTTAAATACGTTAAATATTTGTATCAATTATTTATTCCCTCCTTGTTACTGAACTCAATGCCAAAATGCTTATAAATTGCCGACACTAGTCTTTGCATAACTATAATAAACATTACCTACAATTAGGCTGGTCACCAGATTAGAGATATTCGTGGATAAGTCATCGGATTTCTCTTGCATGATTGTCACGCATGTAAAACAAGTGGGATGGGGGTGGGACTCGCCCACGTAAGCCAGCAATTTTAATGGGTAAAATTGGATACGCACAGGAGGTTGTAGGTGGTCTGCATTAATTTATTTTTATAATAGTAGAGATGATAAAATTATTAAATACACTCATGCAAAATGAGAGATCAAATTTTAGATATGATAGAAGATACAAAATTTTTAAAGGAATGTTAAATTAGATTAGATTAGATTAAAAAAATTATTTTTTTAAATTGCAATTAGTCAATTAGAGTTTCTTTTTACTTTTTGTAATGGAATAGTCAAATAAAACTAAAAAAAAATTATATTAGATCATTAGACATTAAATTGAATTGAATTAAAAATTTTCAAATATTTAAATTATTAAAATAAAAAGTTAAGCCCGCAGGCAAGCATATCAATATCAACCCACATAAAAAATAAGTTGTATATAAAGTGCTCTTGACTGCCCAAGCCTTTGAGCCTAAGGCTCTTTTTATGAAATATAATAATTTAAGTCCAAACTCAACCTATTTAATTATTTTAGAAAAAACTTTAATGTCATCCAACCTATGGGTCAAGATTCGGTTTGAAAGCCTATTATTTTTGTTTTTATTTTAAGTAAAAAAAATATATTTTATATAAATAATACACATTTAAATAAATGATAAAATATTTATTTATATCAAATTAAATATTTATATAATCAAATTAGATTGAGCCCACTCATTTAATATAATCATATTTCAAATTTGACCTGAATATTAATTGAGTCATAAAAAAGAATCCAAAAAATATTTGGATCATAGAAAGAATTTAAATCTTTTTTTCTCCCAAACCTTTCAGATCAAGCGATTCATCCAACCTATATATAGATCTACACTAAGTTTTTAAGTTAATTACTCGTCTTTCTAAAAAAATATAATTTTAAAAAAATTAAAAAATATTAACTGTAATTAAGTTAAATTTTAAGAGTGATTAATATAGTTTTCTCATAAATTAATAAATAAAAAATGCACTTTCGTGTGAGTTAACACTTTGTTAAAGTGTTAGATTAGGCCTAATAATACGAACTCTTGATGAAATTAACGTGGGTCATGCATCAAGATCACTAGGGTTCTTGAGGAAGAGGGACGGACATATTACAGAAGAAAGAATGGAAGGACGGGAAGAGAGGAGGTATTTGGAGTCATAAAGGATTCACGCAGCTCCGAAAAAGATATGACATGGCAACTTGTATTCTATGTACCTTACGAAGTTATGAACATGGTACCGTAACGACCAGAACTTGAAGAAAAACAAGTATTAGGCTTACGTTGTTCTCCAAATTTGCCAATTCAAACAGTTGACGTCTGCTTACAACTGGCACTGCGGCCATTTATTGTACGCTCATTTATACGATGATTTCATTTTTCTGTTAGCTTCCAATAGCTAGTTAGCACTGCTAGGAAAAAGGGATTTTTAATTTTCTCCATTTCATTCTATTAAGATATAATTTTTGTACTAAGATTTATTTTTTTTATTAAATTCTACTGTTTCAAATAAAAATAATTTTATATCTATTTGTTTTTAAAATTCATTACATCCATTTTCTAGTAAAATGAGAGGATCGTTCTCCAGAAAAAGTACGTTCATTGTTCCTTATATTTCTACTACATTAAGGTTTTCAAATTAAGGAAAGCTAAATCCATAGCATTATTGGACTAAAAAATTTCACTTACTAACTTTTTACAAATAGATTATAGCTGGCGAAAAATAATAGTAATTAAAATTGTGGGGAAGAGTTATGTGGAAGTATAATTGGGCGTATGGTGTTGTTATCCAAATTTAACATTAATTTTTTTATGAGAATTGTAAAAGTATAAAATTCTCTTCACAGAATTCGCAAATCTATTACATACATAATTTTCTCAACGTAGTCTTAATTTCATCGTAAGAAACTCTTTCTTACATGTAAAGCGATGGGAATCTACGTATTTTTTTGGTAATTTTGATATAATTGGTTCTTTAGCTGTCAACCAATTTTTAAATTTGAAAACAGAATCTAAAATACAATAATTACTGCATTGAGTAAAAATTATAACTTTATCAATTAAATATTAATTTTTTGAAAGAAAATTTTGTATATAAAAAGTACTTTAATGAAAATTTAAAAAATTATAAGAATATGCAAAAATTCAAATTTTTTGCAATGAGCGTTAACCTTCTTCATTTCCAATTTAATTTTGAAGAGTTTGGTTTGCAGGCAGTAGGGTTTGCTACTTGCTACCTATTTTTTCACTATTATAAATATGTGCACCATCGAATATTTATTGCCCGGACAATGTACAGGTATAGGTACTAGTACACCTTGTTAATTATACAATTCAATATCATTATCAAAATAAATAAACAAAAATAACTTCACACGTAATTTAATCAATACGCACTGTTTCTTTTCCCCTTTTTGGAATTAAATAAATTATCATTCCTATCATGCAGTGAAATCAAATTCAGAGGTCAATAAAGATAAATATATTTTAAAATTTCAATGGACATAAAATTTATAAATTAATAAGAAAATTTGAAACGAAATATATAATTTTACATAAATTTAAAAAAGAAAGTTAATGAAACACACATTCTCACTAAAATATATGTATCTCCAGCACTTATGTCGTACTTTTTCAAAGTGCCATTTGTGGTTGGTGCATAAGTACAAGTTAATAGATGTATTGTGATTAATAAGAAATTCAAATGGTAATGCTTGTCAATCAATCCGCAAGCGCGAGATCGAAGAGTTTAAATTCTTTTTTAATATTTTTTTCATTTTTCTTTAGTGTTTTTATATAATTAGTGATAATAGGTTGTTTTAATAAACAAATTTTTAAAATGAAGATTTCTTTCCAAATTTAAAATTGTTTTGTATTGGTTAAAAACAGTTGAGGAATTAACTAGTTGAAAAGATAATACTTTATATTTTTATCATTAATATTTCACTCATCTAAATGTTTTTTATTCAATTTTTAACAGAATACATATGCACAAATTAAGCACATTGTTTCTAATTCCTTAATAATTAAACCTAATTTGAAATTTGATTTCAAAAATAATTTACACATAAAGCAGCAATTATTTTTGAAATTACTTTGATAAATTTCCAATAAGAGTTAATTTTTTTTTTTGTGAATCTTTTAAAATGAGTTTTAAATTAATTTTAATATTAACAAAAACGAAGACAATAAAGATCACGTGTATTGTATGTATTTGCCGTCAAAATTTTGATAAAAAAAAGTTTAAATAAGTAAAATGTTAATAATGAAAAATACAAATAAACCAATTTTGACATTTAAAAATGTAAATAATTTAAGAAAAATTAAATGGAACTACATGGGGGATAAAATGCAATCAATTTAAAAAAAAAAATGAAAGTCTTCTATTCAAGGTTTTTTAATTTAAAATTAAGAAATTGAATGAGTAGGATTGCTGCAAACGGGAGTGAATTTAAGGTGTTGTAGAAGAATCTGACAGTATCAAATTTGTGGGAAGTGAAAGAAACTCCAAGAAAGAGGGGGCAAAAATAAATGAGAGCAAGGCAAGGTGGGTTGGGGGCATTTACACAAGACACGTACGTCCATTTGAGAAGAAAATTTTATTTAAATACGTATAATATAATTATCAAGCCATTTTATAACATAATATATATATATATATACTAAAATATGATAAAAACATAGATATTGTTATATTATATTAAATCACTCATAATATAATATATCAAAAATAATTCGAAAGCTAATTATCAACTGTAACTTTTTGCTATTCATCTAACGTTCTAAATGAATCTTGATCTTTTTCTTTAATCATATCATGTATATTGAAAAGAGACA
The DNA here is from genome assembly GCA_020226215.1 of Sindora glabra. NCBI lineage: Eukaryota > Viridiplantae > Streptophyta > Magnoliopsida > Fabales > Fabaceae > Sindora > Sindora glabra. The sequence goes on along the minus strand of CM035227.1, from coordinate 38,327,085 downwards.
GATATACAAATTTTTTATACATTAAAATTTTATATTTATTTTTCTTCAATATTACATAAATATGATTAAAAGAAAAATACGAAAATTCAAATTCATTTTAAACGATTTAGTGTAGTAGATAATTATTTATAAGAAAAATCTAGGCAGTAAATGACGAATGCTGTCCAAGAAAGCGCAAGGTTGTTCAAAGCTGTTAATGTTTGAAGTCTGCATTTAAGAGAATTCAGGTTGTTTAATGAAAGCTGGTGGACTTACTAGAAATTAAACTCTCCTTCTGATTTCTCAATGCTTTTAATGGCTTGGTAGTTGGGGCCCTTTTTCTTTAGCTTGGATTTCCTTCTCTATTTTATAAGCTATTTTCTATTTTTGCCTCTCTTTCTTTTCTCTTTTCTCGCTCCTAACCCCTTAAATTTCGACAAGATATATAGTCGTTTGGAATGATATAAATATAAGAAATCAGTCAAATTACATTAACTTTCCTTAAATTTTTTATTAAATTACACTTAATATTCTTTATTTTCCGAATTATAAATTTCATTTTTTTAAACATTTCCACGATTGTAAAATACAACTGCTTATTGCATTAACATTTTACTTCTAACCCTTCTCTCATTCCATCCCTAATGACTTCAAGACAATTTTCCTTTATTTTTATGTATAAATATGTCTTTTCTTTAAAAAAAAAAATACAATAGGCTTGGGTTTCTTCAAATAAAAGGCACTTTCATGTAAAATAAAAATTAAAAATGTAAGGATATAATCTTTTAGCCACTAAAGATGACATTAGATAATTGTTTATAGTTGAAAAATTAATATCTTTATATTTGTAATACTGAAAGTATTTTAGAGATGGAAATATTTATATAATTTCAAAATTAGGAAATATTAAATAAAATTGGATGAAATTTAAAAAAATAATGTAATTTATCCAAAGCAATATAATCGAGGTCCTCTAGTTCATCAGTTATGATTTGTTGGCGTCTAATGTTGTATTCAAAGCCCTTTTATCCCCCTTTCATGCTCTTGGTCTAAACCCAAAACTTATCATGTATGGTATCACTTTTACAATCACAGAGAAAAAGAATTATAATTAGTGTCTTTAAAATTAATTAAGAAAATGTAAATTTTATATTTGATTGTATGAAATTGATTCAAGTTGATAGATATGCAGTCCATTTGGGTCCCTCAATTTATTTTTGAATGATACGTGCATTTGACAAAGAGCACACCTTAATCCAATTGGCGAATTAAGCTTATATGGTATATCGTTTCGCAATTTAATTTAATAAGCATAAATGCTGATAATATTTCATAAGATTAATTACAATTTCAGTCCTTCTAATATTGAAAATAACCGCATCTGATTTCTTTCAAACGTAATATTTTTCTTGTCCGTCTAATCTAATATATAATATATAAATTAGAATAAATTAGGTGCAAACTAGCTGTTTTCATCAAATTTTGAATAAAAAATTTTAATTAACATACAGAATTTTGATGGGATTACAAGGTGACAATTGTTGGAAGAGAAAATTAATAAAATTTACCTTCTCGTGTCAAAAAATTGCAAATTATGTGACTCATTTATAGTATCTATTGAGAAACATATTTAGGATTTGAAAGAAGAAAGAGTAGAGAGAAATTAGAAAATTAAAGGAAGAAAAATGATATATTATTTGAAGGAATGATTAATAATATTTACCTTCTCATGTTAAAAAATTGTAAATTATGTGACTCATTTATAATATGTGTTGAGAAACATATTTAGGATTTGAAAGAAGAAAGAGTAAAGAGAAATTAGAAAATTGAGGGAAGAAAAATGATATATTATTTGAATGAATGATAGGTTGAATTAATATAAAAACTTAACCCCAATGTTATATTTATATAGAACAACTCATAAATATAAAAATTTTAACATTTTTTACTTTGGGTGCAAGACAAAACATAAAGAGACTTATTTGAAGTTACATCCTTTTTCTAAACTGCCACCAAAATTGCACATTCTTTTTCAAATCAAACTTTTATTACCATTTCATTTTATAGCAATTACAAGCTAAATAATCCTATAAAGTGGATGTAAAATAGACAATTCTCTAAGAAAAACTTCTTCTTTTCTTCTCTATTGAGATATTTTTATAAAAAAAACAAATGTTACATCCAACTAAAACTTATTGGGAAATTTTGCTGTGAAAGTAACTAGGAAACTATAAATTTTTTGTAGTTTAATATAAGTATTTAATTCCATACTAAATTAATTATTGAAGTCATGTTATTAATTAATTATTATTATATACCATTTTCAATTTAAGTACTTAATTTCATACTAAATTAATTTTTAAAATTGTGTCTTATTATTTATTTATTATATATCATTTATAATATAAATATTTAACTTTATGTTAAATTAATCAATTCTTTTTCATTGTTTTGGCTAAATACCAAGTTATTAAAATTGTTATATTCCATTTTTAATCTACTTATTTAATATTATACTATATTTATTAATCCTATATAATTGTTTTGTTTGAATTCTAAAAGTAATTTGACATTTACATAATTAAAAATTAGTTTAATCAACTTGGATATAAAAAAAATGAAGACCTCATGTTACAATAATTAAATTATCTATTTTTCTAAATATTTAATAGCATTTTAAATTTTGACCCCTCTTTTTAGGGTAACCTATGGCAACACACTTAGGAAATAGATTTAATCAACTTTTTACTAAAAAAAATTGAAAAAAAAGGAGTAGGTTCTGCTAAAGAAATGAAGCAATTTACTCCTATTTTTAACAACAATTTAGAAAAAAATATTTGAAAAGAAAATATATGGTATTGTAAACAAAACAAGTCAAGAGTTTTTAATCAAAATAATTAGGGGGTTTTCATTTTAATCAACCAATTTTTTAAATTGAACAAGCTAAAATTTTGAAAATATTGAAATAGTTTAGTATGGATACAAATGATAAATGAAATAAATTTTAATAACAACAAGGTCATTTGCACACATTAATTATATTCACTCTCTCACATAGCGCAATCTTTCTTGAATATCTTATTTTTATACTCTAATTTTCTTAATGTACTAATAACATTTTTTTCATCAACACACATAAGCATTTTCTTCTCATTGTATCACATATTTAAACATTCACTCAATTTACTTGATCACTTCAGCACATATCAAAACCTTTACATGAGCTTTTAAATCAATAGATGATAAGATGATCAAATTAGAAATAAATAATAAGGTTTTCAAGGAAAAGTAGTAAGAAATTAATTTAGTAAAGTAAAGTCTTTATTGTTAAGTGTCTTTAGACACCAATTTTACTAATATACAATTTAAGATGTCTAAAGTAATATTTAAGATATTATTAAGTGTCTAATGTTATTAATGTAGGTATTAATTCAAGTGATAACTAGGTCATACTATCATACTTATGATATCTTTCAATTAATTATTTAATATGAAAATGAGTAACTATATGATATAATTATAATATTTGATTAATTAATTGATTAATGTGATAAAGTTTGGTAATGTGAAATTATTATAACTATAAATTAGATTATATGTTTTTGAGAAAAATGGCACACATATGTGATAAATAAATTAATTTTTATTAACAATAAAATTATTTATACATATTAATTATGTTTACTCTCTCACATAAAACAATTTCTTTTGAACATCTTCTTGTTATACTCAATATTTTTCTTGGCATACGGACAACACTCTCTTCCCCAACACATCTAAACATTTTATACTCATTGTATCACATACGTAAGTACTCACTCACTTTAGATGATAACATTGTCAAATTATGTTATACCCATTATTTTCCAAATGAAAATTCTTATACTTTATCAATTTTTTTTATAAATATTCCTTTATCAAGAGTATTTTATCAATTATTTGAACATGTTGTGAAGTAAAATAAAATGTTTGTATGAACTTATTTACAAATTAGTTGAAATGTATCATACTTTACTTTTTTGAAGATTTTGGAAGTGGTACTTGTTTCAAATCTAGAAGACAAGTTGATGTAGAATAATTGCCATTAAATCATAATTGATGTTGGAATAATTTTTATTGATACATTGGAATTAACTTTCAATCAATTTTCAATTCTACGAGAAAGGAATTAGGAAAAATATCACAAATTTCTGGCTCGTATAAAGAACCTATTTTGCATTAAAAAAATTTTTTCAATTTCAAGCAATATACTAAGTTAAAGTAATGACAAAATTTTTAAATACCATAAACATTTTTTTTAAAATTAATTCATCTTTGTTCATGAATAATGATGAAAAATATATTAACATAAAAGAACAAAATTTGTAATAATCATGCTTCTTAATTTACTATTCCTCGCATTTGTAGTGTGTTTGACATTTATTGAATTACGAGATCAATTTGTGCCATTGCATACAAGATCATATTTATGATTGTAATTTGTTATTCAAATCACCTTTTGCTTCCTTTTAAAAAGAATTCCTCTAAAACTCAGTTCTATTGAACTAAGCTAAATCTCCTTCTATAGATTTCTAATCTTTTACACTCCAATGTCTTTGACCTTCTCTCATGTCACTACTCTATTGCTATATCTTCTTAATCTCTATCAACCAATTATTATTCAAAATACGCTTGATATTTTTAAGGCTGGAAGCAAACATGAATTTTACTCCAGTAATCTATCTCTTTGTTTCTTTGTTGTCAATTTTCAAAAGAAAGGCAATAGGATTTAGATTTTTCAAAGAAGAAATAAAAATAAAAAATATGAAAAAAATGAAATAAAATAAGTGTAGAATAGTTATTTTATAATTAATTTATATTAAAAATTATAAAAAAATGGTGTAAAAAAATAAAATATTTTTAATATTTTCTATTAAATGAACAAACATATAGGATTTGAAACCATATGTAATTCCATTAAACTAGACAAGAGGGTGGTGCATCTTACTCTACAATTAAAATGATTTAGGTATTAAATTTAAAATGAATAAAATATTGAGGTGTTGTTAAAATAATTAATTTGAATAAGTTAAAATTATGAATAGGTAAAAAAAAAATTCAACGAGCTGTGAAATTAAGTCTTTTGTGGCATGTGACATAATCTAGTAAAAGTATCAAGTAAAATGTTCAAGCCCCACAAAAATATCTGGGATGTGGAAGCCTTATTTAAAATTAACAAGTTTCTTATTTCTATTTGTTCATATATTTTAATCTTTTTTATTTTGAATAAATAGATAATGACCAATCTTGAATTAATCACTGTGAACTTCATGATTTTTTTGAACAAATAAGTTTATAATTTAATTATCTAAATCTATTTCTTTTTAACTCTTATGACTAATCAAAATGATCCGACTGTGGTATTAGTGCCTCATTGCTTTATTGTTGATAGTTTGCTGTTATATTATTAAAAATAAAACATAATAAGTAAATAGATTTTTTGGCCTAATATTAAAAAGAACAATATATTAGCAGAATTATTTTTATATATTTGCTACGTAATATCAAAATTACATTATACTCATTTATTTACTTAAGGATCATTTTATAATTGAACATATATATATTATTATTATTATTATTAATACCGTGCATATGATGTGTATCTTTTTGCTGGATGTATTAAGTTCTATTGATTCGTATTTTTTTTATCTTTAAAAATCATAATATTTCATTTATACATGTCATATTCATTCATAACTTTGAATGTTATTAATTAATGAAATGTAAGATATACTTGCGTATGTATTAATCTTATAGTTAAAAAAAGAGAGAGAGAATTTGTGTATCACACAGTTTAGTAAATTATATATATATCATCTTTTTATATTCCCTTTATTATTAGTTTAAAAGTATATAATGTAATAAAAATAGAATTTAATATAATTATAACTAAATTAGACTCTATTGTTAAGAGAAAACAGAAATTAACTGCCAATACTTCATTCACATTAAAATTTGATGTACTAAAAAATCAACGGATAAGAAGTTGATATTAGTTAAACAACGGAATGGATCGATGATGATCACTCTAACTGGAAATTTTTTATATACTTTAACTATAATATAGAGTAAATATAATATTTAATCCCTCATTTATAAATGTAATAATTATTATATTCCTCAAATTTCATAATTACTACTATTAATTTTTTATTTTTATTCTTATTATAATTATTTGTCTATTTCTTTATGCATAACACTAAAATAAATAGTGAAAAAAAGAATATAAAAAAATTTAAATATGCATTTAATATTACTAAGATGATATTTAATAATCAACTTCAATATTTTTCATTCATTTTAACATTACAAATGAATGGAAAATTAATGATTATAATAAATATAAAAATAAAAAATCAATAGTGCCAATTATAAAAATTAAGAGATATAATAGTTGTTACTTTTATAAATGACAGACTAAAATTGTGTTTGTTTTATAATATATCTCTTTGTTTCCATTTAGCGGAAAGAAGGTAGTTGTGATTCCCACTACCTATAGATATAAAGGACCGTTTGGTTAGGAATAATTAGGAAAAGGAATAGTAGAGTATCATTTCTTTTATTTTTATTTAGTTTAAAAAAAATCATTCTCTTATTCCATTTTTTCTTAATGAAATTACCTCAAATGAAGGAATGGTAATTTCTCCCACTTCCCCAAAGAATCTGATTTAATCATCCTGAATTTTGAATTTATCACCTTTAATATAATAATAATAATAATAATTTATTATTATAAAATAATATGTAAGTAAAAATAAAAATAATTATTAAATAATAGTGAATAATAAAAATAATTAAATTAATTAAATAAGAAATAAAAATTCATATAATAATTATTATAACAAATATAATAAACTATTTAATAATATAAAAATTAATAAAATATTAATAATCTTATCATAATAATAAAATAATAATAAATATTCATAATAAAATAATAACTATCATAGTTACAAAAAAGAATAAATAAATAATATAGCAATAAATGAAATAATAATGTATTAATAATTAAAATTAAATAATTATGAAAATAAAAATATTAGTTAATATAAAATATTTAATAACATGAAAAAAATTAATAATATAATAAAATAATGATAAATATTAATAATAAAATAATAAATATAATGAATATGAAAAATAATAATTAAATAAATAATAATTAACATTATTGAAATAATATTAATTATTTTTAAGATATTAATAATAATTGAAATAATACTAATGATTAATAAATAAAATAAAAATAATAAGATAATAATTATAATAATTATTTTAATAATAATTACAAGTAAATTATTTTTTAATGTAATAATTTTTTATAAAAAAATTGAAAATATTTTATTCCTTTTTTTATTTTAACCAAACAAATTAAGTAATTATAAATTTTTTATTCCTTGTCCATCTATTTTCTTTTACTGATTCCTTTTCCTTTCTCTAACCAAACAATCCCTAATTTCTAATGGGATATACATGTGAAATTAAGATAGCAAAACTAACAACCACCTCCTTATTGCTGAATGGAAACAAGGATTCATGTTATGATGTGAGCATATAGATATTTCTCCTCCCATATATAACACCATCATGTTATCGGAAAAGGCTGTTGAGCGCTTTAAAGTTTATAGTTATTAGAATGACAAAATTGGGGGAAGTTGGAGTCATTATCTAACAATAAAGAGAAACCATTGGCATTCATTCATTCAAGACTTTGCTTGCTTCAACCGTATACGCACTCACAACATTAATGGCCAATGACGTACCCTCTTCTTCTCCCCTCACTGCCTTCCTTTCAGGTATCAAAAACGCCCAAGAGCGGATTTTTATCTAAAATTATAAAAGAATCAATGAGTAAAAGGATTTTTAGAGCTGAATAACATGTATAATTTTTTTTTACATAATTACGTAATGCTAATCTATAGTTTTAAAGTTTTAGGAGCTGTCATGACCACCTCCAATTCCTTAAAACTTTGGTTCATGTGCAGGGTAAATCCCTCTCCTCTCTCTCTCTCTCTCTCTCTCTCTCTCTCTCTCTCTCTCTCTCTCTCATATATATATATATATATATATATATATATATTTATAATGATATGAATTATAATCTACTTAATATATATATATATATATATATATATAATTCGATATTCGATACATACTACACTGATAAGTGTTGGCTAAATCCCTTCTATATCCTAACCTTTGATGTCTCTTTCATTCTCTTTTATTATTATTTTTTATTACAACAGCACATTTTTTTATATATTTTTAAGAGATGCTCAACCTCTCTAAGAAAGCTTTTATCATAAAATTATTTTGCGTATGAATTATAATTTCCTAATTTAATTTACTTGAGATTTTAAAACAGATTATTCTGCAATTGATTGCATAATCAATTGCAACGCACTAGGCGTAAAGTAGTCATCTCCTTGAGCGGATTCAAAGACAAACATATTTGTACTAAAAAGTGCAACCACTCCATGAAAATTTAGAGTATTGTTGCGGAAAGCTCGTTTGTTAAGAAATTGAGTATTTTCATCATTAAATTATTGTTAATATATTGAGATGTATATTTTTAATTTTAATTTACTTATTTTAAAATTAAGAAAAAAAAATCTAACAGTGGAAATATTCACCATCTTAGGAAGTCAACAGTATTACATAAAAATTTACTGTTTTTTTATTGAACTTAAACTCAATACAATAGATTAATAAATTTTCCCATTATCTAAGTTAAGTGCGACCTTAAGTTGGCCCCTATTAAATTCTCCGTTGCAGTTGTAGTCCAAACTCATGTCCTATATAACCCCCTCAACCGTGATCTCTTTCATCTAATTAGTGATAATTAAAGGCTGCTCCCACTATAAGGAAGGAGAGGGGGAGAGAGAGAGGAGACGGAGGACTGAGAACTGGGAAACCAGCCCTTACTTTGAAGCCATGGTTTCCTTGTACAAGGCGCTGTTGGAAACTCCAACAACCACAGTTCCTGCAGACTTATTTGAAGCTTCATCAAATAAGAGAAAGCGGGAACAGCCACTTGCTGAAGAAATATCCTTCCAGGACCCATCAAAATCGGAGAAAATCAAATCCATCTTTGACATGAAGCTCCACCTCGAGACCCCAATACCTCCAGATAAATGGCAACAATGCTTCAGTGTTCAGGTATATCCTCAGCCAAACCTATTATCATAACCTGGCATTATTCGAATTTCCACGAGTTTTCTTGTTCTTGATGAATGGTTTTTATGCGACTGATATCTTGTTTTTGCAGTCAGGGCAGATACAATTCTATAGCGCAGCGACAGATAAAAATTCACGGGCAGACCCAAGGAGGAGTGAATTTGAACCACCAACTCCCGGTCATATGAGCTTGGATCTTGAGCTGAACTTGACATCTGAATCACTGAAGAGGAGAGAAGCAGACAGATATTCTGATACAAATGAGAACCAGAAATATGATCAGCTTGTGGGATCAACTAAGGATGTCAGGAAGGACTTGGGCAGTTTAAGTCGTTCTCCATCGTGGTTGTCAGTTGAAGGAGATCAGAAAGAGATGGTTGCGACAGTCTGCATGAAATGCCACATGCTGGTGATGCTATGCAAATCATCTCCTTCTTGCCCAAACTGCAAATTCATGCACCCACCCAACCAAAACCCTTCATCGTCATTGTTCTTGAAGAAATGGTGCAGCCCCTTGTACTAGTTCGGATGTTCATGCAGATACTTGGTTCAATTTTTGGCTTAAGTGTGGTACGGCTCAATCAAGCCTATGTTATATCTCGTTCTCCTCATTAGTAGTTCTATTATCTTTGCCTAGCCGTAAGTTCAAATTGGTGGAGGCAATGGTGAACCTCCCTCAACTGATGAAGAATTGATTATTGCGGGGAGTAGTATGGTTATGAAACTGACCTAGTAAATCATATGTACATATAACCGTTTTCAATCATCCAGAATCCAAGTTTACTTAGAATATCCTTAAGTTTTTAAGAATTCACTTGCATCAAGCTTTTGTGCCTTGATTTTTCATATTTTTGCATAAATTTTCACAACCACAACAGGATGGATCGCAATCGCAATCACATTTTAAATGGCAAGACAGAGTTCGTAAGAATTCTACAACCTGTAAAATAATAAATTAAAATATTTATTGATCCATGCATTGCACCGGCCTTGCTAGTTAAGAGCTAAATAATAAGGTAATTGTAACAACTAAGTTAAGCTAATCTAATGACTAAGATTTTCACTTCACGACAGAGGGGAGAGCAGATTATAATGACAGCAGATGAGATCTGCAATATGGCTACGGCATTAAAAGCTTACGTCTGTTGCACATTTCCATCCAATATTTAATGCTTGTTGAACCTCAATGTGTAGCCTCATGCTCATTCACAATCGTAGCTTCATGAAAGTGGGTGGGAAGGGGGAAGTAATTAATATTTAATCCCCACATAAGAAGTCTTTAGCTTGTATAGCTTATTACATTTATACCCACATTAAAATGCAGGAGCAACCAGCACACATCACATTTAATGTAATAAACTTTATCATGATCAGGTGATTCAAAGCCTCGATGTTCTTTAAGATATATAGGTCCAGTTGAATCAAAGGGTATAATTACAATTTTGGTTTCCATATCCCAAAAAAAAAAAAAAAGAAGCAATTTGACCATGTTTTCAAAATTATATCTTGATTTCAGGTTCGAAAATCAATCAATTTTATCTCTTATCTTAAGTGGCAACTTGTATGACAATGACATGGCAATAAGAGAGACTAAAATTATATGATTTTGAAAAGAAGGACCCAAAATTGCAATTTTTAAAACCCAAGATTAAAATGGCAAATTCTTTGAAAATAGAAGGACTGGAACCAACATTTCAGTTAAGCCTAAATCGTTTGTTCTTGGCATGTGCTTCCATCACTAGTAAACGAGGCCTGCCCTTCGGACATTTTGGGTAGCTAGACTTAGATTTGTCCCAAAATATTGGAATGAAGTTTTGTGCTAGCTCCTCACTTACGGCTCCCTATTTCTTTCTTCTTCTTCTTCTTCTTCTACTCCTTTTTTTTTTTTTTTTTTTTTGGGGGGGGGGGGGAGAGGGGAGTTGCAATGAAAGTCTTCATTTAAAACAATTCTGCAGTTTTACATTATAGGCTGTGATTTTAAAGCTCAAAGAGGTTGCACAAGCATCTCAACGTTCAACCTCGATATTCCCAGTTGTATGTTTAGGAAGCAAACATCTTAGGACAGGTCAAACGAAAATAATACTTACAACTTGAGAGAACGCGGAATAATAACAGTCTTTTGAATATTTTCATGACTTTATCAAAGCAATAGCTGCATAGGCTGCTAACTAACAGTTTCTGATTTTCTGTCCAAGATTCTAAAACTTGCCATGAGGGCGATATGGTCTGATGACCAATGGCGTGAAGGAAGACCAAAACCCACATCGTCATGGCCCAGAAGCTCCAAGAGACCTTCAACCTTCAAACTGTTCGCTGTCAGATATCATTTGATTTTACACAGTTAGTGCCAGCCAAATTGCAGTATGGAACAACGCAGTTTTCAAAATCCAGATTCCTAAAGTGCACATATTAACCATTTATACAATTCGATGGAGCAATTTTCAAATGACATTGAATCATGAAATGATAATTCGTTAATCCATTTCTTAAATGGAGGACACAGATTAACAGAATCATTCATGATTGGAAGGCTAACATTTATCTGGCAAGGTTTCCCATGTGTTGTCTCCCTAAGTTCACACTTTAAGACAATATTGGGAATTTTGAACCAGCACTGACAAAAGAAAGGGTCATTTATGCAGATGCAATAACGCACCTTATATGTAAGTGAATCATGCAGGCCTGTTGCTAGCACTAGCATTGTTAAAAGTTCCTTCTTTCCATGAGATTTAACATAAGAAGATTAGTACACGTTGACTAAGATATAATATTTGACGTACCTGTATAAAAGATATAATCTAAGGTTTTTGAGAATCCTTGCCCGTAGAACGTGAATATAGGCTCCTTGTTTTCTAGGTTAAAGTTTCTCAACAGGCTCTCCTGATCTCCAACAGCTAGAACATAACTTGCATATGCACTCTTCTGGAGAGCATAAAACTCGTTTAACAGACTGGGGATTTACTGCCAAAGAAACCTATCCCTGATATAGTCAGCACAAACATCATCTTACCAGACAGAATCGATGAGCAGGCTTAAGACGCTGATACACACCATAGGGATCAACAGATTCCTGATTATCTAAACTGCCAGTACATATAAACGAGTGGGGTCCACTGCAATGCCAATAACATCATCATCATCTTCATCATTATATAATACAACAACAACAACAATAGCATTCACAAATTTGAATTTTTATCAAACACCTGACGATATCAACAACACAGAACGAACAGAAAAAAAAAATGTTAAATTAAAACAACATGCTAGGTTCAAAGAATTAAAGGGTTTAGAATTCATATGGCACTCAACTACATCACATGTCAAGAAGATTACAGTCATTATAATGGATGTTGTTTTATAGAAACAGTCAATAATTGATGCACATATAATTATCTGCTTCATCTCAACCACTGGATGATATCAAGATATGCCTCCAAAACTCGCAGAGGGAATCTTATTTCACTTGCATCAAGCACAAAAAAAAATGTTTTTAGTTTGATTGACCAGTCTAAGTCTTCTTACTAGACACTGACCTTTGAGGAACAGAGTTGAAGTCACCACAAATCAACAGAGGAGGAACTTCTGGCTGCAGAATTTTCTTAAGTTCATCCATAAGGGTTACAACCTTAGCCAGAAAGAAATAAAACCGACATATACAGAGTTATTATGGTTATGCAAAATATATTTATTGAAGACTGCGAGGATGAATTTGCACATTGATCTCCACCTGAAATATTTTTACATCTGGAAGATCAGGACTTGAACATATGTGGGTATTTACCTAGAGACAGAAGCGTAAATGTCATCATTAACCATAATGAATTGAAGATTCTGGAAACAGCTAAGCAAAAGAGGAAAGATGCAGAAAATAAAATTTACAGCACCACACAAATCCTAGATTGGAATTTATCAGATCTGCGGCTTTTTTGCAGTGTTTCCAGAATGACAACAAGCGCAACATTGTCCTGCAATATTGAAACCACAATGATATGGTAAATAGCTTAGTATATAATAATGCAAACTAACGTGGACTTAGATGGCAGGACAAGTCGACAAGATGCTAAAATTGGTTATCAAAGATAGGGAGCCAATTAATTGCATATAAATACAAAACTGAAAAAAGGCCAAAACACATTGCACCCAAAAATATCTAATTTCTGTAGGTATTGCTTCTTAAAACAAAATTCACCAGTAAGCCAAATGAAATAGTATCTAACAGACATATAATCTACATTTCTGTACACTATACACCATCTAATTGGATTCTGAATGTATGGTGGGGCGGAGCTCAAGAAGAAAGGCGAGAGCACAAGGAGGGGATAAAGAACTCAATAAGTAATTGTGCTGGATTCTGAAGCCCAGAACCAACCAAACAAGAATTGACTACGTCAGAAAGGGCTGAAGAGAAGAAAGAAAGGGAGAAAAGAAAGAGGGATGATTTTGAAGTCTAAAAGTCCTCTTTCTGGGAAAGTAGACCAGGATGTCATGTTATTGTTCAGTTCTACTAAACAGAAAAAGAGTAGCTTGCATGGCACTGGTTTTGAGATAACCCTTGCAGCAGGATTCTAATTCTATATTCACATCTATTGTTGTGCAGAATTCCATTCCCAAGGAATAATGACAACCTGAGTGATAAAATGAGAGAGAAAAATGAGCCTCTACAAAACTCTTACCTTGCCGAGGCGAATGCTAGCTTCTTCCCTTAGCTGAGGTTCCAGTGTTTCAACCACAGATGATGTTTTCTGATCAAATTCAACCTATATACAAAAGTAACAATAAAATCAAACTTCAGTAATATGCTGACATCCAAACAACTTGACCTCCTCACCTCATGCTTTCCAATTTTTTCAAACTTACAACGCCGATAAAAAGTCGCACACCCAACTCCTACATCCTGATTGGCAGTGTAAACCTGCAAGGCATCCGATATCAAACTGCTTCGATAAATTATAAATGGGGAATCACCACAGGTCATATAAGTTTAACATGTAATGATTATCACTATAAGAGAGCATATCCCTATTTAAATATGTACAATCTTTCAAAATTCAAACTAGGGGCAACAATAACTTAGCTTTCTTTATAAACAGAACAAAGAAAAAGGTGGTGACTAATATATGAAGAAGAAAAAGAGCCTACTTTCTCAGTTTCAGTATACCAGAATTTTATAGTTATTCAGGGTGGTTCAAGCAAAAAACTAAATTGATCATACATATGACCATATCATTTTTACCAGGCCTTCTCTATTTATCCTGCTCTCATTGAATCTGTAATCTATGAACTGTTTTGGTCCTTTTATTTTGATAAATTGGAGAGTTGTTATTTAAGACCTCCACCCAAAACCTCACCGCTAACAACGTAAAAGCCCTAGATACACCTTAGTCCTTGTTCTAGTTAATCTGAAAGTGTTATTCAAGATCCTCTTTTACCTTATGCATGTTGTATTACTTCTTGAGGTGTCAATAAATATTGACATGAAATTCATGCATGTCACTTCTTGATGAATCATATGGCAATTGTATTTGATAAGGCCAATTTTCATATGATGTGTGTTCCAATAACCTCTGGTCCAAAATTCAATATCATTTACATCCCTACATGGTCTTGAACATCTATATGCATAATTACTGTCAGTTATAAGTCAGAGTTGTCTATTACCCCTCTGGCTCTTCTCTTGTACACAACCAAGTATCCAATTTTTGTCAACTCAGGCTCCAAGAAATTTTTAAAATGGTCGCTCTGTACCTGCACAACAGATTGAATAATATTAAAGCCAAGTCAGCAAGGAGAAATTGTTTTAGGTCATAATTCAGGATTAAATGCCTAATAAAACATTGGTTTAAAGAACAACAGAAATCACCTCCTGAAGACAAATGATATCAGCATTATATCCAATGATCTCCCGAAGCAAATTTTCACAACGATATCCCCATTCGAGAGCCCATGGCGGGCAGTAGCGGTACCTTCGATGAGTGTACAGGTCAGACAGAATATTATATGAGAGAATACTAAAAGTTATACCATTACAGGATATGGAATTCAAATTCCAACATTCCATAAGACTCCCGTTTTGGACCATCCAGCGAGGGATAGCAGCCGGAAATATCACAGGATCAGTCACAATAACTTTTGTTTTAGACATAACAGTTTTAGTTGATGAGTCAACAGCGAAGCATTCCAGCTTCAAACTTAATCCAAGATCTTCCGTTTTTGGCACATAAGTACTTGAACTGTTGTCCAATGGATGCCAATTTCTTCCTTCATCTTCCATCACGGCTGCCCTTTCACCAGTTAAAGATCCACCGTCGAGCTGAGACCAAGAGCCACAACTCCTAAGTTCTTGTCCTGCTGGCATATCACCAACTAAGGTCCCTTTGATTGTTTTCATTGCGTCATGATGGCGCTTCTGATGTACTTGCCATGATTTATTAAAGCATTCTGTCGTGCAATGGTAACTCTCTTTGATTGGAATTTTCAATTTAACACAAGACAAACACTGAAAAGTAGCCAGCACATCGAGGTGGACGGAGCAGGTCTTTTTCTCAATATACCTACATACATGAAGTCCTCACCATCCCAATTAAAGTTTGATCATAAAAATGCTAGTAAAAATGCTAGAACACCCAATATTAGACAGGGAAGACTAATTACTAAAAATACAGGAACCCATAAAAATCAAATACTTGATGCCTTAATATCATATCCATTGTAATCAATAATTGAAATGGCCAGCATTATTGTGAATCTGTAACCAATAACCAAACAACTTACAAAACGAGGATGATAAAGACCATACTTTACTTCAATGGCTTCTCTTTTATTAGAAACATACATGTCCTTACAAAATTGAATATCGGCCAAGTTACTTAATTTATTAATATAATCCAATGTCATACAACCAGAAAAAAAAAAGAAAAATCCCGATCAGTTTAACCAGAAATACATTTATTGATCACTCATCCAAAAAGAACTCCGTTATCATGTAATAGGCGGTAAGTAGACGCTGAGGAAGATAAAGACCTGAACATTTTTCTCCAAACTAAATGAAAGGAAAGAACAGTTACCATTTGTAGATAAAAGAAAGTTCCCCAAGTGGCCCTTCCGGTGTAACTGACGCATTGATGATGATTTTGCTGCCCACAACCGGTTCATGACTGATACTAACGTCCACTTCGTATATGCAGCTTTCGGTTTCATTGAAATCCATTCCAACACAATTTCAGTCAGTTGTATTATGTTTCAAGTAAAGAACTAAAATTTGACAAAGGATTGCCAAATCGAGCGAAGAATTAAGAGATTGAAGAGAGCAGAAGAAGGATTGAGGCGATTCGGGTTTTGTATCAGTTAGAACCTTCCGATGGAAGGAAGGGGAATCAGGTGGAGTCAACCAAACAAATATAATCAAAAGACTGGATAGTTGACTTGAAGTTGTCATCGATTAAAATATTTTATGGTTTGAGTCGCCGTGCTCGGGAACGAAATTGGTTCTCTAGTAACGGCTTGCTGCGCCAAACGACAAAATTTAACTTCAAGAGTAAAATGGAAGAAAGAGAAACAAATGCTTGATATGACGACTGCAGGTTGGGCACAATTTTAAGGTATGAGAAAGTTTCATAGAATCAGACCCATCCAGCTCATTGATATCTCCGTTGATAAGGTAATTATCATCTGTCGGGTTGAGTCCCTGCGATCATGTTCCAATTTTATTATCAGTTGTCCATAGAAGCTAGCCCATTGAAGAAGATGGTGGCATTCTAAAACTGCAAATAACTGTGAACTCACTTTTTTACTATTTATTTTTTACTTATTTCTTTTTAATCCGAATCCTCTCAATTTTCTTATCATTTTTTTATATTTTTTAAGTAATACAAATAATTTTTATTCTGATTTTATGACTTTTTTATGGATAATCATAATTTTTAAAAAATTATATTTATTTCCTTCTAAAATTTATCGGTTACATGTACAACATGTATTACCGGAAATCCTACCTAAAGTAAATTAATGAAAGAGTGAACAAGGAACCGGAAGGATGCGGGGGAAGGAGCATTTTACCTATTATTAATTTATTGTTTAGAATTAATTATTTTATTTTAATATAATATTATATTATATTCAATAAATCTATTTATAATTAAATTATCATAATTTTTAAAGCAACTTGAAAAAACTTAACTCAAACGATAAATTAAAAAACAAATAGTTTTAATATCAATATTAAAAATTTGAAAACTTGTTAAGTTAATAATAATAAAAAGAAGAATACAAGTTAGTAAGTACACAATCGATGAATACATTAAGGAGACATCCCGCCATTTAGTTGAATAATGTGAGTGTATCATGCGCATTTGGTAGAACAGCTGGGGGAGATCGTACCCTGGCTTTCCTTTTAATTATCCAAATATCTAACTCCGTCACAGCACATATTTAAAAGGTCTTATACTTCATTTATTTTTTCGAAATATATTTTTCTTATGAAAAATTTAATTTCTTTATTTAAAAATGAAGGAGTAGTATATATTTTTATATGAAATGATTAAAAAAAATTTTAAATTAAAATAAAAGAAAAAATATTTTTTAAAAAAATTATTTTTTATTAATTTTATTATATTTAATATTAAGTATATTAATTATCCATTTTATTTTAATAATTTATAACTATATTTATAAGAAAGATATTGTTTAAAAAGCTGAGCCTTATATTTGCTTAATCCATTTATGGGTGATACGAAAAGTGTGTTTGGATATCGTAACGTTGATTGATGATCACGGGACATACAGTGAGGAGAGTGGCAGTACGATGAATGATAGCTTCAACTCATGATGATGACAGATGCCAAAGCCATTAAAACTTCCTTCAAAACTAGACAAAAATGAGTCTTCAAAGCCACTGGATTGGTGGATTTCATATCTGTTTGATTGGATTTTGTTCCGAATATTAGCGGACTTGATTGGATTTTGAATTTTTGCTCGTTTTCTTATTATTTTCCAGGGCATTTTGCCCTGTTAAAAAGCGAGGGTGACTATCTGATTTGATTCAATTTTGTATTTTTGCTATCAACTATTGTATTTTGCAAAATTTTTACTTGGTAAAAGAGATTCTTGATCTGAGAAGAATAAAATATTTTCAGAGTATTCAGCTTTTACTTCTTAAAATTCAAAAGCTGCTGCTTATGAGTGTATTGTTGTTGCAGTCTTGTGATTGCAATTCACTGTGGTAACTGTGGTTTACCAAATCACTATAAATGCGGTGCGGTCCGATTACAGCAGACGGTGCATTTTTACGAAGAGATTCTTGATGTGAAATGAATAAAATATTTTTAGAACATTCAGCTTCTACTTTATAAAATTCGAATGCATTTGCGTAAGAGTGGATTGCGATATTATCTCTGTTGCGGTCCTGTGATTGCACTTTTCGCCATGGTAACTATGGTTTACAAAATTGCCCCAAATTCTTGTATAATTCGATTATGTGATATATCTTTAACTATAATCAATAAATAAAAAATTATTAATTTTATATATATATATATATATATATATATATATATATATATATATATATTAAAGATTTAACTATTTAATTTTTAATATATTAAAAATTATAAAAATTAATAATTATTCTTTAACTATTTATCATAATTAAAAAATAGAAATATACAAGAATTTCTAATAGCGATGTAATGCGAGAGATAATGCATTAATATTATTGGGGCCCGTGATTTGAATTCATGCAATTAACTAAAGACGAAAGAATTGCTGCAGTTAATGATGGTAATGTACTTGTTAGTTATGAAAAATCAACAGAAGTTGCACAATAAAAACATTTGGAACATGATTTTTTGGT
Organism: Sindora glabra; assembly: GCA_020226215.1. Taxonomy (NCBI): domain Eukaryota; kingdom Viridiplantae; phylum Streptophyta; class Magnoliopsida; order Fabales; family Fabaceae; genus Sindora; species Sindora glabra. The sequence goes on along the minus strand of CM035227.1, from coordinate 38,308,037 downwards.
ACAAGAGTTACTTGATCAGATAAATTTACCTTAGAAGAGAAGAGGCCAAATTCAAATTCAGAAGATCTTATTTCTTGAGAAAACACCGGATACTAATAATCGTCTAAAGGGTCGTTTGGTTCATACGAGAACTAAGTTCTCATGGGAAATGGAACTTCACAAGAAGTTGATTTCCCGTATGAATTTCCTGGGATATCTGAATTTTTGTTTGGTTGACAGGGAGCAAGTTTCATTTCCCGCAAAAGAACTTCCTATATTTTTGTTTGGTTCAACTTTGTATTTCCTACGATATAACAGTGAAATGACGACAATAGCCTCCAAAATAAATATTAACAGATATTAAATGATTTAAATTTTTTTTATGTGGAAAATACTGTTCTCCAAGGCGGGAAAATGAAAGGACACGACATCGAAGCGACAAAACGCAATGGCCTGAATGCGAAACGACGCACGCGAAGGGCGTTTCGGCGAGCACAAAAAGGTCGAAACAGTAATAGTAACAACACTTCGCATTCCATCTCAAAGCTCACCAGTACCAGTGATCTCAAGACGCAGGAAGACACCGTGCAAATCATCGTCGAATACAGTAAGAGAAGATACCAAACGACCCTGAACAACCGGATAACATCATTTATCCACATCGGACGCTGAAAGCAAGATCAAACAGCAACTCCGCACAAATGGGTCGTCCACAGGTAAACTCACCTCCTCTTTATCATTGACTCTAATACAGGCATCATACTTCAGTTATAAGTGCAACGAAAATGCCACAGCTTCCTTGGACTTGTGTTCCTATGTGAATTGAAGTGAAACCCTCGCAGTTAGTAGGACCACAACATGCCATGTATTTTGTTGCATGTTACTGTCACTCCACGTAATATCTGTTTGTATTAAGGAGTCATGTTACTGTCACTCCACATAATATCCGTAAGGCAGTTATATTTCGGTTATAGGCTCATGTTACTGTTTCTCGGTGAAACAGTAACATCCCACTGCCACGATGTTGCATTGTTATTCATACCTCACAGAGTGGCACTTACCCACGAGTTTTGTTAAACATGTATATCTCATTTTTTATCTCATGTTACTTTTTCTTGCTGAAACAGTAACATCACTAGGAAGATTTGGATGTTGCATTAGTAATCATACCTCGTTTTGTCTATTTATGCTTGAGCTAACTCTTGATTTGACGTTTACCCGAGCAGAAAGGCGCTAAAGCACTCACACAAGGAGACTTTTCTAATGAAGAAATCCAGAAATTCCAGCAATATAGGTCCAATCTTTTGGCCTGCATTAGGCAAGTTAATCAGCTTCAGTTGGATGACAGGCACACGACGGTGCTACGACACAACCCATTTTGGGTCCTAATTAACGCAATAATAACAAAGGAACTGGATCGCAGCATGTGTCGTAAGAGCGATGTTGAAATTCAGTCCATAATTGCTTCCTTCTCAGACAAGAATAATTATTTCAACATCGGGGGCAATCATCTCAGAATAATACCAACATCAGTGAAGCTGATATTTGGAATAAGAGATGGAGACCAGCCCATCCAGACAACGTCTGGCAAGAGGACACTGTCAGACTTTGATGTTAGATGTTTCCGTGGCAAATCAAGGATGAGCAAACTAATAATATTCAAAGCTCTCGAAAAAGCAGTGCGGGAAACATCGGAGACTGATGTGCAGGATGTCTCCCGCCTCATAACGTTGATGCTCCTAGTCACCCTCTTCATAGCAAACAGGGCCCACACATTGGCCTGGTCATATATCAAATACGTGGAGGATGTAGACGAAATAGCACAATATGGGTGGTCACAACACATTCACAACCAACTCATGAATTCTCTCAAAAAGGACAGCACCCCCAATGTAACCGGGTGTGTCATGCTATTGCCAGTAAGTCAAAGATGTCAAAACTGCTCTTTACTTCGTGTCCGAATCCTTTACATTTTCTTCATTCATCTCCATTCATTTGAGTGAATGTTCCTGTCTCCTTGTTGTATGTTTGTCGCAAGTCTTGGCTCATGTTATTGTTTTAGAATAAAACAGTAACATGCCCCTGCTTTGTCTCTAAGTGGTTGCCCCAAGTTCTATGGCCTTTTTATTGTTAATGTGATCTCATTTGACAGTTATTCGTGAGTTCTGTCTCCTTGTTGTATGTTTGTCGCAAGTCTTGGCTCATGTTACTGTTTTAGAATAAAACAGTAACATGCCCCTGCTTTGTCTCTGAGTGGTTGCCCCAAGTTTTATGGCCTTTTTATTGTTAATGCGATCTCATTTGACAGTTATCCGTGAGTTCTATCTCTTTGTTGTATGTTTGTCGCAAGTCTTGGCTCATGTTACTATTTTAGAATAAAACAGTAACATGCCCATGCTTTGTCTCTAAGTGGTTGCCCCAAGTTTTATGGCCTTTTTATTGTTAATGTGATCTCATTTGACAATTATCCGTGAGTTCTTCATCCTTGTTGTATGTTTGTCGCAAGTCTTGGCTCATGTTGCTATTTTAGAATAAAACAGTAACATGCCCCTGCTTTGTCTCTGAGTGGTTGCCCCAAGTTCTATGGCCTTTTTATTGTTAATGTGATCTCATGTTAAAGACTGCGTACAAGAATAACTTGTTTACCTCCAGTTGTTCTTCATCTTTTTATTACTCCGTCTTCGATGCAGCCTCCTAAGGAAATTAACGTGACAAATTGTACGTTTTATTGTCCGCAGTATTGGCTGTGTGAGATTACCAGCATGCTGGGTGGGCACCATATCCAAAGAGTTCCAAGGTGCCTCAAATGGGACCTGAAGCTCCTCACACGCCAACTGAGGGATCAACTTATCACCCAGCTTCAGGTAACAGTATGAAAATATCAACTTATTATGATGCCCGATACATGTCAGTGCAAGAAAGCATGTTACTGTATTGAAACCTGGAGAGTGATTATGATGTTATTGTTTACACGTGAAACAGTAACAGGTCCTTCTCTCCAGGTTTCAATTGTTATTTTGATACCCATTCTAGCAATTTACTTTGTTTTATGCATGGTGTTGCTGTTTCATAACAAACACAAGCATGCCGTAGTCACAATGCAACATGTTACTGTTTTCTCTGAAAACAGTAACATGCCGATTTCCCGCACTAACAGTGGAAATAATGTTATGCTTCAGGTCGTAAACAGAGAGATTGAGCCAACTGTACATGAATACGACCTCCTCTACACAGATGAGACAAATCTACGGTTGATTGAATTCGCTGACAAAACAAAATCACACGACACACCCTCCCAATCGAAGGATTCGGAGGGCGATAATGAGACAGCATCGGCCCAGTACGTGATCCAATCCCGGCCAACAAAGCTGGACCAATTTGCCGATATTGCACTGTCCCAGAAGGATCAACAGCAACAAAACAACGATGAAGTTCTACGGCTTAGGGATCAACTCACCAGTGCAAACACAGAGTTACTCAGACTAAAGGATGAGTTGACGTCCCTTACTGAGAAACTTCATTCGTTAGAACAACAGAAAGAAGAAAACACCGAGATAATATTCAAACTCAAACACGATAACGCATTGCTATAGGAGGAACTGTCCACAGCAACAAGTGAGGCAGAAAACCTCAGGGCGGTCAACATTAGTTTGGAAAATCATAATAAACAGCTCAATGCACAGCTATCAGAACAGATTATGCATGTGGTTGAACAAGTTGAGGTAGAAACCACCAGAGCTGATGAGCAAGTTATAGACGAGGCAAGACAGCGATCGATGATAGCGAACATAAAGAAAAAACCAAGAAAAATAAAACGGGACGAGGAGTTCACGTACTCTGGTCCTTTGAAAAAACGAACGAGACAAGCATATGCACGTCAGCAGATAACAACCGCTGAGGAGATAACAACCATTGAGGAGGTCTATGGGCAAACCAAAGAGGCCCCTGTTGTAATTGAGGATGAAACACCCACAGATAAAAACAATAAAAAGCAGACTCATAAGCCACCCTACAGTCCAAAGTTTCCAACTTCAAAATACCTGACCAAGGATGTGAGGAGTAAGATGATGCAATTAAAACTGGCAGGAGATCCACAGTAAGTCATGTTCTATTTTGTTGTGAATGCTTTGCATTTACTAGGAAGTTTTATCTATCGCCTCATCTAATCCCTTTGTCAAATCACCACATGCAGTATTTTTGTCTGGTCAATTCCCGAGCAGGATTTGTTCATCACATTTGAGGATTTGGTGGGAGTTATGAAGGAGGCATCAATCACAAACAACGTATGTATCATCTGGTCATTTTTCACGCATTGTTGTTTTGTCGTTAATCACACCTCTATTCCTGTTACTGTTTCTTTCCTAAACAGTAATAGGAATATAGTCTAATCGATCTCGAAGAGATTGTTATCTCAACTTTGTGGAGTCCAAACGATTAGATACAATTATGTTGTCTATTTCAACTGGCGGATTCTTGTGTTACTGTTTGAAGTTTGCCACCCTTATCAATCATATAACAAGAACTAATCAATCAATGCAGGTCATAAATGTCCATGCCTACACTCTGAACCTGGCTTCCAGGAACAGTGAAAGGAAGGTATTTGCCTTCGACAGCTGTTGCTGAGTAAGATTCTGGATCCATCTCGCTTATATGAATCACAGAAGGCATCATTGATTCTGACATAGGTTAAAACTATGTTAACAGTCTTATATTGTGAGCGACCTCAAGTTTCTCCAGGAAGCCAGGCAATACAAATTTGATGCGCATATGGAGGAGGCGATGGCTGCAAACGTTGTTATCTTCCCACTGAACTCCACGGGCGTTAATGACTTCAGCAACCCCAACCACTTCACTTTTCTCATCCTAGATAATAAAGCGCGCAGGTGGATACACTATAACTCGATGCGGCCGAGAAGAGAGGGGACACCGGATCCATACTTTCGTGATGCCACGATGGTAATGAGTGATATTAAATGCCTTGTTATTTTATTGACGTTACTCTTTCCATCAGACACAGTAACATCATTGGGTTATTTGTATGGTGGATGTGTTTTTGTTGCTGATGTTACTATTGCCATAACAAAAACTAATAACTCATAACAATACAAGATGTTACAGCCAGCAATGTAGACAGTTGCACGGAGTTTTCATTTTTCATTTTTTGTTGGTTTGCTAACAACAGAAGGACTACTACGAGAAAATGATGAATGAAGTCCTTGCACGGGGTGGATTGGATAAGAGGGTAGGGCGAGCCACCTCAGGTCCACTGTTTGATATAATATCATACGAACGGTCACCTTAACAGGAAGAAGCATCGTAAGTAGCAAGGTCCTTTCTTATCAAATGTTAACATGTCTAGTGGGTACCAAACTAACTCGTTACTATTTTCCAGGCAAGACTGCGGGATAATCGTATGCTTCCATATAGAGAATATATTCAACAATAATGAGTTTCAAGAACAATTTCTCTTGGAAGAAGTGAGAAAATACAGAGCAAGATTAGTTAATAAATTCCTCCAGGATTTCACTCTTCCCAGCTGAAGTTAATTAACATGCACATATATAACAATAAAGTTGATTATTATGCATGTATGTAAAACTAAATTCATGTTACACCATTGTCTTAATATTTAAAATTCAAGTGTATGTATAACTCAATTGTAAATATAATTCTTCTGTACAGATTAATCTTATATCCAATTTATGTTAGCACTAAGACATCAGGTTCCAATATGAATTACTCACACGTGTGTTGATGTTACTCTTTTTTAACGGATACCCCTCCCATCCAGTTGTGCGATACTATTCTCAAAACCTACCACCAATGTTTGTATGAACGAAGGACAATCTTTGAACAGTCATCAGCGATGAACATGCACCTCTCACACGCACACGGGGCAGTTCCCTAGGTGTTACTGTTTTCGTCCAAAACAGTAACATCGCATAAACTGTATTTTCTTGCTTCTTATACTGAGAGGGACTTGTCAAGTGACATGCACAAGCACTCATACGCAAGACTGAGCAGCCTCTACGATGTTACTATTTTCTCCCAAAACAGTAACATCGGTTATGAACACGTTTTTTGGACATAATGAGGATAGGAACCTGTCAAGTGACGTGAATAACAACCTAGACCCGCCCTCCAGCCAACCATAACCTCCAGGTCTCAATACCCAGCGCCCTTGTTGATGTTACTTTTTTCCCAAAAACAGTAACATCACGTATGAGCTAAGTTTCTTGGACACAATCAGGATAGGAACCTGTCAAGTGACGCGAATAACAACCTAGACCCGCCCTCCAGCTAACCATAACCTCCAGGTCTCAATACCCAGCGCCCTTGTTGATCCAGCGCCCTTGTTGATGTTACTGTTTTCCCTAAAAATAGTAACATCACGTATGAACATGTTTCTTGGACAAAATGAGGATAGGAACCTGTCAAGTGATGCGAATAACAACCTAGACCCGCCCTCCAGCCAACCATGACCTCCAGGGCTCAATACCCAGCACCCTCATTGATGTTACTGTTTTCTCCCAAAACAGTAACATCGGTTATGAACACGTTTCTTGGACAAAATGAGGAGAGGAACCTGTCAAGTGATGTGAATAACAACCTAGACCCACCCTCCAGCCAACCATGACCTCCAGGGCTCAATACCCAGCACCCTCGTTGATGTTACTGTTTTCTCCCAAAACAGTAACATCGGTTATGAATACGTTTCTTGGACAAAATGAGGACAGGAACCTGTCAAGTGACTTGAATAACAACCTAGACCTGCCCTCCAGCCAATCATGACCTCCAAGGCTCAATACCCAGCACCCTCGTTGATGTTACTGTTTTCTCCCAAAACAGTAACATAAAACAGTAACATCGGTTATGAACACGTTTCTTGGACACAATGAGGATAGGAACCTATCAAGTGACTTGAATAACAACCTAGACCCGCCCTCCAGCTAACCATGACCTCTAGGGCTCAATACCCAGCACCCTCGTTGATGTTACTGTTTTCTCTCAAAACAGTAACATCGGTTATGAACACGTTTCTTGGACAAAATGAGGACAGGAACCTGTCAAGTGACTTAAATAACAACCTAGACCCGCCCTCCAGCTAACCATGACCTCCAGGGCTCAATACCCAACACCCTTGTTGATGTTACTGTTTTCCCCAAAAACAGTAACATCACGTATGAGCTAAGTTTCTTGGACACAATGAGGATAGGAACCTGTCAAGTGACGCGAATAACAACTTAGACCCGCCCCCCAGCCAACCATAACCTCTAAGTCTCAATACCCAGCGCCCTTGTTGATGTTACTATTTTCCCCAAAAACAGTAACATCACGTATGAACACGTTTCTTGGACAAAATGAGGATAGGAACCTGTCAAGTGATGCGAATAACAACCTAGACCCGCCCTCCAGCCAACCATGACCTCTAGGGCTCAATACCCAGCACCCTCGTTGATGTTACCGTTTTCTCCCAAAACAGTAACATCGGTTATGAACACGTTTCTTGGACAAAATGAGGATAGGAACCTGTCAAGTGACGCGAATAACAACCTAGACCCGCCCTCCAGCCAGCCATGACCTCCAGGGCTCAATACCCAGCACCCTCGTTGATGTTACTGTTTTCTCCCAAAACAGTAACATCGGTTATGAACACGTTTCTTGGATAAAATGAGGACAGGAACCTGTCAAGTGACTTGAATAACAACCTAGACCCACCCTCCAGCTAACCATGACCTCCAGGGCTCAATACCCAATACCCTTGTTGATGTTACTGTTTTCCCCAAAAACAGTAACATCACGTATGAGCTAAGTTTCTTGGACACAATGAGGATAGGAACCTGTCAAGTGACTTGAATAACAACCTAGACCCGCCTTCCAGCCAACCATGACCTCCAGGGCTCAATACCCAGCACCCTCGTTGATGTTACTGTTTTCTCCCAAAACAGTAACATGGCATAGACTGTATTTTTCTTGCTTCTCATCCTGAGAGGGACTTGTCAAGTGACATGCACAACCACTCAGGCGCAGGACTGAGCATCCTCTTGGATGTTACTGTTTTCGCCCAAAATAGTAACATCCAAGATAATGAGTAACCAGTAGCGTTCGATGATGCACGCGAAAGGACTGAGCTGTACTACAGGAATATCAATGGAATTGCCATGGGAAAAAAAAGGGAATGTATTGTTATATTCAGCCACATCATCTAATACATTATGTGATCCGATGTCAGTGTCCAAAAAATAGGTGCACATACAGAAGTTCAACAACATAGTATGAATTTAGTGAGTGTCTTGGCTCCTATTGACTACTAGTTTTTCTAGAACTTCACTGATCTAGAAGTAACAAACCATGCACATAAGCAGATCTATACTTTTCTGGAAGGCTAAAAAAGAAATTAACTTCTAGGGGGTTGAGAGCAATTTTTCTTGTCGCAGTCATAACTTGGGTAGGAGTTAACCCATCAATCTTCATAATCTCACTTGTCACTTGCATCCTTCTCCCTGCAGAATCAGATTCATGTTGGAAACAAGAAGCTAAGCGGCCTATATGTTTACTTGCATCCTCCATCACATCACTCATTCATGCAAATCTAAAAGAGAATTCTCTCAGAACTTTTGAATTTTCTATCTTTGCCTTCTTTGACCTACTGTTTACTGGGGTGGTTGAGGAAGAAGTTCCCATTGGGGCACATGGAGGGACTGGGGAAGTGTCCTCTGCGGAAAAGGCAGGAACATTTTCTTCTTGCTCTTCTTCTTTTCTGTCCCTTACTTCGTCTTCTATCCCCTCTAATGCATCTTGTGGATTTACAGCCTCGTCTCCAATGGCTCTATCCTTCTCAAATATTTTGGCTAAATCATTAAAAAATGGAAATGGCTTGTTTCTTAAACCCACGGCATTTTTGTGGCTCTAGCATAAAAGAAGGGAAAACATAATGAGAGAAGGTAAAACTTTAAAAGCTGTCACCAATAAATAGAAATATACACAATTACACTTATGTGCATAGAAGAAAAGGCATAATATAAAATATTACCTTCACTCATTCATCCCATACTGGCTTTGAGCAAGTTACGAACTTCTCTTCATCATTCCATCCAAATCCGCTGGCAGCTGGACCAAGCATCTCCGCAATAGCATTATATTGATTCCTCAGATACTTGATACGGGACTCAATGTGTGGCTTAGCCTTCATACCACACCCAGGAATTTTCTGATCCATAAGTTGTTCCAACCTGTTATAAGCACCATTCTTGAACTGGCCATTATCCGTTTTCCAATCACCCAGCTCCACAAGATCCATCATCGCACTAATTAGTGCACGATCCTCAGCGCTTCCCCATCTTGTGCATCCTCTAGATGGGTTCACACCCTCACCACCTTGGTTAGCATTTCTCTGAGCTTTTGGTTGACTCATCTGTGAAGAACGAAAGATGGAAAGACAGGAAACATAGGAATTCGTTAGAGCGACATTCTGCTCATGATTTAGCAATTTAGGATGATCATACCACCAGTTCAATAAAAAGCGAAGTCATTACTCCCATCTTATTACAAATTCAGATAAAAATAATACAAGAATAAAGTGTATATTGTCTACCAATCCATAAATGCAATACAAGTGAAACACGCTACATAGTTTTAGCTAAACCCTGTTCAATGGTGTGGTGTCATGTAACCATGCATTGTACATCTCATTGGCAAGATCATGTCTGAAGATAGTCCATGCAGCACTAGATTCCATAATCCCAATATTAAGTTCACCATTGTCTTCTTCCTCACCATCCACAAGCAAGGGCTCCATGGAATCCACACACATGTATGTTCGAATGAAATTATGCATCAATGCGCAAGCCAAGATAATTCTACCCACGGTTTTCCTAGGGTACCAAGTTGTACATCTTAGAATACCTCATCTCATTTTTAACAATCCAAAACACCTCTCGATAACATTCCTTGCTTGCGAATGCTTCATATTAAAATATTCCTCCGCAGATACAGGTTGCGCACCACTCTTCCACACACTTAGATGATATCTCTAGCCTCTAAATGGTGTTAGAAAACCCTCACAATTCATGTATCCAGCATCACACAAATAGTAGTTGCCTATAATTAACCAACATAAGTGTTAGGTACTTTCATCTCAAATAAGCTCCTTGGTTCAGATTGAGCAATGTCAAGGTACCTATGGTGTTACCTTGTGGAACTTGCAAAGCATTTTTCCTAGAAAGTGCATCTCGAAGCACTCTATTGTCATGTGCGGACCCCTCCCAACCAGGCAATATATAAATAAATTACAAATCCCGCGTGCAAGCAGCTAACACATTAGTAGTGAGTTCTCCTTTTCTATTCCTGAATCTAGCTTTATCTTTATCCCCAACACGAACCTTAATATGAGTTCCATCCAAAGCACCTAAGCAATTCTGCAGTGTGTATATATATAACTTGTTAATAGATACTGTATATATTTATAAATATTTACACATTCATCTAATCTTCCTAGAAATTCTAACTTACCTTAAACTATTTCCACCTCTCATCTTGGCAATTCTCAGTCACTTGGCTCAGGTTTCTTTAGTAGAATATCATGGCATCTAAGGACTAGCGAGAAGAACTGAATTGAAGTGCCTAGATATTGTCTCACCACTTCTCCTAAAGTACAATTGAGTTCTTCGATTTTTTGTGTCATGAGAAAGTGTGAATAGAAATAAAGCAACCATCTCCTCTAAACTAGTATTCCTATTTCCTTGTAACTTACCGACATCTCTAAGCATATCACATAACTTAGAAAAATAGGCTCTATTCATCCTAAGGTTGTCCAAGCATGCTAAGTCACTTTCTTGAATCATTGGCCTGAGATTCAAAATCCTAGCATAATATCTTTCTTCAGCACAACTGTCAAATATATAGGACATAGGCTGAGGCAATCTAATGTCCAAAAAGGACAAAAGATACAAGAATTTAGAAATAGCCTCCAAAATCATGAGCATTATCTGTGTGTATAATGCAATACATGTAGTAGCAATCTTCTTCTTTTTACTCAACGGTAAGCGAGCCATAACTGTATGACATAGGCAAATTACATGCAAGAATGTTATAAGTTAGAAGAGCAATAAAAATATGGTCAGCCACTTTGAGTAATTTGAATGCAACAAATACTATTCATCTTTTTCAAGGTAGTCAACAGGCAAACAACAACAATATCATATCCAGAACCTCTTAGAAGCTCTGCCGTCGTGGTTGGATTAAACATACCAGTTTGCTAAACCATAAGCACACCCTTTTTTGTCAAATTCCATCATTATTTTATAACAGTTCCCATTCCGACGATTAAGCTCCGAAAAGTCGGAAAGAAAGTCCAAATTTCAAATATGGAGGCCATGGTTTACTTAATACAACAAGAGGAAATATAACGAGCAATGTCATCAAGGCTTACCAGAAATCGCTAGTGCCGTTGCCCGGAACTGTTGCTAGGGTTTAGAGGAGATGACAGAAGCTCGAGAACCAGAAATCGCTACTACCGTTGCCGGAGACTGCTGCTAGGGTTGAGAGGCGACGGGAGATGCTCGACAAACAAAAAGGCATACAGGAAGAAGTGAATCCTGATATTCAAATTACAAGGGCAAAAATGGTATTAAGTAATTTTAGCAGGGTCATTCTTGTCTATAAATTAGTTGAAAACGCAGCCAATAAAACTTACCGAGGGGGTGGGTAAGTGACCTCTTGCGTTTTATGGGAAATACAAGTTCCCGGGAAAATCTATTTCCTCCCATTTGGGCAACCAAACAACTCTGGGGTCGTTTATTTCCTGGGAAGTTCAGTTTCCCACGTTATTGCTGCGAACCAAACGACCCCTAAATATTGTCACGAGCTAGGCAGCTAGCCATATCAAGTCAACGGCTCGGAAGGGGCTGCAAGGTTCTTGAAGCATTTTATGCAATTAGAGCCAAAAGGAATTCAGCATGGAATAGAAGTTACAAAACAATTGGAAGCATATCAGCAAACAAGAGTTTCCACTTGTTTTACTAATCTAAACGAGAACAAGGAGGTCCCGACCAAAGTATGGTGCAATTTATGTCCACTACTGTTGTAACGATGTTATTCTCACTTTTCAATATTTATTCTTAGCTTATTTCTTTTTATAAACTATGAGATTTATAATAATCACTCCTATCTCACTCTCTCTTTATAGATTATAAGGTGTACAATTTTGTACATCTCATTATTTATTATAAATGAGAGAATCATCACTCTCCTTCTAAGGAATACAACAAACATATCTCTCATGTGAAACTACGGGTCAAGTAGAAAGTTCCTGGATTTCTAAGTCAGAGATAGAATTGTTTTGAAGCTTCAAGGGTGGAAACAGAAATTCTTATCCCCGACTGGTCAAGAGATCTTAATTGAGTCAATTGACCAAGCCATGCCTTCCTTTCCTACGTCTTTTGTGTTTCCAAAACTGCTTTGCAGGCAAATTGACTCCCCGATTGCTAAATTCTGTTGGGATCAATGTAACGATGAGAGTAGAATACATTGGAAGTCTTGGCAATATCTACCTACTCGCAAACCAAGTGGTGACGTGGGTTTCAGACAACCGGAATTGTTCAATCAAGCTCTCCTGGCCAAACAAGCATGGAGAGCTTTACAAAATCCGGATGCTTAGTGGGTCAGAGTTCTCAAAGCCAAGTATTTTCCTTCGTCCGATTTTACGGGGGCTGTTAAAGGCAGTAAAGCTTTTCAGGGATGGACCAGCACCATGGAAGGCAGAGACATTCTGAAGCAGGGCATTTGTTGGCAAATTGGAGATGGAAGATCTGTCGAAATAAGGGAGGATCCTTGGATTCCTGAACTCCACAAATACAAACTACTTAACTGCTGCCCCGAACTATAATATGATAATCATTTTATCTGGGTTTCGGACATCATCGACCAAGCTTCTAAATCCTGGAATTTATTGGCTATCTCTGAATGGGTTTCTCCTCTTGAAAGGAATGCTGTTCAAAGGATTCATTTGCCTAGGACAGATATCACGAGGAAATTAATGTGGTTGCACACAGCTAATGGAGGCTTCTCAGTCAAATCCTGCTGTCATATACTTAATTCCATATTAGTCTGTTCCTTTCGTGCTCCACCTTGCATGGTTGGCAGTCCTAATCAAAAGTTTCGGTCTTTTATTTGAATTTACAAACCATTCCCAAAGTTAAACACTTCATGTGGCGTGCTCTTTTTAACTCCCTGCTGCACAGAATCTTTCAGAAGAAGCTCATCACTTCTCCAATTTGCCATATCTGTATATCTGCAGCTGAAACTGTCGATCATATCCTTCTTGGCTGTCCATGGACCCATAAGTTATGGTTTGGCTCTTCCTTTTCCTTTCGAATGGAAGGAAACTCCTCCTCTTTTGGGAATTGGATTTTATCAGTAGAAGATCCTCTTTCCCTCTCTGTTGAGGTGGGGTCAAGTGCATTTCCTTCATGACTTATCTGGCTTGGAATATTTGGAAAGAGAGGAATGCCCGTTACTTTCAAGGAGCCATGGTTAACAATTTGGCTGCTCTTGCTAAAGCTAAGAAAGCATTTAATGATTTTGCTGGTAGCAGTACTATCCTGGCTAAAATTTCGGTACCCTCTCAGTCTACTAATATTCCCCTTCCTATTGGATCCTTAAAGGTAAATGTGGATGCATTCTTCAGAGATCTCCAACAATAGTCAGGGATCATAAAGGTTCGATGCTTTGGTGTCATTTTTCTTCTGTGGAATGCACTGAGGCTGTAGCTGTTAAAAGGGGTCTTGCTTTAGGATTGTCTATAACTTTTGGCCCCTTTGAAACAGATAATCCGAATGTTGCTTCAGCTTGTTGTAATCATGACAAAGGGATCTCTTGGAAAATTCGAAATATCATCAAAGACATCCATGCTTTTGCAGGTGGGAGAGTTGTGTCCATCAAGTATGTACCCAGGATCGCGAACAAGGCAGCTGACTGGCTTGCTAAATCGTTCAGACGGGGGAAATGTCCTTTGGATTGCGTTTATAGAACCCCTCCCTCGCTTAATTCTTTGCTGTAGCATGATTTCCACTATCTTCCTCCTTAGTCTTCTATTTGTGTTTTGGTTTCCTGCTGTTTTTCTGGTGTTTTCAGGTTTTGTCGCTGTCATTTTTTTCCCCCTTTTGCTTCGGTTTCTTGTCCTTAGGTGTCGTGTTTGTTCTGGTGTTCTGTTTCTTGTTAGTTAATGCCCAAAAAAAAAAAAAAAAAGTTACAATGAGCCTTCCTCGCATTCATCCAAGGTAAATTCTACGGCGATAGCTCCGTTAATACAGGAAAGGCCACCTCCACACAAAACAAAATTAGTAAATTTGGAATTTCACTTGTCTTTGTAGTTTTTTAACCTTTTTTTCAAAAGACCTTTTATTTTTTTACCCGAAGGTAAAAGGGAATGGAAAACGGGATGGAATAAAAAAGGACTGGAAAACGGGATGGAATCAACAGTTTAACCGACATGTCATTAAATCCTATCAAATTAAACTGAGTTTCTGGACATTTTAAATTTAAAGATTGATCCGATCTGTTTTATTCACTGTAAATTTATGTCTAATCGAATTAATTGAACGTGTGATTTGAGTAATTGATTACCGATAAATTTTGGGTGAACATTTTAATTTATATTTGGCTTAATTAATAATAATAATAATAATTTTTTAAAAAATTAATATTAAATTTTTAATGAAAAATTATAATAAAAATAATAAATAATTTTTACTAATTTATTCCTTCGTTTTTTTCTCTTAAAAATCTTTATATTAATTATCTTTCTTTATTTAGGTCTATGAGAATAAAGGTGCAAAGAAAAAGATGTGAAAAAAAAGTTGAAAAATAAATATTTTAGTATTTGAATGTTATGAAAATTTTGATGCAAAAAGAAAAATAGTTGAAAAATTACTTTCGGAATTAAAAAATATTTTTCACTAAATAAATACAGAAAAGGAATAGAAATTTTAATAATTATAAAATTATCTTTTTGTGAAACTTATTTAATAATTTTATTGATTTGAAATAGAAGTAATATTGTTATTTAATAATTTAGTAAAATTACTTCTATAATTTTTTTTAATTTTCAACTAAATCAAACAAAAAATTAATATTTTTATTATTTTTTATCTATTTTTTATACATCTAAATAATAAATAGAAAATTAATTTTTCAAATATTTTCTTCCTACTTTCTTTCTTCCATCTATTTTCTTCCATACTTTTTCTCATTACATCTAAATATAGGGTTAAAAAGAATCAATAATTAGTAAGGCTCTGATTATTTCAATAAAAAATACTTTTTATAAAATATGATCATAAAATGTTAAAATACAATAAAGTGTTTTATTTGTTTAAAATTAAATGTAAAGGATTTGGAAAAAAAATAATTTTCTTTAACTATTATTTCTTTAATTACAAATATAAATTATATGTCATTCCTTCACTAGTATCCTAATATTTTCCTACATGAGACAAATTTATATTCTTCCTCTAAAATTCTTTCACATGCAAATTTTTTTCCCAAAATAATTTTAAGAAAATTCATGTCAATAAATATTTAATGTAATATCTATCATTTTCATATTTTATTAGACTAGTATACTTTCTTTTTAAATTTGATATATTACAATTATTGAAGTTTCTATCCTCTTTTAAATAAAATAAAATTTTTCACAATTTGTTAACAAACCATGTTTAATATTTATCTTAAAAAATTGAAGAGAAAAAGATAGGAATAGAAAATGAAATAAGAAAGGAATCAATCATATATCACTTTATATTTTTTCTTGAATAATTTATATTCTTTCTATATTTATATCTACCTATATCTTTTTCTAATTTTATATTTTTTTAAAAATCTTCCATCTACAAAATTTCTTTCATAAACAATCTAAAAAAAACTCATATCAAGAAGCTTTTAATGAAATATTTTCACACTTTATTGTATTAATTTACTTTTTTTAAATTTAATATATTACAATTATTTAATTTTTATCATTTTTAAAATAAATTAAAAAAATTTTCAATCTACTAATAAACTATATTTAATATTTATCTTAAAATTTTTATAATTTTTTATTTTTTGTCCAAACATATTTTACATTCTTAATAAATTATTTGTATATGCCCATATTATAAGTTGCTATAGTGTTATTATATATTTATCTAATATTATTATAATTATAATGCTATATAAGCTTCTATATTATATTTATTATTGCTTTATTTTATTAAAATTAATTTAATTTACAATAAATATATATATTTAAATTTTATATTATAAATATATTTTTAAAATATTTTTTTATAATACTATTATTTCATACTTTTACTTAAAATTAATAATTATTATAATAGATTGCTCACTATATTTTAAATTAAATTAAACTTTAAATTATTAATTTTTTTATTTCACTAATATTATTATTAGTTCACATTTTAAACACATCAATTTTAAAATTAATTCTAGATAGAATATTTTTTAATATAAATAATTATTTTTTATTTAAATATATTTAATATTCTTAATAAATTATTTGTATGTGTCCATATTATAATCCGTTATAATACTCATACATAAGCTATAATATGTTGATTAGTAAAAAATAATCATTATTATACTTTTAAATTAATTTTAAAATATATAGATTTGATAAAATTGAGCATCTTAAATTATAAATTTTTTATTGAATTACTGATTTTAGTGTCTTATATTAAATCTTTTATAGAAAATTTAAAAAAGGGGAACAAAGTGTGTATTATCTTTACGTTTCTTATAATATTTTTTTATAATATCTATTTACAAAACGTGTATGTGTGTGTGTGTAAATATTTTTACTTAAAAAAAGGGAATCTGATACATTAAATGAGGACTAAACTAGTAGGGTGTAAAATTAACATCAACTATAAGACAATAATAATTTAAGATGTGTTTAAATATATTTTTATTTTTATAATTTTAAAAATTATTTTTTATTTTTAAAAATTAATTTCAAATTAAAAAAATAAAGTGAAATTGAGATTGTAAATAAAAAAATACTTTACTTAGTTAAAAATTGATATTTGGAATAAAAATTTTTAAAAATAATTAAAATGTATTTTTATTTTTAAAATATATATTTAAAATTATAATTTTTAAAAAATAAATTGTGAAACAAATTTTTTATTTTTTAAAAAATATTGTTAAAAACAGGAAATCAACGCCCCCTTATTTTCATGTTATACTAAACAAGACCTAATAGAAAGAAATTTAAAATGAACCGTAGTTCCCCCTGGGCCTTGAAAGTTACAACAGTAGTGGGCATCGTTGGCATTGAAGAGGAAATCTGAATTTTGTAAACCATGCGTTAAATACCCGCCTATAGGGCTGCCACATGTTTCCTGGTCAGCACAAACCCCAAGCTTTTAACTTCCCACCAAGTTGTTCCGGCGAAGACTAGCAGTTTCACCGATGAGATCTTTAACTGACGACATATCGCCGGCCGGAGATGGACCCTCTGAGGCCGACGGAAACTTCTCAAACTCTCCCGGTGAGACTAACTGTTTTCAGAATTACGAAGGTGGACTCGTTGATGTGAATTGTACATATTCTGAGAGGTCTAGTCTTTCTTCGTTGTCTTCAAGTCCTTCCTCGTCAAGTCTCGATTTGGTTGGACTAAAGGATTGGAAAAAGCTGAGAAGAATTCTTATTGCCTCAGCTAAGGGATTCTCCATCGGAGCTGGTATTAAAGGGGGTCTTGCTCTCTTTTCCATCTTAGCTCGATTCAAACGAAGAAAGGCCCTAAATTCGCTTTGGTAAAATTCCTATGAATTTCAGATAGGAAGTCCGTTTGACATTCTTTCATTTTAAACGATGACGTCTTTGTCTTTCTCATTCACGGATTCAGGACAGAAGCTGCCGTTACAAACAATGAGGCAATTGTTCTGGCTCTAAAGGAAACATTGAGATATGGTCTTTTTCTTGGAACCTTTGCCGGAACATTTGTCTCCATGGATGAGCTTATAGCTGCTTTGGGGGGTCACCGAAGGCATGTTCTCTTACTCCTCTGTAGTAGCTTTTTGTTCGGTGATTCATTTTTAGATTGTGGGGTGTGTGAATTTTTTGTTGAGCGGTATGAATTTAATTCGTTTTGTTTGCTATTCTAGTTCAGGACAGGGAGATGGAGGGCTCTACTGGCAGGGGCTATTGCTGGCCCATCCATGCTTCTAACTGGCTTTGAGACACAGCATACCAGCTTGGCCATTTACATTTTTATGCGTGCTGCTGTCTTAGCATCTCGTTGTGGGATTAAGAGTGAACGGTTTGGCAAAATTTGTAAACCCCTCACATGGAAGCACGGTGACATATTTCTTATGTGTCTCTCCTCATCACAGATATTGTGCGTACCCTTTCTACTTGGAAAATTATTAAATAAACTTGGCTTTGCATACCTGTTTCTTGATATTTTCTCCTCATATTTACACCCTGATAAATCATCCTGTCTTTAAGTTTGTGGCCATGCCTTGATATTTTGAATGTTGTGTTGTCTATATTGATGACCTGATAGTTAGAGGCTGATGCACCATCCCACTTGTCATGGCTCATGTTCAGTTCACGGATAAGCCTGCCCTGTATTTATCTAGAAAACTACCAAGTGTAAAGTATTCTATACATACATAATATTTTTAAAACTGCATTGCCTTCCCTTGTTCTAGAATTTGAATATATATTAGCTCATTACTGTTGACCAGTAGCTGTATGATAAGTGAAAAGTTACTAGATAGATCACAGATATAAAGGCAGAATGGAATAGGGAGGAAAAACTGCAATGCCAGTTACCAATATCAAAACTCCTATTGTTAACACTTCATACCATTTAAAGACAGATGTTCAATTGAGCTGTTATAGTGAGCAAGCTCTTCTGCTTGCTTGCAGAATAAATAAACACATATGGCCCTCATGTAAGATCATGATTCTGTACACATGAGTGCACTCCTAATAATTTTTCTTTACATCTATGTTTCTAGGGGAAAAAGTGTAGAGGAAGGCCAAAAAGGATATTAAAGGAAGTTATAAAAAGGGATCTTTTAGTGAATAATATTACCGAAAACTTGGTTTTTAATAGAGTCCAATGGCGCCATGCGATCCATGTAACCAACCTCACTTAGTGGGATAAAGCTTTGTTGTTATTGTTGTTGTTGTTGTTGTTGATGATGTTTCTAGGGGACCTTTTTGGACCCCTTCCTAGGGGCAACCTTTTCGCTTGAATAATGATAATAAATTTTCTGATTAAAGAAGAAGACTGACGGAAAATATTCTGCCTTCAGGTCTGCTTACATATTGAAGCAGGAAAGTTTGCCTTCTTCATATAAGTCCTTTCTTAATAAACATGGTGGAAAGGATCATGTTATCTTGCAAGGTGTAAAAGATATAGCAACTGGAATGCCATTTACTAATTTAGAGGAAATAGAGAAATATTACAAGGCCATGGGTGTTGATGTGCAACTGGATCCAAATATGAAAGTCCCCTGCTCGGTATGAGATAATTAGTTTTATGCCTTCTTTAACATCAGTCTTTCTGCCTTCCCAGAGTACAATTTGATCTTTGACGTCATATCCTGATTGCATTAGAAATGTAATTCTCATGGTGAATGATATCTCATTAGTTTGATGATCAGTTGGTGCATGTCAATGAAATTTTTTAATTTTTGCCCATAGTTTTTTGCCCTAAGTGAATGCTGCTCTAGCCTTCTAGCATTGCTAAAATTTCACTTTTTGGCCTGATACTTTGTTGCAAATTATATATTCAGCAATTGATGCTTAAGATAGTTTATTTCACTATATATAAATATCTATCTCCTGACCTCATCTTAAAATATGTGATATCTTTCAGATCGTACATGGGAATCAGTCATGTAGTGGACATGTTCTTTCTTTTCTGCTTCAAGCATACAAAAGAGCATTACCTGTTTATCTTCCGGTCTATTTGATCCCTGCACTAATAGTTCACAGACAAGGATTGTTAAAAAGGTGATTTAATTGGTGTATGCAGCAATTACTATAATTCTCTTTTGTTCCTTTGTAAAGATATTATAAATGCATTCATCTTTTCTTTTATTACAATCCACTCCCAAAGGAAGGCTTTGATTGGAGTGTTATTGTTAATGGTTCTTTGTCCAAAGTGCATAAAAGGTCAATGGTCCATATGTTATCATTGCCGTGAAAAAAGTATGCCCTCCAAGATTTATCCAAGCACTTTCACATTTGCCAATTCTTGATGATAATTTTTACACATTACATGCCTCAGCTTGAAAGATAAAGAGTTGTAAATTCTTTGCAAGCTTCTAATCATTTTCTATTTCAATTTGTGTTAAGAAAATAAAGTAATAAACTGTTCAAAACCATTTAGCTTGATCTCTTTACATGAACCTCACCCTTTTCACTATTTTTGTCCTTGAAAAGCATCCAAAACATTGGTGCTCTTCTTATTGCCATTCCATTTCCATTACAGGTCATAATAGTAAAGTACTATGCCTATTCTTATGTGCTTCAGGCTACTTAGTTTTTATTATTAGCTATTCTGATTTTTTAACTAATCCCTCATTTGGAACATCAAAAAAATGTGAATTCAATTCATTTAGAATTAGATTCATGTGTAAAATTGTTTTTGAGTCCAATTCCAAGTGAATTGAATTCGACTTTTTTGTTTTTTTTTTTTTTTTTACATTCCAAACTAGGGGTAAATGCAAGAACCTTTTCTGTGCTCCCAAAGAAGCATTCCTCTGGGGATTATTATTCGGGCTATAATGGAGACATATATTCACTATGTTAGACACTAATATTGCAGTCCTATTCATTCTCAAAGTATTTTTCTGCAGGCCTAACACAATATTGGTCAAGTGTCTTCTTGGCACTGGAAGATCAAGCCTGTTTCTGTCTGTGTATTGCGCATCCGCCTGGTTAGCATCTATTTGTTTGCCTGTTATCTTGTCCTTAGTTGTCCCAAAATGGGGGTTCATCTGTTAATAGGTTGATTCACTACAATGTTGAAACATGAAACAGTATGCTATGCGTATTGAACAAAACGTTCAATTGTACAAAATTGCTTGCAATCCTTGTATTTGTTAAAATAGTAACATGATTGCATGTGTTTAAAATATACCATACATGACAATGGAACAGCTCCTGTTACATAATCGATATTATAGTATAATCCTGTTTGCACATGTTCTGGCCTTGATGAAGTGTCAAGTGTGTAATTGTTATGTCAATAGAGGGAGAAACATCACAGCAGGTGGATTTTCCTTGCATTGCCTAATAGTTGCTTCTGTGTCATGGATTTCATTGAAACTCTGAAATGTGAGATGGATGCCTTTTATATTGTTAATCAGGATGTGGACATGCTTACTCTTCAAGATTTTCAAAAGATGTAACATTCCAATGGTAGCCATGGGAACGGTAAATTGCTAATCATCTTGATTTTCATCAATTAGTGGTATTTCAATTTATATTATTTGGAAGCAGACTATATGAAATAGCACAACAGTCCTTTTCCACTTTTCCGGTTTAAAAAGTCAGTTCTGTTGCAGTTCCCACCTGGCCTCGCATTGGCCATTGAAAAGAAAAGTAGGCGAATGGAGATATCATTGTACTGCCTTGCCCGGGCCATGGAAAGCTTCTTCACATGCATGGCTGATGCAGGATATATGCTGCAATCAAGAAAGATGAAGAGAGTTGATGTAGCAGTTTTTAGTTTGTCAACAGCCATCATAATGCACTGTTACGCCCAGGAAAGAGAAGTGTTTAGATCTAAATACTTGAATGTTCTTGATTGGGTCTTCGGTGTACCTCCTCCTCCATGTGAGACTCCGCGACACAAAGGTTAAGTAGAAGCCAAAATCGCAGTTTAGTATGACTTAATTCATCTCTTGCTCCGGGGCAGGGTTGGAGGTGGAAGCAAAAAATTTTGGTTTACTATAGTTAAATTTTTCTCTTCCTCCGAGGTTGGAGGAAATGCTGCTATTTCACAACAGCGCAAATTCAGCAGGACTAATTTTATCATGCATTAAGTAAAATTTAATATATTGATGAATAAATTTATTAGTGAATTATGATTTATTAAATTGAATATTTTTTATCTTAAAAAAATATAAAATTTAATGTGAACTATTACATATTAAATATATAGAAAAATTTATTACACGTAAGAATTCGCCATTCGACAGTCTATTGCAGAGGTTATGTTAAATGATTGATGTGATGTAATTTCTAAATTGGGCAGAGAATTAGAATGGGTACTTCATTGATTCGAGATCTGTATCTTAAATTGTTTTGTCAATTTTTCAAATCATATATCACAAAATGTGTTCTAAGATTTTACGTCAATGTAATACATATAATTTTAAAAATATGGTATGAAAAGATGTATATAATTATAAAATAAATATATTTAAATAATAAAATTTGCCAAAATGTATACCACTGAAATAAGTAAGAGTTGTGAGCTTTTGATTCTAGGGACATTTGATACCCTTTAAAGATTTTATCTTTTTCTTCATTCAAAATTATATTTCTAATTTTTGTATTTATCATTAATTTAATTTTTTCTATTACTAAAAATTAAGAATTATCATTCATTCAAAATTATATTTCTAATTTTTGTATGTATCCAGTAATTTAATTTTTTCTATTATTAAAAATTAAAAATTATCATAATTAATATATTTTGCTGAATTACTATGTACGATTAATTCATTTTTATGACTTAATAAATGATTTATTCTTCCAACTTGAATAACAAAAGGCCTTATAATTAATATTTATCAATTGGCCTTACATTTTCTCTATTATTTTTTTGTTGTTGACAAGTTAATATTTATAAATTGTCCCTCCATTTCTTTTATTATACTCCCTTTGTTTATTTTTTTTCTGTCATATTTCAAAAAAATTATTTTTTATTTGTTATTTTAAAATTTTAATTTCAATGAAATATTAAATATTTATTTTTCAATTTTATCCTTTTGTTTCATTAATAAATACTCATTATTTTACACTTCTAATTTATTTATATTTATTTCATCATATTTATCTTTTTATTTTCAATTGTTTTGAAGTTTGTGCATAAAGCGTGATTTTGAATAATTTATTAAAAATAAATAAATAAATTATTTTTTAATATTCATAAAATTAACTACTATAAATAAAAAGAAAAGGAATGAATATTTTATTATTGATAAATTCTTTGTATCAGATTGAAATAATAACCTAGCTTACCATTGGTCGTTGGCAAGTTAATATTTATGAATTGGCCTCAAATTTCCTTTATATATTATTTTCATTATTGTTGGTATTGAGTTATAACTCATTCCATATCCTTTCCGATGTTATTAAGAAATAGTTATGAAGGCGTAAATTTCTATGGTACTCATATATGTTTTAAACCCACGCTAATTTTGATAAAATAAGAGTTATTAAATGAGATCACCAACATGTGAATAAGAAAAATAGTAATCCCATCCAATTATTCTTATTTTGTCACATTAGTGTGGATTTAAAACCCATATGGATATTATAACATGCATCCTACAAACCTTTGGGTTATTTAACCTAAATTCTTTATCATTATTCAATTATTTAATTATTTAACATGTCGATCAATATTTATAAATTAAGCTTAAATTATTATTATTATTATTATTATTCATAACATCTCAATTTGTCAATCAATATTATTAATAACTTCTTTGTATGAGATTGAAGTTATGACCCAACTTAATATCCTTAATTCTTTTATCCTTTAATTAGTCAATCGTACTATGAGAATTTGTAAGATTGAAGGGGGTCACCTTGTACTCTAATATAAAATTCGATAATGTTGTTGAAGATATTATTTGAATGTTTATTATATATTTTGAATTTGAATTTAAAATCATTCATGTATATGTACGGTGGTATAATTATTCTTATTATTATTAGTAATATATATATATATATATATGATGGAGAGACTTATTTTAATAATTTAGTACTTTACTTCTAATTGAGGGTTTTAATCTTCAATTTATTTGATATAAATTTACAAAGAAAAATGTATTTTAGGGTCTTCATGAAAAAGTTGAGTATTTATAAAAATTAATTATATTTTTTTCTCTCTAAACCTATTAGTTATTTTATTGTAAAGTTATTATAACTAAAGAAATATTAGCGAATTATATGAATTAACCATATAATAAAATATTGATTCACTATGTAGAAATTTTTTATAATTTAACATTTAATATTTTAAACTAATTTATTTTTAATAATCTATTATGATACTTTTATATAGGTAATGAATTTTGTTCCTTTTTACAAAAATAAAGTAGATCTAGCAACTTGTATTAATCTTAACTTTAAATCATATAAAATTTAAATTTAAAAAAAATCATTAAGTGTTTGTTTGAATCCTACTAATTAAAATTAAAATTAAAATACATAGTTTATTTTATTTTTAGGAAATTTACATATTTTAATAGTCAAGTTTTCTAAAAAATTATTATCATCCATTTTTATATATCTAATTATATATTATTTATTAATTTAGAAAATAATTTTATTATAAAGTTACTTTTATGAAGAGGTAAATCAAATTTAATATTTGTCAATGAAATACATTTTATGGCATTCCAAACTGATATAAATATACTTTATATATTTTAAATTTTATTTTATGATATTTAAAAATTAAAGAATAATAAATTTTACAACAAAACATATTAAAAAAATTAAATGATAATAAAAATATGTAAAATCAAATAAAAAATAACAAATTAGTCTATTTTATCTCTTTCAAATATTTTTTATAAATTTTATCCTAGTGGAATACTAATTTAGGCTAAAGTCATATAAATTAATTTTTATACGAACATTAATTGAAGAAAAAAATAAAAAAATTAATATTTTAGAAAAATAAATTTAATAAAAAATATTTCATATAGATGAAATTTAGAAAAAAATGATTAGATTCATAAGGGATAAATTTTAATTAGGTTGATAAATGCAATTTACTAATTATGAATATTATAATGGCTCTATTTTGCATAGATAACTGATAAATTATTTGATTAAATAAAAAGTATTTTACAAAATTAACTATTAAATTTGTTAAAAATATAAGATGACACAAAAGAACATATTTATGTAAATAGATATATAAATTAAATTAATTCATATTTATTTTAAAAATAAATTATATTAACATAATTAATATGTTCAAAATAAAAATATAATAATCTAAAATTTAATTAATGTTATAGTATTATGTATATATATATATATATATATATATATATATATATATATATATTAATAGTTTAAAAAAGGGATATAATTAACTAATATTAAATTAATTATAATTTATTTAAGTTTATATAATTAAGGGCATGAGTTGTTAATTAATTGAAGGAAGAAGGATAAATTTAGGAAAAAATTTGATAAGATATAAGATATCAATAATAAAATGTTCAAAATAGTTTATTAAATTAAAATTTATTTTTTTAATTAATGAATATGCAAATGTCACAACTTATCAAGTTATGACCAGCATGAAACTTGTTATTTGATTTTTATTAATCTAAAGTAATTCTAGAACTGAAACCATCATATAAATTTAAGAAAATATTTCATTTTATAATCCTTTCAAAAGATATGTATAAGAAGTGTTTTTAAATAAGTTTGAGTCATCTATGCATATGGTCGAACACTAACATTACTTATATCTCCTAATAATCTTCATGGCTACTCAAACATAACATATGAAGAGTTTACTCCAATTGTTTAAAATTAATATAATTATCACTAATTTTTAAATATTAATAATTTCAAATTACCACCTATTAACATAATTACATAATTCATAATCAATTCAATTTTATACTCATCGCGATGTGCCTTGGGGTAGGATCTGAAAGAGGCAAGTGGGCTTCCATACGTCTTTCGAAAACATGATTGTTGTATGGTGTGAATAAAAGAAGATGGAGTCACCATCAATTATTTTTTATAGTATGATTGGAACACCAAAAGTGGTTTACATTCCCAAAATTGGATTTAAGAGTTAGTTACGTGTAGGAAAGGTATTAGTACCCTCCAACTTGCGTTCAAAGAATGATTGCCTATTTATTATAATTCTATCTTATGAATTGAATTATGATGGTCCTTATTATATTACACGTATATTTTATTGAGAATATAATTTTTAATTTTGGTTAACTTGTTAATCTAGTTATCCAAATCTATCCAACTTTATGGTAGAATTCGGATGAAAATTATCTCAATAATGTTAAATACTATTACGATCGTACCTACAATCGGATTACTTAACTTTGATGCGTCATAAGCACAAATTTTATTATTTTTGAAAGATTTTTATATTTTATATTTTAAAATATTTTTAAATAATCTGTTGATTTAGTTGTTAAATTCTTTCAACTTTATGATAGAATTTAAACACAATAACATGTCTCAATAATATTAAGTATCATTATGATTGCACCTATAATCGAATTACTTAATTTCAATACGTTATAAACACAAATTTTATTATTTGAATATTTTTTATTTATTATATTTAAAAAATATTTTCAAATATTTTTTATTTTATTATTAATGAATTATTATTTGATCCTTTTATAAATATTTTCATTTCATTATTTTTAAAAGGTTTTTTAATAAAATAATTGTAATATAAATTTTTATCTCAATAATATTAAATACCATTATGATTGCACCTACAATCGAATTGCTTAATTTTAATACGTCATAGGCGTAAATTTTATTATTTAAATATTTTTTATTTATTATATTTAAAAAATATTTTTAATTATTTTTTATTTTATTATTGATGAATTATTATTTGATCCTTTTATAAGGATTTTCATTTCATTGTTTTTAAAATATTTTTTAATAAAATAATTATAATATAAATTTTTTAGATAACAAAAATTGTTTAAAGTAATTTTATTTATTTATTTATTTAAAAATATTATATTAATCATTTTTATTTAGATTGTTAAATTTGTCTAACTTTATGACTAAATCTGAAATAAAAATTTTGAAAGAATTGAAATTATAATTCCAATATT
This sequence comes from Sindora glabra, assembly GCA_020226215.1. NCBI lineage: Eukaryota > Viridiplantae > Streptophyta > Magnoliopsida > Fabales > Fabaceae > Sindora > Sindora glabra. The sequence continues at coordinate 38,280,939 of CM035227.1, read as the reverse complement.
ATTTTACAATTTTAAAGTATCAAATTTGTTAACTTTATAATCAAATTTGAATACATAACTACTCAAAAAAATTAAAATTAAAATTTAATATTATTTTTATAATTTTTGAAATATCAAAATTTTTTAACTTCATGGTCAAATTTGATTAAAGAATTATTTAAAAAAATTGAAATTGTATTAGTTGCACTTATAACTAATTTCAATACATTCTGTCATCATAAATATGTATATAAATTATAAGTGCACATGATGAGTATAAAATAATTTTTATATACAAAAATATTAAAATTTTTTAGTTTAATCGATTCACCCAATTTTTTAAAAGTATCTCTTATCTCAAGAATGTTAAATAATTTGAACATCTAAACTATTATTCTATTCTATTATAGGAATTGCATAAAAATAATATCTTAAAATAAAAATTAACTAAAGTTTTTTTTATTTTTAAAAGGAAGTACATGAGGTGTTTTAAATAAATATTGGTTAATTGATTTTTAAAAAAATAATACAAAATAAATTAAAAAATGAATTAGGTGGGATGGTTAGTAACTGTCCTTTGACCGTCCTACCTTTTTCATAAAGGACGTCCCTTCATGTGAAGGGTGTTCATTATTATTAAGTTTTTTTATAATTTTTATTATTTTTTAAAAATCGAAAAAAAAAATAAAAAGGTACAATATGATAAATATTTTGAGTATGTGGTTCTCATCACATTTTGTTTTTGAAGCTGATCATATTGCCCATTTTTTATTCTTCAACTATCCTTTACAACTTCATTTCTCATTATTTTTCAGGAGCTCATATTTATGTGTTAAGGAATGAAATTTTTTTTTTATTTCAATTTTTTATTTTGATATAGATAAAGATAACAATAACAATTATTATTTTAAAGTGCATAATTGAGATTTATTTTATATTCAAAATATACATTTGAAATTCTAAAATAATGAAAGTTCTAGTATTGCAAATACAATATTAAAGAGAGTGAAAAATGTGTACTTGGTGAGAAAGAATTTTCTTTCAACAAATTTTCTCCACTATACTTTTCCTTTTCTGCTTGCTCCTTTTTGCTTTTTTTTTTATATGCTCTTCTTCTCCTTCAGAATTTTTTTTTTATTTTTTTCTAAACTTTTCTCCATGTCCTCTTTAACGAAATTGTTTTGGCTTTTATAGAGAGTTTCAGTAATTATATTTGTATTTAATATACATTTGATTTACATTTTACCTAAGTTTTGTCGATAGATTAAAAATTTAACAACAAATCCTATTTTTTTTCAAAATTGGCTACTACTGTAGGAAATTTTTTTATTATTATGAAGAGAGTGATGAGCTAGTAACAAATCCGTAATTGTTAGTATCAGCAACTTTTTATCTGTTATTTCTCATTTTGCAAATTTTTTTATTTTTATTTATTTATTATTATTATTTTAAATTTATATAAAAATTTTAAAAAAACTATTATTTTTTTATATTTTTTGAAATTTTTTTATTTTGGTTATATTATTACTTGGATAAAATTGAGTATCAATAATACCTATTTCAAACCTCACATTTATTATTGAAGTTTTTAATATTAATAATTAAACATCTTAAATTCTAAGTTGAATAAAAAATTACAATTGGAAATTAAGGAAAAACACATATAAACTTCTTAAAGTATGGGCATCTAATTCCCTTGAAATTTCAAAACTTATAAATAAAGTTCCTAAGATTTTTCAAAAAGAGAAAATATTAATAATTCTATTTAAAAAAATAGAATATGATATGTAAATCATTCATAATTATTTTTAACGTGAATTCATCTAATTTCTGAATTAGCTTTCTTCCAAATTAAATTATTAATAACAGAATTTATTTTATAGTGTATTTTATGATATAACTAAAGGCAAATATTTTGAATAAATTATTGCTAAAACTTGATTAAATTACATTGAAGGAGGGAGGTAAAATATATGTTTTTATTTCCACTACTTCACTGATTTTACTATACTAAAAAATTAGTTTAAAAAAGTCATAAGTGATATATATATATATATATATATATATATATATATATATATATATATATATATATATATATATATATATATATATATATCTTCTCCTATTCCCTTAATTGAAATTTCTATATTTGAATTTTTGAAAACTTCAGAAAATTATTTGTAGGTTTTGAAATTTCATATAGATATAGGATTTTTAAATCATACTTTAAGAGACTTCTTTATATTTTTCCTATAAATCAGAATTCTAAAATTTAAAACACCAACATACTACATAAATTACGCAAATGATCAAAATCATAATTTACATATCAAAATCATAGAACGTTAGTTAAACGCGGAAAGTAAAAGTAATTAAAAAAATTGTAAATGCTTGGGAACTACAGCTGCTAACAAGCCAACCCGTGAAAGGAAAAGAGAGAGAGAGAGAGAGAGAAACTTAAGGCAAAAAAAATTCAATTTAACGATATGATACTAATGATATTGATATTGATATTAATTTTGACATAAGTTGAAGTGGAAGTGAAAGTGGAAAAATATATTTCAATCACATCCCACTAGAAATAGATAAAATTATTAAAATCAAATATTTTATCGATATCTAAATTAAATGTTGTATTAATAAAACTTCCCAATGTTGTATTAATAAGAGTTTTGAGTTTTGAAAATTAATATAAAATAATTTCAATCTCGTATTGCTTAAGTCTTATAGCTACTTTTCCTATGATCAATATGTGTGCACGTACGCACATACTAGAATTTAAATGATAAAATAAATCTAAAATTGAATAAAATATGATAATTATTAATTTCTTATCATATTTTATAAGATTGAATATTTTATAAAATATTTTAGCATTTTCTCTCATATTATTCCCTTTCACTTGGAAAGAACTTGACCTTAAATTCATAGGTGAAACATGAGTTCTTCCATATCACCTAAATAAATATTTTGAATACTTTTGCATATTTAACTTAATAAAACAATGGGGATGCTTTAAATGAATCTTCTTTAAACATTAAATTTCAAATTATTTGTAAGATTGATCAAGTATTGCATTTCATTTAAGTCAAATAATTCAACTCCAACAAAATTCACTACTTTAATCTTCAAATGGTCAATAACATTTTTTAATAATTGGACTATAGGTCCATCATCAAACTTTTTTTTATTATTTGGTAGGCCTCCAATATTTGTCCAACTTCTTTATTAAACTTTTCTTCTATTCAGTTCTTTGAAAACTCTTCCATGTCATCATTTTATTTAACAATATCATCTTGATTAGTAGTCTCAACAAGTTCTACAAGATTTTCTAGATTGTCATATGCTAAACATATTTCATTAGGTTTGATCCATATTGATCTTGAGGAATCCTTTAATGTTATACTTGTAGCTTTTTTACATGAAATTTCATCTCCTTCATTGATGATACATTTTGGTTCACTTACACTTGCATAGTTGTCATTGAAGTTGGAAGTGTAAGACTCAATGGAAACTTGATATTTGTAAGCTCGATTTGCATGAATTTGATCATAAATATTGTTGATTGCTTTATTGCATTGATATGCTCGAAATCCTTCTTCAATTCTATGATAAACATCATGATTTTGACATTTCTTCTCAATCTCTTAACCTATTTAATTTTTCACTACACTATCTTTCATGGTTAGTTAATGAAAATAACTCCTTTTGATTGGTTGAACTTGATAGTAATGTTTCTTCAAAATTGATAATTCTAGATAATAATAGCTTTCCTTAAGTGATTGAATTGGATGATGATCTTGACTTCTCTAAAATAGGATTGTATCATAACAATTTGAAAATTATTTTTTAGCCCCAACATCTTGTTTACTTGTAACTATGATGCCTTGATAAATTCTATCAATTTATAGATGATTCCACCATATAAATGCTCTTTCTTAAGGTTTTAGTTATTAAATTCACCTTCTTTTTTCCAGAAAGATTCATCATATTGAAGAAGTTTTTCACATCGTTTATCCAATTCATAAATGAATCAATATTAAGGCTACTACTGAATTTAGAAAGATCAATATGATAGTCTTCATTTCTTTAATTGTGTTGTCTCACTACATGGTATTCTTCGTATTCAAAGTTTGAATTTTCATTGGAAACTTTTGACCTTCATTGATAATGGTTAACTAGATGGTTATTGCATGGTCTTCATCTTCTATCTTTATCATAAAAATAATTGTCTCTTCAAGAGATGGATTCTTTTGGTTGAAATGCAAGATTGCAATGATGGATAGGTTGATTACAAGTACCATCTTTGGCATGGTTGTCTTTGTCATTTTTATGAAACTTGTTGGCACTATTTCTCAAGTTATTGAGTAAGTTATGGATCTTACAAAGTTCAGGGGTCATCCTTTCCTTTCAAGCTTGCATCACTGCCTAAAAAACTTTAATCCTATAATCACTACCAATGAGAAGTTTGCTGCCACATTTGTTATCATCATCGGTCGATATTTCAAACCTTCAATTTTAATTACTATTAATGGGAAGTTTGACATCATCTTTGTTGTCGCCATTGATTATTATGTCAAACCTTTGATTTCAAGCTTTAGATCATTGACTAAATTCTGATATCACTTGACACAAGATGGAAAGTGAAAGTGAAAGTGAAAAAATATATTTTTCATATGCTAGAAATAAATAAAAATATTAAAATGAAATGCTTTATTGATATTTGAATTGAATATTGAATGAATAAAATTTTTTAGTGGAGTACATATATATTCTAATACTAGGAAAATTATCCACATGAAAGATTCAAATCATTTATATTAAACTCTGAAACTTAAAACTCCTATTTTACCTAGGAATTTATACAAATAAAAAAATAACTAGAATTTAAATAACAAAATAAGCCTATTGAATAAAATATGATAATTATCAATTTCTTATCAAATCTTGTAATATTGAATTTTACATAAAAATCTTTTAGCTCTTGCTTCCACATCAAATTTCCTCTTTTATAAATTTACATTAATAAAACACTCCTCAAAGTCGTGCAAATAACACTCCTAAAAAAGGTGCAATATAGCTCTTTTATTATTTCTCTAAGAAAACCTCAAAGATGGTAGATGACTCCTAGCTTATACGAAGAGAATGAAGTATAGCTCTGCAACTATTCTGTTGTGAGCTTTTAAACGGGTGCTTGAATTAGATTTTGCCTGGAAAAGGGCTTTTCTCACTTATGGATTGAGTCCCACCCTCAGTTCTATAAATCTAGTCATGGACTCCGGTTAAAAGGGAATATTCAACCATATAATTATTGTGTTGTTCGTCGAAACTCCACTTTGTTGCTAAAACTTCTTCATAAATAAATATGAAGAGTACCAAATTTATAATGCCCAATTAAGAAACATGGGCATAATTTCAAAACGGAAACAACAATAATTTCCCTTCATTGATAAAAATTCCAGCAAAATCATTGAGATCTATACACAACTCTACAATCAAATATACCGCAGAATTAATACAGACTCTGTCTTGCTACCCATTTGAACCCGTAATTAAACCAATATATTTCTCGATCTTGAATTCTGCTAACCCTCATATCAGGAACTCATAGGCCAAGCCTGCAATTAAATTTCCTTTTCAATTATTTTCATAAATTCGTTTATGCAAGTCAAAATAAAATTGCCTGAAACACTCTAAAAAGCAAGGACTTACCAATTAAATACAGAAAGCTCCATCAGTTGCTGATTAAAGCCCAACGCTAGTCACATTGGCATTACCAGAGAAAAGGAGGTTATCAACTTTTAGATATGAAATTGCAATTCATGGATATGCATAGGAATGTATAGCTTCTGAAATTTGATATATGTAATGCTTAATGGTGTTTTTTGTACAAAGAAGTAGGTTCCTTTAACAATGTAGCAGAGGAGGAATAAGGCCTCTCAAGTAGTGAGAAGTTCCACCCTATAAAATTTAGAATAATAAATGTTAATTTCATAAAATTAATTGAAACTTCCATTAATTTAGTCCTTTTTTCATTTTTCATTAGTCATTTGAAAGCTGTGGCTATTATTGAAAAAGAAGAGAGCCGATCACTAGGAAATTTAAAGTTAAGGTCCATTTTAATACCCATAATCCAAGCAGCCAGCACACAGAGGAACTGGAATTACAGTTCCTTTTGATGCTAGCTTTCACTAATAAGAAAAAGATAAAGCAACCCTTTTCTTTAGCAAAATAAATTCTTACCACAAATGTAGCAATTTGAGCTGAAGAACCCTAGGCCACACCAACAAGATGACCCATAGTCAAGCCACTCATTTAGTTTGAAGGCAACTTATGAAGGAATGAAGTAATGAATTTCATAGCAATTTCAAGTTCTCACAAGCTTGTCCTTGAAAGCAAAAATAATTGCTCATGCATGCTCAGCTGCATTGCCATTATTGTATGCAAGATTATGCTAAGGAAGCTCACAGACAGACCCCATGAATCGGATGCATCCTCTTAAGTTCATAATTGTAGTTATCAGTACCATATTAGCGAAAACAGAGCCCAAAGATTTCCCTTTGGCAATAGAGTAATCCTAATCACAATTATTTCAATTTACTCAATCCCAGTTACAACACATTTGACAGAACTTGAACATGTAAAGATAGTGAATAAGTTGAGCAAGTTTAAATCAGAATAAGAAAATTTGCAGGAGGTGAGACTTCGGTGAATTAAAATAAGTGGAATTAGAATTAATTTTGGCAATAGGTAGAGATTTTCCAAGTATATAGAATAGCTTCATCTCTGTTAAAGCAGAATTTTAGACAACCATTTTGAAATACGAACTCAATTAATTACCTCAATCGTCTGCACCACATATTCAGACAAAAAGCTATGACTAACACATCCCAACCAGCCAAGCAAAACCAACTTCAGAATACTATCACTGCTTCTCCTTTTGAGTTGTTTTTGTCTCCATTTTCTCCCTAATTAATATGAATGATGATGGTTACAAATTAGATAATGACATAAATTAGAATTACAGTAAGTTTTTCAGTTTCAAAATTCAAGAATGCATACCCCCTGCGATTCAAATAATTGGCAGTGTGTCCACTGTTGAAATGCGAGATAAAGTACAGTATAAAATCAGCAGACCTTAAAGAAAATACTCATGGGAAATTAAGCAATATGTGAGCAACTTACCATCTTCAACAATCAGCTACGAATTCAAAATGTGAAATTTAAACACACTAAAACACTAACATAAAGAGGAGTATCACATGCATCAAGAGAGAGGATTTTACTTTATTTCAAATTATTCACATTTTCAGAATCAAAAGAGTGCAACCCACCAATAATTCACGCTCTAGAGATGGGTTGTCCGGCCTGTTAGGCCCGTCCGGTAAAAATATAAGATTTGAATTTTTTTTTTGCTTAATAGTCTTATTAGACTTTTTTTATGGCTTAATTATTAATTAAGCTGAGCTCAAACTGGGCCAATTTGATTATATTAATTAATTTTTCATAATATAATTGAATATTAGAAAAAAAATTATATCTAATTATTTTTAATATAAAAAAATTAATTTAATATAATTAAATATTTTATATATTTAAATGCCATAATATCTTTTTAAATATATATTTTTATTTTAAAAATTTTTTTACTTAAAAATAAAAAAACTAATTTATTTAGATTATTGGACTTAGTTTTCGAACCATATATTTAAAAAGTCAAGTTGGGTCACACTTGAATTATAAATTTTATATAATTTAACCTCGTAACTCTGCTTGAAACTCAACCAGCCCGATTCGTATACATGTTTACTCTTAAAACACCCTAAATATAATGACTTTGATTCTCATTGAAATAGTAGATTTTAAAAATTATTTAGTTTACACAGAAAATAATTTCTTACAAAAAGTTAAAATTTTCAAGTAATAATTTTTTATGTAAATTTTTAAAAAATATTTAAAATTATTTGATTAAAATATAATAAGTAACACTTTGTAGAAAGTAATTTTTTATATTTTATTTAATTTAATTTTAAATATTTTTAAAAATATAATTATAATATAAATTAATAAATTTTAATTATTATTAATTAAATTTAATAAAAATAATTTTATTATTATATTTATAAATAACATAAAGAGAAGAGTTTACTTAAGAAAAAAGTCAGCAAGTAATTTTCCATACTTCCCATGCTTCGTATAATTTTTTAAATAATAATTAACTAAACAACTTATATTTTTTCTATTTTCTAAAAAATAAAATTTCTCATGTTATCAAAACCAACCAAACGAGCTCTTATATTAACCTACTTAGCACTAACTATGGAAAAGATTATACACAAGAATGAAAATATTTTTTCTTTTGGCAAGGGAACTTGTTAGAGGCAGAGAAGTGAGACGACAGCTGAGAAGCTTGCTTTCCAACTTCAAATCCTTACCGCAGTCGGGCAGCGAGTGTTTTAATATGGCCAGTACAATCTAGAAAAATTAAGATAGCAAGACAAATGACTTGAAAAAACAAATAACTAGAAACATTATGATAACAATATTTACTGCAAAATATGCACAATGGTTGCTTTCTCTCGCCTTTGTGACTGATCTCAGTTTTTCAATCGTCGACTTCCTCTCTTACATGCAGATTTTTCTCTTGTTGGTTCTAGATTGATACACAAATAGAATCCGACCCAAAAATGACCTCTCACAACCAAGTGTAAATATCAGAAACTTAGGGTCAATTCACAAATTTAGTAGCTTCTCAATAGCAGGTTGCATTTTGTCCAATCAAATTGCAAGATTAAACCTCAACGTGGATTAGATGGTGCATATTTACACCAGTTTTCTACTGGTGCGTAGCAGACAGTCCCTTAATCATAAAGTTTTACAACTCTTAAACTCATAAATCATTGACTGACTTAGAATAGCTGCTATCATCCTAGTCAAGATCAGCATCATTCTTGCCACTGTCAATGATCCTTGACAAAATAACAGACTTCTAAATCTAATGGCAGACAATCCAAAAAAGAGGCTAATGCCACAAGAAGCAAAAAACCGCATATAACAAGAAGTTCAAAAGCCAAACCCAAAAGTCCGAAAAGCCAATGACCAAACAGCAGGCTAATTATCAAGGCTGATACTTTCTCTACTACAGATTTTTTTTTTTTTTTTTTGGGGGGGGGGGGGGGGAGTAAAAGGAAGCAGCAATAGAAAACCTTCATGGGAAAAGAGATTGATTAGTGCCGCTATATAACATGCTCGCTTAGATATTAAAAAATATTTGGGGGTTTCATCAGATTATAAAGGAAATTGCCTAGTTCTTTCCAAGCACATCATATTTGTCAAAATCAAAGACAAAGGCATAACAAACCCTTAAACCAAGAAAATTCAGAAGATGAAGCACTCTTTCATTTCAAATCAACAATCTAGTACAAGCTTCATGTCATCTATCTGCCCAATTAAAAACTAGATCATGCAGCTACATGAACCACCCAGAAGGTTAGTTAATTGAAAATTACACCTCATCTTCGTGAAGAAGCATATTCGGAATACCCTTATTAACAGGAAATTTTCGTCCGGTTTCCGGGCAAACAAGCGCACCTTCCTCAAGGTGGAGTTCCAAAAGAGCGTGGTGGAACCTGTGAAGGAATTCATCCGACTCAAGCATGGCGGAATCAGCCTCTTCTGGAAGCTCAGCGTATCCCATGGCCTTAGAGGCGTCAACGAAAGCCTTCCAATCGATCTTCACGAACATATTCTTGAGAAAATCGGCGTTCATCTCCACCGTTTTCTCCACCACTTTCTCTGGCTCGATGCGCAGAGGGAAGCCATTCGTCACGCCTTTTATGTTGGACGATAGCATGTTGTGCGTTAGCAGCCTCATCCTTCCTCCGTTGTTTGATTCACGATCAGCAGCTGCAATGCCCAGTGAGTTGTTTGCTTGACTTGTTTCTGTGTTGCCTTAGTCGGTGATCGTCTGGGTTTCCACCTCTTAAACCCTAAGAAGAAGGGTGCGTTTGGTATTCTGAATAGATTATCCCAATTTTCAAGCTGTTATAGCCCAATCCATTTACAAAGCGAGCCCTTCGTATGACGGACTAGTTGTATTGGGCTTTGTTTAATTTAATTATTTATATTCAATATTATTATATTAATTTTTTAAAAAATAATATTAGTAGACAGATAAATAAAAAAATTAATACACATACACAGGACTAATGTACAATTAAATAAAATAGTTTAAATTTGATCTATTAATAACATAAAATATTTTATATTATTAATAAATAAAAAGAAGATATATCATTAATAAAATGATAAAAGTAGCTAAGAAATTTTGATTATAATAAAAAATTTTTAATAATTTTTTATTTACATAATAATAGTAAATAATAGCATAAAGATAATTTATATAAATAATAAATTAAATTTAAATCCTCAATATGATTGATGTATATGATTAATATATATTATCTTAGGTAATTATTTTTTTCCTTTTTATAATAATAAAAATTGTCAAATCATATGGCACACATAAGGATCCCAACTATAAATATAAACAAAAATATAAATTTTTTTCAAAAATATTAAATATCATTTAAATAAAAAACCCATATCACTTTCAAAACATTGTTAGAAGCGCTTGACTTTTGACCAGCAATGTCCAAACCCGAACCTATTGACAAAAATCTGGTTTTCTATGATTCCATCATTATTTAATTTTTCAACGGTATTAATCTATGACCGCGTAAATTTGCATGAAAAACTATCGTCTTTAGATCTCCGATATTAATCTAAGGGATTCTCTTCTGTGTCCATGATTCGCAGAATCATATGTTAGATTTTAAAAATTTTAACATCTTTTAAAAAGTAATTATCAGAAGTATCACATTGCCATCATCAACACTTCAAAGTCGACCGATCAACGCTAAAAAGCTAATTAGTTAATTGTGATAGGCAATAAATAGTGTTAGGCAATTGTTCACAACAATATTGAATTATAGCAGTTATCAATAATAATAAATAATAATTAATAATATATGATTATAAGTAACGGTGATCAATAATACTATTACATAATAGTAATATATTGAGTTAACAATAACAGTAGGTGATAGAAGATAATGATGCTAACAATATATTAATAAAAATATGAAAAAAATAATCTTTTTATCATGATTAAAGTATTTTTATGTCAAGAAAATATAAAATATTCATTTTTTAATAGAAATATTTTCCACAAATATTGAATTAAAATATTTTTAAGTAAATATTTGTAAATTTTGAATCAAATATAATAATCTAACATCACCTTCTAAGGTTACTTGACAATATTTGCAAAAACATGATAAAGATTTTCCAAATCATATATCACTAGGGATGGCAAATTTTAAGATCTAAGATTTTGTCCCGCGAAGCACGAATTTTATATAAATTTTTGCCCTACAAGATAAGACGCGGGATAAGTTTTCAACTTGAAATAATGATATGAAGTAAGGCAATATTGACCTATAGTATTCTACTGTATTTCGAAATAATAAATTATTTTTTTATTTTTATATTATACTTAAAAATATATATTATTATAAATTTATTTTATTTTAATTACTTTCTTTTAAATTTAAGATTAGTTAGATAAATTAGGTATAATTTTAAATTAATATTATTAAATTATATTAAATATTAAATATTAATCATGTATGTATTTAAAATTTATAAATTTTAAATTTTTTTTAATTTTTAAAATTTTGTTGAATTATTTGTGGATCACCAATGCCCCGCAAATTATGAGAACTTGGTATATTAAATATTAATTATGTATATATTTAAGATTTATAAAATTTTAATTTTTTAAATTTTTTTGAATTATTTGTGAATTAACAATGCCCACAAATCACAAGAATAGAGTACTAACTTATCCCGCAATCGAGGACGGAATAGGAATGGAATAGATTTCCGCAACTGTGGGACGGCGCATTATACCATCGATCGATCATTACTACGCCCCATTTCCATCCCTATATACCACCTCAAAGCCATTAGCACAGACATTGCTGCGGAACCAGGCGTCTACTTCTATTACACTTTGATAATATTCTCTTCCACTTTAGTTATAGAATTCGAAGAACGAATTCATTCCTTTGAGGCGAAAGTTTAAATAAAAAGGTCAGGACTTCATCCTTGGATGCATCTCGGGGATGGAAACCCCAAACATATAGTCAATTATCGGCCTTTGCATTTTGTTGATTACCATACACTTGCAATAGAGAATCACTTCTCTTTATAAAATCAGTCACAGGATGTTTTAAACGAAACTTTTATAACTGATTGATTTCCTTGTGTGTTTTTATTTAAATAAAGATAAGAAGGAATAAATAAATTTTTTTTAATTTGAATGTTATTATTTTTTATTTAAAAATCATTTGATTCAGATAAAAAATAAATTTTTGTGAGAAGTCGAATTTTCTTGAAAATAAATATCTTTATAAATTTATCAAAAAGTGTTCAAAGTTATTTAATTAATATTTTTTTAAAAAATAATTTTTTATATTTGTTTAGTGCAACACTAAACTTCTTAAAAAATATTATCAAGATAATTAAGTTATCTTTTAAAATTATAATATAAAAATTAAATGCTGATAAATTTCAATTATTTCTAATTTTTTGAAAACATATTTTTAATCTCTCTTTTCAACATAATTTTTCTAGGTTGTTAATTTTTTATTTTTTCATTTACTATAAAAAATAAAATAAGTTTACATAACAAAATTAATATGTCTTTTATATATCTTAATTTATTTTAATATAGTCAAATAGAATATAATTTGAATGAAGAAAAATATTAGCTGAAAATTAATTATGTCAAATTTATATAAAGTAGATAAGAAATAAATATTTTTTATAAATAAAATTTAAAATAAAAAATATAATAGATGCATATAATTCTATTTAGAATTAATTTTCTATTATAATTATATTTATGATTATAGTTATAATTTATATTTATGATATAATATTCAATCTTTATTTTATACAATTTTGTATACTACTCATCTTATTTATTATATAATTAATTAAATAATTATATTTTAAATAATTAATAATTATATTTAATTATTTATATTTTATAATTAATAAATTATATTTATTATATTTTTCAAATGGTAAGAGTAAAATGTTAAAATGATCATTTATAAAATTGAGTGGGAGTAGTTTTGTCCAGTTATCTATATATAAATAACATAAAAAATTCTTATCAAAAAGGTATGACCATGTGAATAAACTAATTTTTATAATTTGTGGATAATAGAATTTTTTTTCTTAAAGAGTTTTGCTTCTTTTAATTTGACGGTTAGTAACCAACTAAATAATTCAAAATTTTCATGCTTCTCTAGAAGTTACACATTTCATACTACTTTTGCAAATCAAATAACATCTTAAAATAAAGATAGTTAAAAATTAATAATTATGTGAGAACCAGTCAATATTAAAAAAATTACATCAATCTAACAAATTAATAGAAAGATAGCACAAAGGATGTAAATAAAAAATTTGTTTATTTATTTATTTACACCTTGGGTAATGGAATTAGCTTAACTTACATAAATAAAAACACGCATATAATAATTCATTAATCGATGACAAGGGGAAGTTATAAAAGTAAAATTTAAAACAACAATAATTCATTAATCAATGACAAGGGGAAGTGATTCTCTATAGTAAGCATATGATAAACATCCAATTTCAAATATTGTTAGGGTAAATAGTAAAGAGTTTGATATTCCATAAACAAAATCTTGAATTCCAATTTTGTGGATGAAACAAACAATATTGAAAAAATTTACCCTCACATTGGATTCAACTCAACTCAAATTTAGATTATTCGGTAAACCAATGAAACTTATCAATACCAAGTGGTTTAGACAAAAAAAAATGATAAACATCTGGCGACTAATTTGATTAGGGGAAGTAATTCTATGCTACAAGTCTGTGGTAGTCAACAAAATGCCAAGGGTAATAATTGGTCATGTGCCGGGGTTTTCCATACCCCAAATGTATTTGGGGGATGGAAGTCCTGGCCGGAAATAAATACATCTGCTAAAATCTTTGGCTTTCTACTTTGTAGAAACTACAAGCATTATACAGTAGTCATCCACATGATTTATGGATTGCTTCTTCCAAATTGAACAAGTAAAAATATATAGCACAAAGCTTAGGGCTACACTTGAAAAGGCAAAACAATCTGCAGTCAGCGGCACAACTCTCACTAGCTTAATACATAACCCCACCATTTGTACATCGCAAATCCATAAACAGCACTGTAAGCAACCACTCTTACAGGAGAATTTGCAAACCTGCATGTATAGAGATATCTGTAGAATGAATTTCTCATAACAAATCATTCAGGAAATATATTCGGACAACCACGAGGATTTTAATTAATTACAAATGAAAATGTGATATATATATATATATATATATATTGTATAGCTTATGATTAAAAAAATTGATACGTAAAGTATGATAATAGAAAAAAGTGAATTTTTTTTGGAGATAAAGAAAATCGCTTTCCCCAAATTTTATATATTTAATATTAAATAAATAAAATATTTTTACTTATTTTAATATTTTATAATTATATTTTTATATTTTACAAAAATTGTTTTCGATTGAATTAATCGAAGCCTTGCTATATTATAGTATCTTTCTGCTCCAACAGAAGTAGTATCATGAGCAAGGTTTTGAAATGGCCAATGGCACGAGGTCTTTCCATAATACTTTTCTAGTACTGGGTGGAAGAAATTTTGATAAGTGGAGCATTTAAATGAAAGTTATGTTCGGGTATCAAGAGCTTCTTGAAGTTGTTACAAGGGAGTTACAGATTCTGAAGAAAATACGACAGAGGTTCAGAAACAGATTCATCTGGAAAATAGGATGTCGGAAGTTTTGATAAAGGGATCTCTGAAAAGATATTTGGAGCTTCAAAAGCCAAGAAAGCCTGGAAAATACTTGAAAAATGCTAGGAAGGAGCAAAGAATATCAAAATACAGTTGCAGACACGGATCAAGAAGGCAGCCTGAGTTGTTGCAGATGGACAATAATGAAAGTGATCGTTTCACTAAAGTACTGGCATTAACCAACCAGATGAAGATGAATAGAGATAACACCAGTGATTTGACCATAATTGAAAATTTTCTCGAAAACCTATCCTTGAAGTTGATTATATTGTTGTAGCTCTTGAAGAATCGACAGATCTAGCAAGCATGACCAATGATGAGTTGCAAAGAACACTTGAGGCACATCAGTAAAGATTAGATGATAGAGCATCAGATATAGCAATTATAATCACAATTAACATTGAAACAAGATCATGGATTTGATGAACAGTGAGGCATTGACTTAGTAATACCGAATCATAACTTCATCCTAGAGGTTGCAAGTTTGATGCAAAAGGGATCAATTTATAACCAATAAAGGAGTGGAAAACTCTTATGATCATTAGTGCTTTTATCGTAACCAATAAAAGAGTGAAAGATTCTTGTAATCACTAACATTTTGATGAGGTTATGATGATGGTCTCACCCTTTAATTAATAGTTACAGTTTAAACTGAACATTTTACAGCAAAAAAATACTCCTACAGTAATATTTAGGAAAAATAGTCAATTCTGGTTGTCACTGTTCTCTCTTTTTCACTAGAAGAGAAAAAAAAGAAAAAAAAAAGGGATCATGAATCTGATGAAAGAGCAAAGAAAGAGGAGAGAAACTGGGGATGTGGTAGATGCTGATGATAGTTCCAAAACCCCTGAGAATCAAGACAACAAAAGGATGATCCTAGTCAAGAAAAGCAAAAGTAGCTCCAAAACATGACCCAAGAATAATCCAAGAGAGGAAGGTAGAGGAAGATTTGTGCTTTCAAATCCTTCAAACTTCCCCCTTAGTGGGGACACTAATGACAGAGTACTTCAGGATTTGTGCTTTTGCTTGGAGAAGATTGAAGCATTATACTACAAATCAGAAGAACTGATTGCTGATATTAACTAAACCATTGAAGCTTGAGAGGTTTGGGAAACTCAGGAGTAGTGGGTTTAATGTCCAGTAATGTTCCATATTAAGGGGTGTATCAAGATGTAATCTAGACCCTTTAAGTGTTGCGTGTTATGAAGTTAGTTAGTCAAGTTGCGTCAACCAGTTAATTTGTTAGTCTGTTGGCATTATGCTATACAAGGAAGATCGCTAGACTAATATTAGTGAACCATAAAGTAAAATTCCTTTTCTCAGAGTCTTACTATTTCTCGTCCTCTCAACCTTTCCTATCAATCTGTTTATAATTCTTTAAGTCTTGCTGTATTATAGTAGCTGTCTACTCCATCAAGTATCACGTAATTTAAAAATTATGATCTGAACAAAAATCATTTTCTAGCAACATAACAATATTAAATATAATAAGAAAAAATTATAAATTATCTTCATCAATTTACTTTTTATTGCCCTTTTTTTTAATGATAGGATTGATCAAATTATTAAACACATACACACAAAAATTAAGGGTTGAACTCTAAATGCAAAAGAAATTACAAAGCCTTGAAGGGACACTTGAACCAAAGACTCTCAATTACTTTCTATTACATTTTGGCAAGTAAAAAAATTATCTCCTAAAATTAAGCATCCACTTAGACATGACATTAATACATTTTACTTATCAAAATATAAGTAGATGTAGTATTAAAATTTTAGTATTATGATAGGATTAGAAATATTTTCTATTTAACATTCACCAACTATTGAAATAGATAAAATAAACTCTAGCAATAGTGAACTATGGTCACTAAATTAATTGAAAATGTTAGTTTTAAGACTTGCATATGATCATTTTTTTCATATCTATTACTTAGTTGTTGAATTAATTTAAGTGTATTCATTTTTCATGTATACAATACAATTTTCAAGTCATATTTATAAAAATCATTTTTTGTTTAAAAGGTCATATTTATATAAATCAAGCCAACACTAAAAATGCCCAAACTTGCCAAAATAAAAAACCCTAGCTGCACACTTTGCTATGGATTCGATGGGTTCTTGGACTTGGCCAACACTAAAAATGCCCAAACTTGCCAAAATAGAAAACCCTAGCTGCACACTCCTCTCCTTCCCACGCAAAACCATAGTCCCAAATTAGTTGTCCACAACCATTCTTCCATTCCCTTGTAAGTTGTGAGTTGCTATGGATTCGATGGGTTCTTGGACTTGGTCAAGTGGAAGGCAAAATCCATCTTCTAGAGAAAGAGTAAAGATAGAAAAGATCATTTTTTTTTCCAATCTGTCATATAGATTTGGTGTGTATGTTGATTATTTAGAATAACAAAATACAAAGATAATCAAAATAATTTTTTTCTAAATATTGCAAAAAAATTTATTGGGTGATAAAACACTCATTTATATAGCATAAAATTGAATTGCAAAAGAATCACAAATTAGTTAAGTACCTAAAAAATAGAATAACAGTCACTTTTGACTTCTTTATCTCCTAAAAAATATAACAAAGAAAACATATTCTATTAGCAGTTCCATGAGTCATACCAATAACACTCCTCCTTCGTTATAGAACTGCATACTCCAAACTTTTGCCTTAAGAATGCATATCTAACCCAAGGAAGTGCCTTTATTAAGATGTCAGCACCTTGATTTTATGTTTCACAGTAGAGTAGCTACACTTCTCTTTTCTTTTGTACCTCTTTTAGAAGATAAAACTTTATATTGAAACATTTTGTTTTGCCATAAAACACTAGATTTAAGGTTGAAAATGAACTGAGCCAACTCATGAACCCCTCATGATTTGACTTAAAAATTAGGTCAATAAGTTAGGTTCATAAATCAAATAAGTTGAACATGAACCTAAAAGATTGGCTTGATTATTAAATGAACTGAATTTAAGTTATAATTAATTTGACTCATTTCATTCATAAACCAACTGAATAAAATAATTATACATAAAAATATATCTATGAAACAAATTATGATTTAAATAAATATTAGATATTATGTTATAAATTTAAATATCAAATTTTTAAATGAGTTTATACTAAATGAACTAAATGAGCTAAGTTAACAAGCAATTAATACAAGTTGATTTGATTTATTTTTATTTAGATGCTTACTTGATATTTTGGTTCATTTAATTATATGAAATAAGCTATTAAGTTGAGTCGAATAATTCACATGCTTAATTTGAGCAAATTTTAAGCTAAAAATTTTGGTTTATTCGAATACAAGTTGATTTTCTAGATGAGCTAAATTCACTCAAGTTAAGTTGAGTTAGTTCACAGCTCAACTCAACTCATATTCATCCCTAACTAATTTATTAGCAAGTGAAATTACAGTCTAGTTGCCCATAAATATTTGTGTGCTTTCTTTATAATCTATATACAAATCTATTAAGACTTTCCATATCCAAAAGGATTGATTTATAGTAGTAGCAACTGCTATATATTCTATTTCTGCTATAGATTAAGTTATGATTTCCTGTTTCCTTAAACATTATGAAAAAAAAAATTACAAAACTTAAGTTAAAACAATAACTTGGGGTGCTTCTTATGTCATTCACACATCCAACCTAATCATTATCGAAATAATCATAGAAACTTAATTTGACTGAATCTTATTTTATAATTAATTTTGCCTTTAACATATCTAAGAATTCTTTTCGCTACTTGAAAATGAATTTCACGAGTACAATGTATGTACCTTGATAGTAAACTCATTGCATCTATGATATTTGGCGTGGTTACAATCAAATAGCCTATTAGGCTTTTATATAACTTTTCATCTACATTTTGAACTTCTATCTTCTTTGCCAAATTGGAGTTATGTTTAGCTTAGACTATTCCATGTTGAACCTTTTAAGGATTTCCTTTGCATATTTTTACTACTATACAAATATTCATTATGCTTTTATTGTACTTGCATACCAAGAAAGAATTTCATCCTCTTCTGTTATTTCAAAGATATCTTTCATTTCTCCTATAAACTTATCAATCCCCTCCTTACTGCTTCTTGTAATAATAGACCATTAACATGCAAAGATACTACAAGTATTTCATTATTAGCCTTCTTAATATATAAAGTAAATTCACTCAAACTCTTTTTAAAGTCTAAGTTTACTAACTGTGCATTAATTCTATTTTATTAGGACCTTAGTGCCTATTTTGAACTATACAAGGCATTTTTCAATTGATATACCTTCTCTTTTAATTTGTCCTTGAATGATAAATCTTTCAAGTTGTTCCACAAAATTTTTTTTCTCCAAGTATCCATTTAGAAAGGCTAACTTAAAATCCATTTGATATATAAGCCAGCCTTTTGTGCAATAAAGGCTAGCAATATTCTTATAAATCTAACCTAGTAACTAGGGAGAAAGTTTTAAAGAAATTTACCTTAACTATCTAGTCATATCCCTTGACAATAAAACTTGCTTTATACTTGTTCACAAAACCTTCAAGGTTAAGCTTGGTCCTATGAACCCATTTGACTCCTATGGCTTTCTTATGTTTAGGTTTTTCCACTAACTCCCATGTTTGATTTTTTTTTCAATTATCTTAAGCTCTTCCTTCACTGTAGTTATCTAGTTTTTATTAGGTATAGCTACTTCATACCTTGTAGGCTTTATTACAACAATATTACATCACTATAAATGTCAGAGATGGATTTGGTTCCTCTAATAGGTTTTTCATCCATATCATCATTCTCCCCCTATAACTTAAGCTTCTTGTCATTCTCATAGCTTCACAATTCAAGGAATTACAACAACATTACATCACTAGAAATGTTAAAGAATTATTTAGTTTCTCTAATAGGTTTTCCATCCATATCATCGTTATCCTGCTATAACTCAAGCTTTTTGTTATTCTTCTAACTCTAAATATCAATTCAAGGAATTAGATATCCCTGTTGACAATTGCTTTATTACTTTGTTGTAAGTATATTTTGTAAGCCTTTGAAACAAAGTTATAGCCTACAAAGATTACAAATTCTACTTTCTTATCCAATTTGTCTTTCTTAACTTGAGCAATATAAAAAAAGCATAGATAACCAAATGTCTTCAAATTAAGTAACTTTGATTTGTAGCTATACCATGCCTCAAATGGAGTCTTATTTTACAAAGCTCTTGTTGACAATCTATTTGGCAAAAAAAAATTGTTGTATTTGTAGTTTCAGCCTAAAAATTCTTTAACAACCCTTTATCATGAAGAAAGCACCTAGTCATTTCCATAATCATCCTACCTCTCCAAAACAACATTTTTACTAAAGAGTGTAAAGTGCATTCAGCTGGTGTTCAATGTCTACATCTTAACAAAACTTGTTAAATTTTTCACAGGTATATTCAATTCCATTATTAGATTTGATCACTAACATTTTGCATTTACTTTAAGTTTCCATCTAAGGTTTAAACTTTGAAAAAACATTAGCTACCTTAGATTTAAGCTTCATAAAATAAACCCAACACATTCTTAGGTGATCATAAGTGAAAGTAGTATAATACTTGCTACCGTTCAATAATGACACTTTTATATGTATCCCTACATCTATATGTATTAATTGTAGTTTCTATGTAAGCTTCCATGCCTTGTTTTGTGGAAAAGAAATCCTTGTTTGCTTCCCATACATTAACACAAATAGGAAATTCCTTTTCTAATTCAAGCAAGCCTTCTACAAGATTATTCTTCTTCATGAGAGGTAGGGCATTATGATGGAAATGCCTCAATCTCGTATGCCAAAACACTATATTGCTATCTTCTTAGTGTTAAGTAATCTACTTCACTTTCATCAAATCCAACACAAAGCTTTTGCCTTTTCATTTGTACTTTGAACACTACTTTACCTTTTACATTTTTAATTATGCAATTTTTGTTCAACAAATTCCCACAAATCATTGGCTTCAAGATAGATTTCCATTCTAATAGTCTACACTTGATAATTTGTTTCATCAAACACAAGAGATGGGATAGCAATGAATGGAGGTCCTAAATTCATTCTAAATTAGTTTTTTTTTTCTTTTTTCCATGTATAGATAGGTGATAAGTATTTAAGAATTGTGTTTAGGCTCCCTCAATTTCACAAATCCCTTAAAATATAGTTTGGATACCAATTTATTGATTCTTTAGAATACTAAAATGCAGAGATAACAAAAACAAGATGTTTTTTAAGACTATAGAAAATTTAATATTTTATTGAACGATAAAGCACCTATTTTTACAGTATACTAAAAATTGGATAGCGCAAAAATTTGATACATGTTATGCATATCAGTTAAATGCCAAATAAAAATAGCATAATAAGATGGTCATAACTCTGACTTCTTTATCTCCTAAAAAAAATAGGACGAAGAAAATAGATTCTGTTAGCAGCTACTCAAGTCATACCAATCAACAATGTAACTTCCGGATATCACGGAGGTTTTCCACTGTGCTACAAATTTGGGAGCTTTAAACAATTGGGTATTCTTCGAAGTTTTCAAGTTCAATAATAATGGGTCTGTCAGTTTACTAATTTTAAAAATAGTTTTCTTTTTTTTATTTTTAAAAATAAAAGAACTTGTTTGAATATTTTTAGAATTGGTTTTTAAAAAACTAGAATTCTAAATGTGTAACTGAAAAATAGAAATAACTTTTAGATGTTTTCAAAAATTATTCTCTTGTTTTTTATGTTAATTTTATAATTAAATGAAATATTTCTTTATTTGCAATACCAATTACCATCTATTATTTATTTTTCCTTCAATCTAAAAATAATTTTTAAAAATAAAAAAATAAAAACATAACCAAACACACCATTTTTCTAGATTTCTAAATAGCACATGGTATGGATGTAGAAGGCAGGGTAAAAAATCTGTTGACATGAGTTGGGTATCTCTCTTGAGTTACAAAGTTTTGTTTTATATATATATCGCGTACGTATGCATGTATGTAAAAGGATCAATTGATATCAGTGTAAATCTAAAAAATTCACGTCAAATTTCAACCATTTATTTCAACTTTAATGGTTATAAAGAAAACAATTTAAAAGTGAAATCCCCTGATGAAAAGAGAGAGTAAATGAAAAACACATTAATTAATTTTATCTTTCTTACGACAATTTTTTTATTTCATTTTTTTTTTATAAAATTATTGTCTTTATTTTTTATAAGAATTTAAGACTTTTTATTAACAAATTGTTTTCTTCCTTTTTTAGAAAAATATATTACATAAAACATATTGATTAAAATGAAAATAAAAAACGACGTTGTTATCAATTTTAGATGGAACCTTTTGATAATGTTGCTTAAATTTTGATATAAATAAGTAAAAATCATGCCGTTATCAATTTGAGAAGAAATCATTTTCTTTCTTATAAAAGCACGTACCTCAAACTATTACATAAAAATTTAAGTTTTTATTTAATAAAACATTATATAAATAACTAAATAAATAAACATAGTATCGGTATCTATTTCTGTTTGTTAGGATTTGGATGTGAAGAAGGTAATGAAAACTTCATGGATCCTCATATATCATTATATACTTTAATAAATTCATTCATACGTGTTTTATAATTTTATAATATATTCATATTTTCTAATTGATTTGAAAGTATTATTAACCTTTAAAGATTGTTGTTTTTAAAATATTTTATAACTCAACTTTACTATTTTGAATTATTGCACAAAACTTAACTATTTATGTAAAATGGGAAAATTATTTACCAACAATAAAAAAAACTGATTTATATAAAAAAGAGTAAAAAAAAGCAATGCATTGAATATCAAATTTTAAATAACATTATTTAATTATCACATCTCAAATTGATAATGATGTAATTTTTTTATCTTAATAAGCATGTTTTATGTAATATATTTTTTAAAAAAAGAAAGAAAATAATTTGTTAATAAAGACTCTTAGATGTTTATAAAGAAGTAGAGATAATATTTTTATAAGAAAAATGAAATAAAGAAATTAATTATTGTAAGAAAGAGGAAGTTAATTAATTTACATTTTATCTATTCTCTCTCTTCATTAAAAGGAAATTTCACTTTTAAATTGCTTTCTTTATAACCATTAAATAAAATTGGAATAGATAATAGAAATTTAATACAATTTTTTTTAAATTTACACGAATTGATACCTTTAATATATTTAGTGATGCACCAAGTCTTTAGATCTAGTGAAGATGCATCATAATCATAATACATTGAAATCTTTTCACATATATATATATATATATATATATATATATATATATATATATATATATATATATATATATATATATATTTATATATATATTGAAATATTTTTAGTTTGTAATGAACGTTGTATTTCATTTTTATGTTTCTGTAGAGGATCATGGAAGACCAATCTGACTCTGGCTTATCAGAGCCTTGGAGTTGGAGTTGGAGTGATGTATGGAGATTTTACACTTACCCATCTTTGTACGTTTACAAAAGCACATTTCCTATTGGATATACGAGACAAACGACGAAATTTGCCGTGATTTGGACTATTACGTTAATTCCTTTGATTGAATATATGTTCACCGTAATCCCTTCAGTTGACTCACTCATTGTCTTTAACCATTTATGTTTTAGATTTGACAATCACCGATATCAATAATTTAGATGATATATCAGCAAGCTTTCAAAAAAGTTGGTGTTATATTTTAATTTTAAAGTGGAGCAATCTATTATATTCTTGAATTTTTTTATAAAAAAATTTGCATTCATCATTCTCAAAGCTTTGTGTAACATTTAGTTTGTAAAATTAAATATTTTCAAAAATTATAATAATTCTGAAAATGTAATTCATAAAAATTTAATTCGTTATTCTCATATTTGATTTAATTAGAAATATTCTTAGAAATATTATAATATTATATTTTAATTATTTTAAATATTTTTAAAAGTATAATTCAATTATAAAAAATATCCTTATTAAAAATTGATTGAATAGTTATTAGTAAGCGAAAAATGGTTACTAGTGGCAGTGGCAGTGGTAGAGGCTAAAGCTGATAATGGTTACTGATAATGGATGGTAACTAGTAGTGATTATAAATAATAGGCAATGGCTAACATTGATCATTAGGAATAAGTGATTGATAGTGGTGGTCAATAAGAATGGGGGGTGGCCAGTGATAATTACTAGTAATGGGTGGTAATTGACGATAATCATCGATAATGGTTAATGATCAATAGTGAGCAACAATAATAAATGATAGTCAACGATGGTCACTGAAGACAAGTGATGGTTAGTTGTAACATTGATAATAAATAGTAGTAGATAATAATAACCAATAATGCACAATAACC
The DNA here is from genome assembly GCA_020226215.1 of Sindora glabra. Classification (NCBI taxonomy): domain Eukaryota; kingdom Viridiplantae; phylum Streptophyta; class Magnoliopsida; order Fabales; family Fabaceae; genus Sindora; species Sindora glabra. The sequence goes on along the minus strand of CM035227.1, from coordinate 38,256,630 downwards.
AATAATAATTATTATTGATGGATAGTAAGTGATCAATAATGATTAATAGTGATGAGTAATGGTTACCATTAATAAATGATGATAAATGGTAAAATTAACAATAGGTAACCAATAATAATCATTGAAAATTAGTGATGACTACTAATAAGTCATGATGAGTAGTAATTATCAATAGTATATGGTAGTTGATCATGGTGAATAATGGAATAAGCACAATAATTTTTTATATTAATTAAACATTCTCATATTATAAAAATTTAAGATATTTATTTTCAGAAATATTTTAGGAAACATTGAATTAAAAACATTTTCGGAAACATTTACATTTTTTAAAATTTTTTTCTAGAATTTAAACTAAATGTAATAATTTTACATTTTTTAAAAATATTTTTAAAAGTATGAAAAAAAATCTGTGAATCAAACACAATCATGATATTTTCTACCTCCACTCCAGAAACAGAGCTCCTGGAAATAATTGCTAAGGGAAATATCTGTTGCAATTTACTTTCGCAGCGGAAGAAAATATTCTTTAAGCGAGGGTTTTCTATATTGTCAATCGGAGGGGGGCTGGTTACTTTATGTTTGCTAGAAATAAAAATAGAAAGTAGGAAAAAAATTTTAAATTTTGAAAAGTTTTATTGCTTGACGCAAGGAAAAAAAAAAAGAAGAGAGGGAAAAATAAATGGACTAATTTGTGTGGTTAATATTATTTTATATATTAATATTTTAAAATATTTCTTTTTTTGTTTTTTTCTCTTTTAACAAAGCTTTAATTTTTTTTTCCTTTCTCCTTATTTTCCTCGGTACCAGGCACAAAGGTTAATGTTAAATTGATTTTTTAATGCGATCCAGAAATTGTGCTGTTTATATGGAAAATAAGTTCACCTATCCTAGTTCAATAAATTAGAGGTAGACACAAATGAAAAAATATCCTAGTTCACAAATGCAAATCTTATGACCAATATATTTTGTTAATTTGGCGACGGCAGAGGATTTTTTTCAATTTTACTGTTGTTACAGGATTTAGTTTGTATGTTTCAATAGTGGGTGGTGATAGAGTCCAGCTATCCAAATCCAACAATTGAAAACTTTGCATTTTATTTTCGAAACATAAATATATAAATAATACCAAATGAAATCAGACATGATCAATATTGCGATAGCGACATTTTATGGAGCAGGGATCACAATTAATCATTTTTTTTTTCACTAAATGCGATTCTTGCTACATAACTGCAAATTTAAATCATGGGCTGTCAATTCAATTACAATCGGTGTGCCTGACACCATGACTTCACCGATTACACGTTTATTTTTTAGTACTAAATTTTCTCAGCAACCAAACAGATCAGAACATCAAAATGAAAAAGGGTCGATAAAGAAAGAGAACTCACCTCACAAATCCAGATCCATAGGCAGTATCTGAAGTTCTTTCCTCAGCAGTAACAGGATAACCCCAACGAGAGAAATCACGATTGAAGTAATCCCAATCAGGTAACAGTATCCCTCCAATTCCAACCACGCCCAACACATAAGTGGCCATCATCTTCTTCGCCGACTGCGTCCAAATCCCAACCACCACTATAACCGCCGCCAACCACAGCAGGGACGTCCTCAGGGCGGCGTCGTTTGCCATGGATGCGATTTATGCCAGTTGGCTTGAGCTATAACAGCCGCAGAGACTGAAGATGATTGAGACCGTCAACTTAAGAACTGGGGGGCGAGCCAAAGAGAGGAGATGAAGTTAGAAATGAGTGCCATAAATGCGAGCTCAACGCTCCCTTACTCTGAATGTGAGGGTTGTGTTAAATGTGGTTTATTGGTGACAGCGTTAGGTGCTGGGACGTTAATCCAACCTGCCATTGCCATGCGCAGTTGCAACAAGTGCCCACGTGGACTTCCGGTTGTTATGGGATTAAGAGCTCGTTTGGTGTTGTTGTGATGATTTTTAACTATGAATGCTTTTCTCAAGACTTTAATTAAAGAAAGTCATAATTAAAAATAAATTATAAAATATAATTTATTATTTAATCATAATTTTTTTTACTAAAAATATTTAAAATTAATCCTTTTTTAAAAGAATCAATTATATCTTATTAGAATAAAGAGTGATTGAAAGATTCTAACAAATCACCTGAAAAAAGAAGTGATCTGAAGAATAAGGTAGATTGCCTAGAACAACCAATCACAACTTGTAACAAGGCAAAGAATGATAAATTTACCTATAGCTCTTCGATGATCAAGTTAAATTCTACAGAAGGGTGATAATGTGTAAAATAGAGAGTAAAGAGAATACAAAGATTGTATCTTATTCACTTAACTAATATTTATAAGAAAAATTACATTAGAGATAGATTGATCATTTTATGGTGATGAAAAATTTTCAAACACAATAAGCTCTTTTATCTCTAATAAATTAGAATAGTTAGCCTAATTAATATAATAGTTGTCTCCAATTGTTATAACTGTATGCAATCAGTCTTGCTCGTTTGGTGTTATCATAAATCGTTAGCCTTTACAGGCATATAGTCAATCCTTTCTTGGAAATCTCATACTTAATTTTTGACTAATTTGCCCTTTTAAACTACAAATTAATAAATTGATACAATCCATTTATTATTTCTTAATAATCAGCCAGTCAGGTCTATCTATTAGAATTTATTATTGTTAAATATTCCCTCCGTTTCTTTTTATTTATCGCCATTAACTGAATTCATACATATTAAGGAAAATAGTTGAATTTATTTATTTTTAATGAACTTTACAAGACTACCTTTTATGCACAAAATTCAAGATAGTTGAAAATAGAGAGAAAAATATAAATAAATAAATACAAGTTGACTAATAGTGTAGAATAATAAAGTATTTATTAATAAAAGAGAATGATAAACTTAGAAAAAAATATTTAATGCTTCATTGGAATTCTAAAGTAACAAATAAAAAGAAATAAAATTCTCTTCAAAATACAATAAATAAAACGGAATAGAGGGAGTATAAAATTATGATGTACAATTAAATCTATTAATAATTAATTATTGTTATTACTATAATTCTTTCAGTATATCAAACAAGTTTTTTATCTCAACTTTGTCTTGGAGCCGCTTCATACAACATGATGGTCTCTGGTTGTGAGTGTGTGTATATATATATATATATATATATATAGTTTGATGTATTATTATTTCTATTGAATATGAAATTTATAATTTTTAATGTATGTAAATTTATAAAAGTAATATATAGACAATAAATTTGATGATGGGTACTTTCATACAATTTTTGTTAAATATTTTTTATATAAAAATCAATTGTAAAATGCATCTCAAGATATTTTAATAAATAGAAATCAAATTTAATAATGAAAGTCAAAAAAGTAATACACTTAAAAAAATTTATGAAAATAATAATGAGGTTTCAGCTCGATCGTGACATTGAAATTAAATACCCATTATACCACCAGGGCATCACATTAAATCCAGAAAATTGACAGTTAATTTTGAGTGGTATACCACCAATTAATCGACAAGCATTTTGTAAATTATTTTTTGAATTAGTTTTGTAGTACAGTCATATTGATTAAAACAGAACGGAGTAGATGGGCTTCCTTGACTCAGGTTGGTACGACCGTTGGACTTCCTATCATGAGGCCGAAGCAAGTCAACCGAGTTTTCTGATAGCCGCGATTCCGTTATATTTGTCATTTTATTATTTGCCAGATATTGTTAAGTGACTAAAGATAACCGTTACATTTGTAGCAAGCAAAAGTTGTTTAGGATTTAAGTAATTAAGTTTTTCAACTTATAAAATTAACTAGAATTTAATCAGTGTTATGCGCATATGTTTATCTTTCAAATATTAATAATTCGAGAATATATATTTATACTTATATCTAGAATCTTTTTAAATTCAATTGACATGGGCCTTTTTGTTACATCCTAAGCTTTGGTTGCTCGAGATAACGGTTACATTTGATTTATTGATTTAAAAAATTAATTCTAGCTAAGCGATAAAAATTATCTCTAAATTTTAAATTTTAGCCAATTGAAAAATAAAGTGCCAACGTGGCATAATAGAGACTAATGTGGCTTGCCAAGCTAGAAGAGTGTGGCGTCACCTGTCCATGTCGACGTAACGCTAACTTGTTTCATGATTTTCCTTATTTTCTTGATTTCCCTATAGTTCTGGATAGTTTTGATATGTTCTCTTTCTTTACTTTCTCTCAAAGCCCTATCTTCCACTGTCACTCTCTCATGACCCCATCTTCTCTCAGTTCAGCCGCAGATTACATCGCCTTTTAATTCACCATCAAGTTGATGCATGGCCATCTCTACTTGAGCTCACCTATGTTAGAGTGGAAAAAAAATTTAAACTTGAAATAAAAATTATAATAGTAATTGTTCAGAAAAATTGAAGTTTGCAAAATCAAAGCAATGTCTAGATCAAATTTTAGGATCTTTTTCATTACGAGTATCGTGCATTTGAAATTCCGAGAACAGAAAACGCCAAACGACCAGCACTTAAAATTATTTCATAATCCTACTCCTTTGTACTCATACTTAAAAATTCCAATTTTAAAACAGAGACAAATAACTGATGAAAAGATCCACCTTGATTTTTATGATACTGTACCATCTGTCATGTGTTAGAAGATATTTTTTGTAATTTAAAATTTAAATAAAAATATTTTGCTGATAATCAGTTTTTTTAAATGTTTATCTTTTCTATTTTTTATTCCATTTATTATTATGCCAATTTTTTCTCTATGATTGTTGAACCATATCAAATTTATTAGAGATTATCATATTGATTATTGAACCTTATTAGATTTTCTTTTATATATATATATATATATATATATATATATATATATATATATATATATAATTTATTTACATATTAAGATATATTATTTAATATATAAAAATAAAATTGTAAAAGGAAATTATATTTTTTATTATTTTAAATATTATTATAAGTAACTTGATTATATAAATATATGATAATGAAAAAAGATAAAAAAAATAAGAATGAAAGAGAGAATAACAATAAAAAAACCTTTCCATAGCTTAATGGAGAATTAAATATTTAATAACATATAATAATATTTTTAATAAAAAAGTATAATTTTTATTTAAAAATATAATTTTAAGTATCTAATAAATAACACTATTTTTTAATTTAATATCAACTAAGTTCTCTGAACATAATTTTAATAATTCTTACTGTAAAATAAATAATAAATTGTTAATATTATTCTATTTTCACATAATTTATTTAAAATATTTTATAATAAAAATAAATTACATCATGTTATATTATACTATTTAGTAATCTTAGTATTTCAATTCTAAACAATATGAGTGAAAAAAGTGAAACAAATCAAATTAAAAAAAGAAAAATAATTTGTGTGCTATAAAGTAATAAGAGTTAAAAATAAAATATACAATAAATTAATTCAATTATATAAAATAAATGACTTATTAAAAAATTTTATAATAAAAAATTAAATTATACTGTATACATTATTTGATTCAATATATTGTATTCGAACATAGCGGAAGTAAATATGAAAAAAAAAGGCATATAATAGAGTAGATGAAATAAGAAAAATTAGTGTGCAGATTAAAAATCTTTAACAAAATCTTAAGTAATGTATTTTTAATTTAAAATATAATACCTAAAAATTATTATCAAGGAAAATTAACAAAATTTAAATAAATAAAATTTAATTTATTCTTAAATATTATTTTTAAAAATAAATATACAATTAAGTAATTTTGTTAATAATTTTAATTTATTTAAAATATTTTTATAAGCTAAGAATAAAATAAATTCTATTATACTATATTTATACTATTTAATCATATTAGTATTTAAATTATAAATAATAGGAGTACATATAGAAAAATAGAAAAATAGAAAAATATATAGTAGAACAAATAAAAAGATAAGAAAAGAATATGTGAAAAGTAATGTAATAAAAATAGAGTAAACAATAAATTAAATAAATAAATAAAAATTATAAGTTATTTAAAATAATTTATAATAAAAATATTAAAAAAACTTGATTTTAATATAAAAATTTATTATTAAAAATATAATATGCAATTAAATGACTCAATCAATGCTTTTATACTAAAATTTTAATTTATTTAAAATATTTATACAATTAAAATATAAAACATATAATGTTAGATTTATATTATTTAGTAATATTAATACTTGAGTTATGAGTGATATAAGTGAATATGAAAAATGAAAAAAATATAAAACGGAACAAAGAAAAAGAAGGGACACAATGCTTAAGTTATAAAATAACTAGAGTTAAAAATAAAATATATAAATTAATTAATTAATTAATAAAATAAAATTTTAAAATAATTAAAATATTTTATCATAAAATAAATTCTATTATACTAAGTTTATATCATTTAATAGTATTTAAGTTGTAAATAATATAGGAGAAAAAAAAGCATGTGAAATAGTATATGTAGTATAAAGCTTTAATAAAATTTTATTTGATATGTATTTAGTTTGATATATAAATATAGTACTTAAAAATTAATATCAAAGAAATATTGATAAAATTAAATAAATTAATTAATTTTAATATTCAATTTATTATTAAAAATAGAATACATAATTAATTAATTTAAATAATATTTTTATGGTAAAATTTTCATTTACCCAAAATATTTAATGAAATTTCAAAATAAAATATATAATATTATATTTACACTATTTATTAATATTAATATTTGAGTTATAAATAATATAAGTGAATATGGAAAATAAAAAACATGAAACAATACCAATAAAAAGAAAAGAAATAACATTTGAACTATAATACTTAACAATATTTGAATTGTAAATAGTATAAGCAAAAAGAAATTAAAAATATAAAAAAATCAAAAAAAGAAATATTAAAACAATGTTACGTGGGAAAATTTTTTTTCCTCAACCCAACACATATAAAGAAAATTATAAACCCTATTCCCAAAAAACTCTCCTTTAATAATAAGAAGATTCTTCGAAAAAGCTTTCCATTGATATATATTTAATTGGAAATATTGTATATAAATTTAATATTAAGAAAATATTAATAAAATAATTATTTTAAATTTTTATTAAAGACAAGATGTGTAAATAATTAATTCAATCAATTGATATATACATATTTAATTTAATTTGATATATAACCCATAAACTTGATTCAGAAAAAACTATTAAAAAATTTAAATAAATAAACTTCATTTTAACATTCAAATAATGCATTTAAAAAATAGAATATACAATTAATTAATTTATTTAATAATTTGTAATCTAAAATTTGAATTTATTTAAAATTAATTATAAAATATATAATATTATATATAATATTTAGTGATATTAATATTTAAATTAAAAATAACAAAAGTTGATACGAAAAATGGAGAAAATATTTAAATTATGTTATAATAATACAAATAAAAATCATAAAAAAATTATAAAAATAAAAAAAATCTTGGACAATGTTAGGACGAAAAAAATTTCCCCGTAGCCCAATACGTATCTCATAAAAAAAAAAGGCCAAAAAAAACCTTTCTTTCAATATAGATATAAATTATGTTGTAAGAAAATTTTTAATTTTTTAATTTTTTGTCAAAATTTTTAATTGTATTTATATTTTAATAGCATAATATCTTCAAACTTATTAATATTATAAATAATTTTTAATTCAAAATAAATTAAATTAATTTAGACATTCATATCATTATTTGATGAATTAAATCTATATTATTTTTTAGGTATTTTTATATCAATGCATTTTAATATATATTTTTTAAATTTTACATCCAAAAAAATATAAATTTAAAAGTAACAAATTGCATAAAATATTTTAATAAATTTTTTATTCATTTATTTTATAATTTTTTTACCACTTTTGTATTGATGAATTCACCTATCTCTTTAATAATAATAAAAGAATTTTAACTTCTTAAAAATATTTTTATGAAAAAAGTACTTAGAAATCATATTTAAAGAAACTTTTTTCGAACATATGTAGAAAGGAAACATATAAATCAAGAAAATATTAAAAAATTTTAAAAAATTGATATTAATTTTTAGATATTTTTATTTAAACTAAAGAATCTAATTGACTCAATTAATTTATATATTTTATATCAAAATTTTAAATTATTTAAAATATTTTTATGATAAAAATATTTATAAATCATATTTAAAGAAAATTTTGATTTAAAAAAATCTTCTCCAACAAATATAAATAGCTTATTCCTTGATAGTGCAAAGAGTAATACTTGTCTAATAGAGGTAATATAAATCCTAATCTTAATAACTAACTAATATTTTTTGAATTACATTCATTATTATTTAAATTACATATTTTAATAAATAACTTTTTTCCAAGTAAAAACTATTAAATATCATTCTATCATTAAAAAAATTCTATATAAATCACTCCAAATTAAATATATTGTATAATGTAACAGATAAAAGAAAGAAAAATAGTATGTGGATTATAAAATATACATAAAATTTTATTAATGTATATATAATTTGAAATATAGTATTTGAAATTTAATATCAAGAAAGTGTTGGTAAATTTTAAATAAATAAAATTTATTTTTAAATATTTTTATTAAAAATAGGATGTGTGAATAATTAATTCTATTAATACTTTCTATAACATTAACTTATTTAAAATATTTTATAATAAAAATAAAATATATTATAATATACTTATACTATTCAACGATCCTTTTATCTAAATTATAAATAATATAAGTAAAAGTGTAACAAAATAAATTAAAATAAGAGAAATAATTTCTATAATTAATAGGATGTGTAAATAATTAATTCAATTAATACTTTATATGAAATTAACTTATCTAAAATATTTTATAATAAAAATAAATTATATCATGATATATTTATACTATTCAACGATCTTAATATCTAAATTGTAAATAATATAAGCGAACATAAAAAGAAGTGTAATAAAATAAATTAAAACTTTGGTAAAATCTCAATTAATAAATATTTAATCTGACATATAATACCTAAAATTTGATACAAATTTAAACAAATAAATTTGATTTTACTCTTCAAGTATTATATTTAAAAATAGAACATATAATTAATTAATTAATTTAATAATTGCATTCTAAAATTTTAATTTATTTAAAATATTCATAAAAATTTTAATCTCAAATGTATATTATTATATAGATTATTCAATAATATTAATATCTAAATTATAAATAATAAAAATATAAAATATAAAATTAAATAAAAAAAATACAAATAATATCTATATTATAAAATAATAAGAGCTAATAATAAAATATATGATAAAATAAATTAATTTATTAAATAAAAAATTTAAATTATATATTATTAAAATATTTTATCCTAAAAAATTATATGATATTAAATTTAAAGGTTCAAGAATATTTGAATTATAAATAAATTATAAATAGTACCAACAAAAAGCAAAAAAAAATGGAAACAATGTTGGGTGGGAAGAAATTTTCCCATAGCCCAACACGTGTACCAAAAAAATTAGCAAGGAGAAAGTCCAATTACCCTTCAGTGGCACCTAGCTACTGTGCTGAAATGTGGCAATAATTTTAGCAGCAAAAAAATACATCGAAGGCTGACAAATGGCAGAAAAATAGTAGCAGAGGTTCACAAGTATTTGGGTAGTGATGATTAGTAAATGTGCAGATCAACTAAATATAACTCTTTCAGCAGCGAGCCCACAAATGTGCAAATAAAAAGGGTTTAAGAAAAATATGAGTGAAGATTTTTCTCTATGCTCAAATTATTAGTTCCTTGTTGCATTTGAGAAATTTCTCTAGACTTAATATTGCATATGTGATTAGTAAATTAAGGAGGTATACTTGTAATTCAGATCAATCACATTGGATCACATTAGAAAGGGTATTTAGATACCTTAAGAGAACCATCAATTATGGTATTCATTATACTTATTTTCCTATTGTTATTGAGGGCTTTAGTGATGCAAATTAGATTTCTGATTCTGATGAAACAAAATTAACTAGTGATTATGTTTTTACATTGGTTAGAGGTGCAATATCTTAGAAATTTGCAAAGTAGACTATTATTTCATGTTCTATTATAGAAGTTGAGATTATTGCTTTAAATATTGTTAGTAGTAAGGCTGAATTTCTTAAAAATCTTATATGTGATTTGCCATTGTTGAATAAGTCTATACTTCCAATCTCAATGCATTGTGATAGCCAAATTGCTATAGCTAAAGTTATAGCAAAAATTTAATGAAAAAAGAAGACACCTAAGAGTGAGACATAAGTTTATTAGAAATTTGATATCTTATAGAGTTATTTCTCTTAACTTTGTCAAGTTAAAAAATAATCTTATGAATCTACCTACAAAAAGGTTGATGCATTAACAAGTACTTGAGTCGTCGAAGGGAATGGGATTAAAGCCCATCAACTAGCCATAACAATAGACACCCATCTCCAAGTGAATGGTGATCCATGAATGGAGTTTAATAGGTAAAAATGAAATTGTTTGTTAACTAAAGTACATTAAAAATGTATTTTTCTTGCAAAACTGTTCTGAGTTCCATTCCTATCGTGAGGCGTACTTTGAATTGTGGCAAATACAAGGTTGAGTTACATATTTTTTTAAAAAAATTAAATTGAAATACTTCTTAATGAACCTAATGACAATAATTTATGGGGTTAGTAGTTACATATCACCATTTGAGGGTTCACCTAGTGAGTGGGGTGATGGGGTCGCCACTGCAAGATATGAGCTAATCTCTAAGCAACACTCACAAAACAAGATATATGTACAAGGTCGTAATGCACAACCACTGATTAGAACCTGGATGAACACCTATATTGTATATGTTATGTTCTAAAGCTCAGCTCAAGTGGATGTAGCTCAAGACAATCAAGTCTTCATATCTTCTAGGGGTGGAGATACATATGCATTAGGGGTAAAACTCAAACCTAAAAGGTTCCTTATGCCAAAATTACAGCATTATATGCTCTCTTAAAATTCAAATTAAAATTTTTATGTTAGTTTTCTTTTACAAATGCTTTAAATTTTAAATTATGTTAAGGATGTTATAAGATATTTTTTATTATTTAAAATTAAAATTAAAATATTTTGCTAATAATCAATTTTTTAATGTTTATCTTTCCCATTTTTTCTCTCATTTATTATCATGCCAATTTTTTCTCTATAGTTGTTGAACCATATTAGATTTGTTAGAGATTATCATGTTGGTTGCAACCTTATTAGATTTTCTTATATATATAACGTTGGTTGCAACCTTATTAGATTTTCTTATATATATAACCAGTGGCAGACATATATAAATAATAAGTTCTAGTTCTCAAGTTTTCTCTTAAAAACTATGAGTTGTAAATCAAATAAATTTAACCTTTTTATAAGCATTGGTGTTTATCGGTTCAGGGATCTTTCACTGCACTCAATTGGTCCGATAGGTTGACGTATCTTGGGAGAGAAATGCATCAAATCTCATTTTTCTAGTGCAGTAGGATGTTTTCTCTCTAAAGATAATGTTTTGTGGCGTGCTTTAACCCACGCTTTTCTAGCTCATCCTCTAAATTTATTTTACTCTCTAATCTTATTAATTATTGTTAGTTGCATTGTTTGTAATTTGATTGATAGAAATACTACTACTCATTTGTTTATTGACATTTTGTAATTATTTTCTATTATTTTTTAACATCATGATGCTGCTATTGTTTGATAGTAAGAGAAGGCAGTAAAGGTCTAGAAAAGAGCAAAACAAGATAAGTTTGAGGAAAGTGGTCATTGTTGAGAAAAAAAATAGTCACTAATGGCCAAGAACAACCTTATATTATTGATTGAAGAATAGATATAACTAGACCTACTGCAAGCCAAAGTTTGATTTGGATTTGAGAACAATGGATATGTGTATGTGTGTGTGTTGTGTTTACCTACAGTTTCTCTTTTCTTTTCTTAATAATAAGGGAAGTGTCAAATAAATAAAAATGAAGAAAAGAAAGAGGAATGTAGATGATTGCATATTGGAAATATAAACGGATCTATTTAAAAATTAAAAAGAAGGATTTGATTTAATCATGTTAAAATCTAAGAGGTATTGTATTTATTCAAAAATTTTAAGGGAACCAAATAAGTGTGAAGTGAAAATTAAATATTAAAAACATAATTATGCTTAAACAAAATTATTTTATGAAAGTACACTTTATATGTATGTATGTATGTATGTATGTCACAACATGCCTTATGGCAGATATGGAAGGCGAGATGTTTCATACCCTCTCAATGTTAGAATATGAATTAAAAAAAAGAGTCACCATTAATCATTTGTTTTATAGTCTAATTGGAATATTAAAAGAGATTTGCATTTTTAGAGTTCATATTATAAAGTTAGTTACTTAAGGAAAAGATGTTAGTACTCTATAATATCCATTTCGAAAAATGGTTGCCTACTTATTTAAATATTATTTTTTTAAATGAATTATAATGGTCTTTATCATAATATATATTTATTTATTTTAAGATGATTAATATGTCCCACCTTATATTTTATAATATAAAAAGTGACACATAATCTTTATAAGAATAAGTAACATAAAGCTATTACTATTCCAAACAACATATATATATATATATATATATATATATATATATATATATATATATATCACAATAATTACTACAAAGAAGTGTTTATGAAATATTTTTAAACAAAATAAAATAAATTTTAGACAACACTCTTATAATGTTGTAGCAATACTCATGTATTTTAATTAATTTTTTTTTTAAGATTTAACAAAGATATTATTATGATTATTTTAATTTCAGTTAATTTAGTATCAAATCTATTTAATTTCATGGTAATATTTAAATAAAATAAAATAGCTTAATAATGTTAAAGTACTATTCTAATTATACATGTAATCGAATTACTTAATTGTGATATGTCATGAGCACAAATTTTACTATTTTTGAAAGGTTTTTAATAAAATAACTGTAATATAACTAATAAAATAACAAAATAAAGAATAATTATTTTAAGTAATCTTATTTATTTATTTACTTTAAAAGTATCAAATTAATAATTTTTAATTTAGAATATTAAATTTATCTAACTTCATGATCAAATATAGATAAAGAAATTATTTAGAAAAACTTAAATTATATTTATTGCACCAGTAATTAATTTTACTATTATTTCATAATGTTAAAGTATTAAATTTTTTAAACTTTATAACCAAATATAAATAAATACATTGCTAAAAAAAATTTAAATCATATTCATTACATTTGCAATTAATTTCAATATTATTCCATTATGACAAAGTTTCAAATTAAAAATATAAAATTTGTAAAAAAAAAGTATGGATAAACTAAATTTAAATAGAATAATTCTAGTTTTACATATAATAGAACTAGATTTTCGGCAAATTTCATTTTCATAAGATTAACTTTAGTAAAAATATACAACAAAAATATAAATTTAATTAAAAATAGGGTTGTAATAATTATAAAAAAACCACATCTTTAAATTAGAAATAATAAATATTTATATTAATATGAAATAATAAAAAAAGTTAAAAAATAAAAAATTGAAAAGAATAGGATGGCATGGCATGGTGCCATCTGATCTTACCTCCACTTTATTATTTCACTTAATTTTTATATTTATTACTTTATTACTTTATTTGTTATTTTAAATTTTTTAAAGAAAATTGTTACAACCTTTTTTTAGCTTTTCATAAATTTAAATGGTTAAATTTATTTAACTTCAAAGACAAACTCTAGGAAAGGCTTTTGAAATATTGGAACCATATTTACTACACTTGTACCTAAATCTTCCAATTTTTATCCATCATTGGCAAAAATGTATAATAGTTAAAAAAAAAGTCATAACACAAACTATGAGTACACTTGTAATTCCAATAAAGTGAAACAAATTAAAACACATCATATATAAAAAAGTAGTAAATATAAGATAAACTTTAAGTGCAATAATATTAATTTTTTTTAATTTTATTGACTCACTTGATTTAACTTTTAAAATATTTTTCACTTCTAAATTATAAAAATAGATTAAACTTTTAAATTATTTTAATTTACCTTGTTATAAGAATTATACAAAAATAATACCTTAGTATCATATGTCAAATAAATAAAACATTAAATTCTTTTAATAAAACAAAATAAAAAGTAGATGAAAGTGAGATGAGACAACCCATAAGATTATTGGTGCCATCCCATCCCATCCTATCTCATTGTTATTTTTATTTTTTTTTAAATCTCTTTTTTAACTTTTAAACTCAAATTATTTCTCATATTGTTTCTTTAACATCTACTTTTCATTTCTTCCTTTTGATGTAGTGAAATATCATAGTATTTCTTTATATTTGAAGTTGTATTTGTTTATTTTTTTCTAAAGATGAGAATTTTTTATATCTCATATGTGAGATTTTTGGCAAAGAAAACAAATGGTATGTATCTAAATAGTTTAAGCTTTCTCTACTTATACCCTTTTTTCTATGTATTTGTCTTCTTGTAATTTTTCTTCTATTTGCCTCCTTTCCTTTTTATTTTAATATTCTTTTCCCTTTTTTAAATGCCTTAAATTGACTTTTACTTTCCTTTTTATAAGAAAAGAATTAGACTGCAAATCTACACTAAAGATCTTTTTTTAATTGGTTTATCAAAAAAATTAAAGGATTACCACCTATTGTGCATGTTAAGTTGGAAAGAACGGTTAAAAATATAAATGTTTTATAAATTGAAAGAGAAAAACAAGCTCTTCATCGACTACTCTCTTCTAAAATTTTAACTCACCATGCACCATAAAGATAGCATAGGGGAGATGGAAAGTATCAACTATTTTTTAAATTTTTTATTTTTATTTTTAAAAAATTTTCTATTCAAAATGTAATATTATCTAAACAAAATTAGGTATCAATAACTGTCACCTTTTACTCATCATTCCAAGATTAGGAGATAAGTAAAGGTATTGACACAATCCATGATAAGATAAAAATAATTTAATTTTGAAAATATTAATGATTCCAAATACAAGTTTAATGTCCCTTGATAGAGCTTGAATTAATTGCGAGAAAATTGATGACTTGATTTGATGTAGGCTTAACCTAGTGTAAGTTTGTTTAATTTAACAACAAGAAAATAATTTGGTGTTATGCCTTAATTTTAGGCATTTCATTGACATGACACTAGTGAATGAGACCATCATGGGGCATCTTCACATAAACTTGTTACAAAATTTGCTCATAACCTAACATATAAGTTCAAGTAAATAACAATCTTACAAAATCATTTATCAAGTATTCATAAACATTTTCAAAAGAAACGATAGATCTTCCTTTGTTTATCTAACCCTAATCACGAATAACCATTGTGGTACCATGGATCACAAATCACTAAATATGCAAGAGCTATAACATGGAGTAAAATAGCTGAAATACACCTTTTCCTTATTGTATTCCCTTCCTTTAAACATATGCAAGATTAACGAGTCATGAAATTATCACAGCATCTCTATTATGGCATGATATAGCATAATGGCAATCTAAAGCAAGAGTAAAAAAAAGTTAAAAAAGAGCAGGAGTAAGAAGCCAAAGAGAGAGAGATAGGGAAAATAAGTGATAGAGATTAAAAGATGAAATGAAAACGGTAAGGAAGATAGCCAGAATAATAAGATAAAAAAGAAAGAATTAAAAGTAATATTACTAAAGAAAGAAAAGGATTTTTCAACATATGGGACCATGATGTCAAAAAAATACAAAATAAAAAGTAAATATAGCTCAACCTGTTAACATCGAGCCAAATTTAATAGAAGACCCATTTCTCTTAAGTTCAACTCGATAAAGAGGAAATAATCTAAATTAATGTAGGCTTGACCTAACTTGATAATATTATATTTTAAAAGCTAAATGACCTAAATTGACATAAGCTTAACTCAAATTGATTGAGTTCAATTTAACGATATGAAAAGTAGGTTACCTAGATTGACCCAAGCTCAATTTAATTTAATTAAGTTCAATTTAATTATGTGAAAAGTAAATGACTTAGTTTGGCTTGGCCTGATTAAGTTTAATTTGACAATGAGAAAGCAATAACCTGGATGATTGGATTCAAATTAGAAAGGCTAATGACTTAAATTAGCATAAGCTTAACTCAGTTTAACTGAGTTTAATTTAACAATGAAAAGGAAATAACCTAGATTGACACAAGTTCAGCCTATTTTAATGAGGTTTGATTTAAAAAAGTAAATAACCTAGATTGACATACGCTTGACTCAGTTTGATCGAGTTTAATTTAACAATGCAAAAAGTAAATAACTTAGTTTGACATAGTCTTAACCTAGTTTAATAAGGTTTAATTTAAAATGGCAAGGCAAATGACCTAGATTATCATAGATTCAACTTAACTTAATTAAATTTAATTTAATGATAAAAAGAAAAATGTCCTAAATTGGCACAAGCTTAACCTAACTTAATCAAGTTTGATTTAAGAAAATAAATTATCTAAATTGACATTGGTTTGACTTAACTGAATTGACACAAGTTTAACCCAACTTAATCAGGTTTGATTTAAGAAGGTAAATAATTTGAATTGACACAAGCTTAACTCAACTTAATTGAGTTCAATTTAATGATATCAAAAGTAAATTACCTAAATTGACACAGGCTTAACTCAACTTAATTGAGTTTGAATTATTGATACAAAGTAAATAACTTTGATTCACACAAACTCAATCTAGTTTGACTAGGTTTGATATAAAAATAACAAAGCATATAATCTAGATTGACATAAATTTGACTCAACTTAATTAGATTTGATTTAATAAAAAAGCAAATTATGCAAATATGACTTGATGTAAGAATGTGATACATATAATAATAACTCAGTTGTCTTTTAGAAAAGTTCCTTACTTTATCTTTTTAAGGATTTTCTCTTAAGAAGGTCATGTTTAGAGTGTATTGAGTTTTGTCATTTTTCATTATGCATATTTCTTCTTTATTTAGCTTAAACCTTCCACTAACATTGCCTTCATTTTTTATCTAGTAGAATTAAGATAATCTTAATACTTAGTTTAACTATATATGCATTATTAATTGCATTTAGACACATTCAAATAGGCAAGATGTCTTATAGTGTTTCAATACACACTTACCATTTGAAGATACATGATGTTTAAATAAGGAAAAAGGGAAGGACATAATAATGAGTATCATTATTACAATTAAAGCTAAGAATGAAGAATTGTTAAGCAATTATCATGGAAGGTAACAAATATCATTTATAATAGGATTTACAAAGGATTCTAGCCTTTTAACTATATGTTTTAAAATAATGATATTAGTTACCTTTGCATATTATTCGATTATAAAAAATTATGAAATCAATCATGATGATTTTGATTACATGAGCTATCTGTCAAATTCTTAAAAACACATATTTTATTTGATTTTTTTATATAAAATGTTTCTATTTTGCTTTTATAGAAGAACATATCAACCTAATTGCCAAATGAGAGGTAAATATGCTTCATGTATAATATTTTTTTACCTATCTAAATTGATATATTGTGGTAGCTCTTCATTATCTATATCTACAAGAATTAAAGCTCCATCAAAGAAAGCCTTCTTCACATTATGTTATTTTTTTTTAGTGTATGTCCTTATCAATCTTTTTTAATAGAATTAGTTATAGCATAATGCAAACAAATTTTTTATTTTGATAAGATTCAATTAGTTATACTGAGCCTAAATCCACTCAATCTCTTGTAATGGCCAAAGCTTAACCTAAATATGAATAATTCAATTCAATTGAGCACTAAGAAAGTCTTAAATGGTTAAGAATGAGGCAATTAAAGAAATGAAAATTAGTTTCATCAAACTTCCTTACACTTAATTCTGTACATCCTGGGAGAACACAAAATCTAAAACTCTAATTTTTCGTTAAAGTTAAAAAATGCAAAACCACAAGCAAGAAACCATTATAGTGTAAAGAAATCATAACATCCATAAATGCATTACAAATTTATTTGAGAAAGAATGAACTAAATTAACAGTATCTTACAAATTATATTCTCAATTTCTTAAGTGTTTAAGGATAAGTGTCTTATTCAAACTCAACCTATTAAGAATCATACTTCTATAGGCTTGCTTAAATTCTCAATCTCCACAATCTAATTCATATACCTAAAACAAATAAAAAAGTCTTATTAAAGATTGTAATGATGGTCAAAGTGAAGAAAAGGTAAGAACATAGAATGATAAGTTATCAATTAAAGACATTAAAAAATATTGATGAATAAATCTAAATAGTAAATGATTAAAGAAATATATAATTCAAATTATAGTTGCTCTAATGATACATTATTCTCTCCTTTTTTATTCTTTTTTATTTTTTTTTTGAAATGAACTTTCCCTTTCACCAAGCACTTAATACATCTCTACACTTATTTAAAAACTTATTTTCTTATTGATTCAATATTCTTCTAACCTTTAAGGTTATGTAAAACATTGTTTTTCATTCTAGGCCTATAACAAGCTAAAATAATAAAAGATAAATTAGGCACAAAAGTATTAGCCAATAGAAATACAAAGGTTATCTATTTAAGTACAAATGGTTCATTCAAAGAAAATGCCTTAATCACATTTGCATATGTATGTAAAAATGTAATCTCAACAAGAATCAAAGCAAGTTCTAGAGTGACACCATAATAGGTGAATCTTACACATAAGAAAGATAGTCATGATTAATAAAAAAAGTCCACAATCTCATGACTAAAGGCTGCCAAACATTATTCTTTTAATTTAAAACTTATTGTCAAACTTATCAATTTTGAGAAGCAAGATAGTTATTTAATCATGCTTTGAAACCTTTAAATCTAATTAATTCATACTTAAAACTTACATGATTTTTAAAATTAATGGAAAGTGCCCAAAATTAGAAAAAAGAACACTTAAAATGGAATTTTAAAAACAAACCTCATTTTTTAATAAGGATAAATCATGAATGAGAACATGTTACAAATGCAATGCATATCAAGAATTAAAAATAACTCTTTACTTGACTGTCCTATACACATACAATGGATTGATAGTTTTACTAACAATTTCTTTTTTATTCCTTCTCCTAACATAATTTAGCCACTATTCCTAATGTCTTCCATAAATAAACAAAGGTGTAGAAAAGAAAAAGAGAAAATAAAAAAATTAGGAGTAAAATCATAAAAGTAAAGAAAGTTAGAACCAGAAAGTCATCTTTCCGCTTAAATCTATAAAAAAAATACATATTGATTTAAATCTATGCAAGATACATATATATATATATTAACAACTGTGAAGATACTTATTTATATGGTAAAAATGAGTGATAAAAATGTCATGCAAATCAATATTATAAAAGTTTGAATTTGAAGAGGAATAAAGTCAAAAGTAGATACTAAATGCAATAATTTTAGAAAATAGTGTGGAGAAATTGAAAAAAAAAATTGTGTAGGAAAAGTAAAAAGTGATTTAAAAAGTAAAAAAGAAAGGACATGCATATTAACATGAACAGTACTCCCTCCATTCCTTTTTATCTTTCGCATTTTAAAAAAAAAATTATTCATTTTTATCTGTTGCTTTAGAATTTCAATGAAGTATTAAATATTTTTTTCAAATTTATCCTTCTTTTTTATTAATAAATATTTTATTATTCTACACTATTAGTTAACTTGCATTTATTTCTTTATATTTTTCTCTCTGTCTTCAACTATCTTAAATTTTGTGCATAAAGGGTAATCTTGTAAAACTCATTAAAAATAAAAAAATTCAACTACTTTCTTAATATGTGTGAAATCAATTAGTGGCGAGAGACAAATAGGAACGGAGGGAGTAATTATGATTGTGACTCATATTTTCTTTTAATTTTATATCCAATAACAACTTAAATGCCTTTTATGAGTCAAGGATTGGTTTCCTATCTAGTTTTCTCATAAACCAGTACACAATGCCATTTAATGTCAGATTCTTAAGATTTTAACACTCTTTTCCTTGTTGAAAGAAAGAATCTATTAAATCAAGAAGAATACCAAAAACATGTTTACTCAAGAGTTTAAAGGATATTATCTATTAGCCTTAAGGTTTTATATGATAAGTTTTGATGATGAGAAATAAATATTATAATAGTGTTATATGTTTTATGCTAAAGTGATATATATTGTACAAGCCTTAATAGATATACTATGTTATGGTGCTAATAATAATGCTTGATTATATGCTAAAAGAATTCTATTTTATACAAACATCATTAAGTATATGATTAATTAAGATACAAAATATAATGATTATACATGTTCTTATGCTTATTTATTATATAATTTATATATGAATCATGCATCAATATCTTAATATATTATATTGGACTAACTATATAGTTTGCAAAGTTTATGTTTATTATATAAGAAAGTCTAAGATAAAGAAGAATGAGCATTAAAGCAAAGAAATTGAAAATCACATTATGTTCAACTTAAGAACAAGGAAGAAAAATAAGAAAGAAGATGTGATCCAAGCATTGAAAGATGAGAAGATTAAAGTATTTGAAAGTTTGAAAGCATCAAGAAAAGCCCAAGGACTTGATTAATATAGTTTTTCATTTTAAAGCTTAGAGTTTCTTGTAAAATAGAGTATTTCATGATATAAAGCTTAAACATATTTTTATAATCTTATCTTGATTAAAATATTTTAAAAAGATAGTCCACAATTATATTTTTATAAGATAGTCTGTGGGAAATTTTTAAAAATCAATAAGATATGAGATTTTTATCTTTTCAATATTAGCCTTTAGTCACTCTTTTAATTATATCTCAAAAAATAACTGTGTTTTGATTGCTAAACTTGTTCCATCTAAAAATAGACTCAGAAAGCTTTATATAGACATATTATTTATTTAAAATGATTAATATATGAAAGAGTTATGATCTTTTCAAATTAAGTGTATAAATTAATTTTCTGCACTCTAGCCTATTCTAACCCGTGCTCATTATTTTGATCATACTTTGAAAATTACAAATCACATGAATATGAAATTATTTTCATTAAAAATAGACTTAAAGAGCTTTCCATAAACTGGTCATTTGCTTAAAACAATTAAGATATGGATAAGTTATGAATTTTACAGGTTGAGTCTCAAAATAGAATTTTTACAATTTACTATTTCTAACATTTGCTTCTTATTTTAAATGTATTTCAAAAATTACATTAGATAGAAGCATGAAACTAAACTCAAATAACTTTCTAACAATAGGTAATTTTCTAAAACCAGACTTAAAATGAAGAAGTTATAACCTTTTAAAATTGAGCTTACAATTTTGTCTGCATGAATCAATTTTAGACAAGCAAAGACGAAACTTTTCATTTGAATTAATTCACCAATCAATTCCAATTGTTCTAATGTGCATAAAATAACTAGTTTTCATTCTTAATTACCCTGAACTACTATAATACTCTATAGACATCCTATTTAAGCTAAAAAATATTAAATATAATTAAGAGAGTGCCTGAACTTCAATTGTAAACATTATTTTACATTTTCTTTGATCGATCATAATTTGAGCTCTTCTTTGTGAAATTCTTCTATTCTAGAGCTTTATTTGTTTCATCCACTCTTTAAGAGATTTTATTTGACTTGATATCCATCTTATATTAGTTTTTAATTGTAAAGAATGAGATATTCCTAAACCCTAAATTGTAAAGGATGAGGTATCCCTTGAAAAATCTTGTAAAAAGGGTAAGATATCCTTTGTGAAAGGTAAATTTGCTCAAGGAAGAGTAAGAGCATTATAAGGCTTCTGTAAATGCTAGTTTAAACTTGAAAGGATAATAGATTGAAACATAAGCTTGGAGAGCTTGAAGAGTGGATGTACACCTTGGATAGGATATCTAAGGGAGGAATTACTCTAAATTCTTGTATTTAATTTCTCTGCCCTATCCTTTTAGTTCTTTACATTATACATTGTTTTTCTTGTTGTATATACTCTGATTTGTTGTTGTCATTTGCTAATATATTGTGCTATAATGCTTATATTGTTGCTTAGATAATTGAATGGTTAAAAAAGAAATTTATCTATATATTGGCTTCTTGATTATTTATTGATGCATAGTTAATGATCACTTGCTCTTTTTTTGTTAATGTTACATGTTGAATTATGTTTCGATGATTATGTTGATGCATAGATGATTAAATGTTTAAAAAAAGTGTATATTTATGCATTGGCTTATTGCTTCTTAATCCATAATTGAATGAGTTACTTTGTACAAGTGCATTAAATTATTATATGTTGAATGCAAACCTTTTCATTAAACTATCTTGAATTTATTTCTTGTTAATTTGTTTAAGCATAGTGGAATAAGCTAATTTGTGCTAATTTACACTAATTCTTTGAATTGTTATATCTTAAGTGCAAATATCTTTATAAAGCTCTCTTGGAATCATTTGAATTAAAATTATCCTTATGGGCTCTCATTATGAAAGGCTTTTTAAAAAAAATTCAAAAATGGTCAAAATTTTAACAATACTCAATTCACCTCTCTTGGTTATGGGTTGCTAAGGCCTACATTATCTAATGACTCTTTACTCGATCCATCCTTTATGAACTAAATTTTATCTTCCTGGTTTAAGGAAACCATTCTATTATTCTTACAATGTGTGTTACATGTTTACTTTACATACTTATAGCAAACTCTTACTCGTTTAGCTCCTCACTTTTTAGCATAAAAGCTTTTTTCCATTTCTTGTATATGTTTAACAAATGAATCACAGTACTCACTTGCTAGGCATATCTTAGCTTCAATAATCTAACATATATCCTAACATATCTTAGCTTCAATAATCCAACACATATCCTCAAAAGGCTCAAATGCATGAGTTTCTTTATTCTTTCAGATTTTCCTATAAAATCTTGGGGAAGAGTTGAGAACTTGATTCTAAGCTTTGTGAAGGTTTCCTTTATTTTTTCCATGATCCTTGCTTAAAAGCGAGTCCAATATGGATAACATGATAGTAAGGTTTCTTTTTAAAAATAAGCTATTTTACCTTTTGAAATATGGATGAATGCATAAATATAATGATATATTTATGAAAAAATGATATTACGAGAAGATCATCCATTTCTCTTCAAATGACTTCATGGTTTATCGCAAATCACTTATAATCACGAGCTTCAAGTTTTTAGTATGCAGTATTGATCTTTGAATTTCACAATTATTGCCAATTTTGATACTTTATTTTTCCATGTTCTAAAAAAGTTCAAATCACATGAATGGCTTTTAACAATATCTATGTATGATGAAATGATTAATGCAAGATGCTAAAGAAAAAACAATAATCACATTTGAAAAAATAATAATCATATTTAGTTAAGCAAAAATAAAACACGAGATAAGGCATTCTAATTTAATTTATAAAATGAAGGCAAGCCATTCAATTTAATCAATATATAACTTAATCATCATTTTTGGAATAAACTAGCATAGCTTAGATAAAAAATTAATCTTAAAGGAGTTCCCTCATGTTTGCTATAAGGATTTTTCCTAAGCTCAAAATTTCCTCTCATAGGATAAACTTCTCTTAAATAAAGTGGTTCTTAATTTAATTTAATTTATACCTAGTTTAAGTTTTATAACACCTAATTGATAAAAGGTCCTCAAATTATTCTTATTGTTGCCACCATAGGTTAACAAGGCTTCCAATCCTCACCTATGACAAGCTATAGATGAAAAAAGTTTAATTTAAGTAAGGTCTTTCACTATCTTGTACAAAGATTAACGGTCTCACAAAAGCATTGGTACTTTACCTCCCTAGTTAATCCTAAAAAGTAATGTAAAACCCAAATAGGAGGTTTATGATATATGTGTGATATCCACAATGTATAATATGTGAAAGGAAACATCAATCACCCTATAATCTTCACATAACTAATTCATCATGAAATAAGTAAAGATAACCATAATAAGAGAAATAAGAAAAACACACATATAAAGAAAGTATTGAACCAACATAGACTAAGAAAATTCAAAACTAAAATAGAAAAAGAAGAAATATAATAGTTTAACTTAGATTTGTCTCTAATGGACTCGTTAAACTATTATGATGTGCCTCATGGCCGTTATAGGAGGCGAACAATTTTATACCTCTTCGAATGTTAGAATATGAATAAAAAGAAAATAGAATTACCACCAATCATTTTTGTATAGTATGAATAGAATATTAAAAGGGGTTTGCATTTTTAAAGTTTAGATTTGAGAGTTGATTACATAAAAGAAAAGTATTAACATCCTACAATATTTGTTCAAAGAATGGTTGTCTACTTATTCTAATCCTATCTTTTTAAATGAATTATAATAGTTCTTATTATAATATATGTGCATTTTTATTTTTTAATGTGATTAATATATCTCATCTTACATTTCATAATATCAAAAGTAATACATAATCTTTGTAAAAATGGGTAACATAAAGCTATTACTATTTCAAATAATATACATGCCCACAATAATTACTACCAAGTAGTATTTATGAAAATATTTTTTAAACAAAAATAAAGAAAGAAAATTTTTAGACACTACTCCTGTAATACTATAACAATACTCATGTATTTTAATTAATTTTAATTTTAGTATTTTATAAAAATATTAGTATGATTATTTTAATTTTGATTAATTTAGTGTTCAATCCATCTAGCTTCATGATAGGATTTAAATAAAATAAAATTCCTCAATAAAGTTAAATACTCTCATGATCACACATGCAATCAAATTGCTTAACTTCAATATGTTAAATGCATAAATTTTATTATTTTTGAAAGATATTTAATAAAATGATCGTAATATAAATATTAAAGTAACAAGATAAAAAATATTATTTTAAGTAATTTTATTTGTTTATTTATTTTAAAACATATTAAATTAATAATTTTTAATTTAAAGTATCAAATTTATCCAACTTTATGATCAAATCTAAATAAAAAAATTATTCAAAAAAACTTGAAATCATATTTATTGTATTTATAATTAATTTTAATATTATTTCATATTTTAAAATATCTAAATTTATTTAACTTCATGGCTGAATTTGAATCAAGAAATTACTTAGAAAAATTTAAATTATATTGATTACACTTACAGTTAATTTTAATATTATTCTATTATTACAAAGTTAAAAATTATAAATATAAAATTTGTAAAAAGAAAGTATAGATAAACTAAGCTTAAATAGAATATTTGTTTTTTTATATATAATAGAATTAGATTTTTTGATAAATTTCTTTTTTAATCCAATTGAATTTAGTAAAAATGTACAAGAAAAATATAAATTTGGTTAAAGGTAGGGTTGCAGTAATTATAAAAAACTACATCTTTAAACTGGAAATAATAGATATTTATATTAACAAAAAAAATAGTAATAAATAAATTTTAAAAAAAATTGAAAAGCATAGGATGGAATGACATGGAGTTTTATTTTTTTGTAAGAAAAATTGTCACAATTTTTTTATTTTTTTATAAATTTAAATGGTTAATTTATCTTACTTCAAAGAGAAATTCTAGAAATGGCTTTCGGAATGTTGAGACCATTTTTGTTGAACTTGCGACAAGATCTTCCAATTTCTATCCATTATTAACAAAAATATATAATATTTAAAAAAAATAAAAACATAATACAAATTGTAAGTTCACATATAAATCCAATAGAATGAAACAAATTAAAACACATCATATATAAAAAATAGTAAATATAAGATAATTTTTACTTGTAATAATATTGAAATTTTTTTAGTTTAACATGCTTACCTAATTTAACTCTTATAATGCCTTTAATTTCAATAATATTAAAGTAGATTAAATTTTTAAATTATTTTAATTTATTACATCATATGAATTGTACTAAAATAGCACTTTAATATCACATATCAGATAAACAAAATATTAAATTCTTTTAATAAAACTAAGAAACAATAATAATAAAAAGTAAATGAAAGTAGAATGGGATGGCCAATAGCAATATTAGTGCCATCCCATCCTATCTTATTATTATTATTATTATTATTATTATTATTATTATTATTATTATTATTATTATTATTATTATTATTATTTAAAAAATTCTCTCTCTTATCTTTTTAACTCAAATTGCTTCTCACATTGTTTCTTTAACATCTACTTTTCATTTCTTCCTTTCGATAAAGGAAAGGATCACAATATTTCTTCATATCTAAAGTTCTATCTGAAATTTGTTTTCAAAGATGAAATTTTTTTATATCTTAGATGTGAGATTTTTGACAAAGAAAGTAAATGATATGTATCTAGGAAATTTATGCTTTCTCTATTTGTTCTTCTCTTTCTATATATTTGTCTTTTTATATTCTTTCTTTTATCTACCTCCTCTCCTTTCTTCTTTTTCTTCCTTCTCTTTTTTCTAAATATCTTAAATTGGCTTTCACTTTCTTTCTTATAGAAAAAGAATTGGGTAGCAAATTTATATTGAAAATCTATTTTTAAGTAGTTTACCAAAAAAATTAAAGGATCCCTACCTACTATACATATTAAGTTACTATACATATTAAGTTGGAAAGAATGGCTGAAAATTTTGATATTTTGTAGGTTGGAGGAGAAAAACCAACTCCTTATCAGTTATTTTCTTCAAAAATTTTGATTCATCATACATTATAGAGGTATTATAAGGGAGGCAAAATGTGTTGGCTCCTTTTTTTAACTTTTTATTTTAATTATATTATTATTTGAATAAAATTAGGTGTCAACAATATAAATAATTTAATATAGTATTCTTGGACACTTAAATTGATTAAGTTTTTGTTTAGTGATAGTAAAAATGATTAATATACTTTGACTCATGCATAAAAAAATGCATTAAATTTTGAATAATTCAATTTATCTAAATTAACTAATGTATAGGAATGGCAAAAAACAATTCTTCAGACTTGCCCTATGGATTTTGCCTTTTGGAGCTTGGATTTAATGTGAATTTTTGCCTTGTGAAGCAAAGGGTGAGATAAGTTTTTGATTCGAAACAATTACATGAAGGTAATATTGTTTTGCTTTATCCTGTGGTACCCCAAAATAATAAATTACTTTTTTATCTTATATTATACTTAAAAATATATTTTACTATAAATCTATTTTAATAATTTTATAATTAAAAATATTTATCTTAATTATTTTTAACTAATATTTATTTTAATTATTTTTTTTAAATTTAATATTACTTAGATAAATAATATACAATTTTATATCAATATTGTTACATCATATTAAATATTAATTATGTGTAAATTTAAAATTTATAAATTTTAATATTTTTTAAGTTTTTAATTTTTTTAATTTTTTTCATGAATCACTGGTGCCTTGCAAATTAAGACGACCTGGCACTTATTTGTCTCACCGTTGAGGATGGAGCAAGATCAGGATATATTACCGTAGCTATAGAGCGAAGCAATATACCATTATTTTGTTATTTCTTGTCATTCCTACTAAAGTGCAGGGGGCCACCGCTCGACGTTGCTGTGCAGGTGTGATTGTCTTTGGGAGTGGCTCCACAAAAGCTTCTCTAACGCGCACTTATAACCAAGTGACCTCAAAGTTTGTCTTTTAAAATGTATCGGTTGGGAACCCATTGCAGCAAGCAAATCAGTTGCTTAGCTGATATGAAATCGAAGATGATATCATATTGAGATTATAAAAGTTGATCTTACATCACTGCCTCTTTTAGGCTCTCTTCAGAAATTTGATCTTACATGGATGGTCCCGACAAGGTACCTTGGCAGAAGAACCAAAGCCCTTGAGTGTTTGAACCGTTTACTAACAAAGGTGATCAGAGGATTAATTACGATTTAAAATTGTTGCAGTCGTAAAAAAAATAAAATTGTAGATAAATTATAAATACAAGATCAATACAATTTAAAATGTAGTTGCTGTATATTGTAACTATAATATTATGATTATGTCATGTGATGCTGTCCCAATTTAAATCTCTGGATAAACAAAGACCAATCATGCAAAATATGAGCAAGAAACTGGATATTGGAAAGTTAAGTTGAAAAAACTTATCTTTTCTATCTCCTCTACAACTATACACTATTCAGATTAAACTTTAGGTTTTTAAATTGTGGTTATCATCATAATTAATTAGGATTGTATTGTGATTAGTGAAACAATATAAAAGATAGATCCTTAATTTATGTCTTTTTCTGATAATGTACTATTCCTATTATTTCTTTTTAAGTATTATTCTGGAGAATTTTTTTCTATTTATTTATAATTTTAAAAATTAATATTATATTTATTATTTTTTAAATATTAATAAATGTTCAATAATTTTACTTATTAGTTAACTTTTGTAATTGAAAATATATTAATAAGTTAATGAAGTGATAATGTTTTAATAGATTAGATTATTCACTGAGCAAGAAATATTTCCCCAAAAATCAGATGCAAGTGTCCTAATCTGTCATCAGCCAACATATAATGAAGAAAACAATAATTTGAATGTAAATAATTAACAATTCGAAGCAAGTAAGAAATTTTTTGTATAAATATAAGCCTCCAATTTAATTTGGTGGTAAACGAAGAAATTAAGGCAGCAATTACAGAATGGGAAGATCCCCGGGCTGTGATGAGAATGGCCTCAAGAAAGGACCCTGGACTCCTGACGAAGACCAAAAGCTGGTGCAATACATTCAGAAACATGGTCATGGAAGCTGGAGATCTCTTCCCAAGCTCGCTGGTTCGTATACAGAATTCTATCCATAGTCTTGGCCAATTATTTATTTTGTGGATCCATGCTGCATGCTCCAAAATCACATTAATCACATTTTTACCACAGTCCAAACTGCATTAACTCTTTTTTCGTATCCATTTGTAATTTTTCTCGCAGTAATTAACTATTTTAAATTCTTAATTATATAATATCAAATTTTGCAGGTCGTAATAGATGTGGAAAAAGCTGCAGGTGAGATGGACCAATTATTTAAGGCCCGATATCAAGAGAGGAAAATTTTCTCAACAAGAGGAGCAAACAATTCTCCATCTCCATTCCATCCTTGGAAACAAGTACTTAATTTTTCTTGCTTAATTAGTTTTTCTCCAGAAGAGGGACAACGATTCTTTATCTTTAATGATGTATGTTTTTTATGTTCAGAACTTCTAGGAATTAATCACTTATATTTGTGCCCAATTTCTTTCCAGATGGTCAGCTATAGCTTCCCACCTTCCTGGCCGGACAGACAACGAAATTAAGAATTTCTGGAATACTCACTTGAAGAAGAAGTTGATTCAGATGGGTTTTGATCCAATGACACACCAGCCAAGAACTGACCTTTTTTCCAGTTTGCCTCATCTGCTAGCTTTGGCCAACATGACAAACCATAATAATAACCTTACAAATCAACGTCAAACATTTTGATGAAGAACAGGCCGTTCAGTTGACCAAGCTTCAGTGCCTCAATCTTCAAATTTCCAGAATTTCTTCTGTAGGTACCAACTCCTATCACCAAAATGGCATCACAAACAATATGGAAGCTTTCAATCTGTTAAATTCAATCTCTCATGTCAAGGGTAATCCAATTATTATAAAAAGCTCGGATCATAATGAAGCATTATTTTCTCCCGAAATTGCTTTTGGTGTCTCCCAAATACTCCACCACCCAAGCTTCCTACGTCACAATATTTCTTCAGACCCAAAAGTCCCTTTCTACTCTTCCTAACCATGTCGGAATCGTAGTGATCAGCAGGGTCAAGTTAGTAACTTTACAATGGTGAGCGAAGGGAATCACACAGCCGATGACTATTCTTGGTTTATAACATCTACTGTTGCTTCTGTTTCCCCAACTGAAGCAGGGAATGCAGGAGAAGCTAGCAGCAGTGCTATTTCTAGCTATGGAGGAAGAACCTGATCCCATTGGCTAGAACTATTTCTTGGGGACACTATCTTTATGCATCAGATATCTTAGCAACAATTTTTTTTTCAGTGGTTGTATATATTTCTGCTGTGTCCCATGCCTTGATTTTTCATGGATTTAGATGGCCATTGAATTCTAAATGAGACTCGCTTGGAACCAAATAAATATTAGATTTTTATATTTTATATATATGAAAAGTCATATTTTTTTCTACCTTGTAAATCCTTCTGCGTACGTACATTGCTAATTTAATTCATTCGATTAGCCTATATTAGTCTGACTTATATGTATGTATAGAATAGATCACTAGCCTGCTATACAATGCCAAGCATGCATATTTAGTATAGATCATTTGAAGTGATCTCATGACCTCCCCACCTCAGTGAAAACTTAAAATGATTAGAATATCAGAAACTTTGTAGAGTGACACCCAATTCTTAATAATATATTTTAACTAAAAAAAATGCTAAAACTTTCGACTGAATGAATCGAATTGAATTGAAGTTACGAAAATTTTTACTAATTATAATAATATTTAATATTATTTTTAAAACTATATATATATAAATATAGACTCGACCGCAAAATCTTACCTATATGTGTTAAATAACTTGCGATTCCTTTTATTATGGGAAAAAAAAAGATATATTTACGGGGAACTTGGTTTCTATATTTGACTTGCAGATTTATCTTGATTAATTATAATTATTACAACCTGTAAGCAAGGCTTACATGAATGCATATAGCACTTCCACTGAAATTGGGCATAATTACCAAAGTAGGCATGTTCTACACAAGGAAGAAGTACACCTCGTAGACAATGCAAAGTCCTCAAGGGAATATACAATTGGAACGTAAGAAGTACACATGTCCTCCGTTGCATCCATCTGGATTCTGTTTTTTGGAAAATACCGTTTTCTATTGGATCTGAATTGTATTAATTAAATGACTGCATTTGGAAACAGAATTAAATGACGATAAAGTGGAGAAAGCTAACAGTTATCTCAACTCCATAACCTCAATTGCGACGTAGTGGCAGAAAAGTTATTCCTCGTTGTCGTTTTGACATTAAAGGTGGTGAAGCCTTTGTAGCCATTACACGAGATGAAGATGAGTCAAGAAATATCACAGAGGCTCTCTCTGGCCCTAATAAAGAAGATTGGACAAAAGCAATGGAAGAAGAGATGGAGTCTATGAGATCAAATCAAGTTTGGGAACTTATTGATCTTCCAAAAACACGTAAGGTCATTGGGAACAAATGAATTTTTAAAATCAAGCGTAAAGCTAATGGCATTGTTGAAAAATATAAGGCTAGACTAGTAGCAAAAGGCTACACACAACAGGAAAGAATAGATTATGAAGAAACTTTTTCACCTGTTGTTAGATTCACCTCAATCCGTTTGTTACCGGCTATAGTTGCTAGTATGGACCTTGAATTACATCAAATGGATATAAAGACTGCATTTCTCAATGGAGATTTGGAAGAAGAAATCTATATGCAACAGCCTGCAGGTTTTATCAAAGAAGGCCAAGAAAATAAAGTTTGTAGACTTTTGAAGTCAATATATAGCTTGAAGCAGTCTTCAAGATAATGGTATATTCACTTTCACAACGTGATTATGTCAAATGATTTTGTCATGATTGACGAAGACCGTTGTGTATATATAAAAAGGTCCAAGGATAAGTTTATAATTTTATCATTATATGTTGATGATATACTTATAGCTGAAAATAACAAGGAGTATATTAATGAAATTAAAGGATGGTTGTCATCTAATTTTGAAATGAAAGATATGGGTGAAGCTGCATATATTCTTGGAGTTAAGATTTCAAGAAATCGTTCAAAGAAATTATTATCTCTGTCACAAGAGCATTATATTAATAAAATTCTTGAACGATTCCAAATGCAGCATTGTAAACCCATAGACACTCATATTGTTAAAGGTAAAAGTCTAAGCTAAAGGATGTATCCTAAGACTCAAGAAGAAGAAATATATATGAGAAAAGTTCCTTATGCAAGTCCAGTTGGATGTTTGATGTACGCAACGATGTGTACAAGACCAGATATTTGTTTTGCTGTTGGTATGGTAAGCCGATATCAATTTAACCCAGGCCCAGCACATTGGAAAGCAGTTAAAAGGATACTAAGGTCACCATTACATCTTACACAACGTGGTAACCAAATATATGTCGCCAAACCATGGGTTCTTTCTTATCGTGTTAAACCAAATATCATAAAATAATAATAATAAAAAATGACCCCAAAATAGAGACTCCATTAAATCCAGACATCACAGAGTCATAAACTTAGAAAGCGATTCAAGTTTTTTGTTTTGCCAATTCCATATTAAGTCCGGAAACAACATCCTATTCTAGTTTAGAATCCATACATGCATTCAAACAAAGAAGCCGATCAAGTAAATTTACAATAACAATCTAAATTCAAGTCATGATTGCGTGCGCCGAAAACATACAAGTGGGGTTCTTTCTCGTCGTGCAAATACCAAATATCATAAAATAAAAAAATGACCCCGAAACAGAGACACAAAGTCACAAACATGAAAAGTAAAAAAGAATTCAAAAAACGGAGACAACGCCATTTTATCAGTTTATTACTATCTTGGACATATAATCATATAATATTCCAGAAATAGATAATCTTCCAAAAAAAAATATCATGGCACACAATTGTAGTCTAAAATTCTATTTAGTCTAAAAATATCATAATAGAAAATCCACACCATATTACATCAGACAAGTACCATAACAAAATGGACAATGGCAGTAAGAATAGAATTTCAAAAAAAAAAATCATCATTTCATCAAACATCAAGGACATGCATATATACATATATATATATGAACAGATTCAACAAAAACCAAAAAAATAAATAATCATGGCTCTGATACCAATGCAGGAATATATAAAATATGAAATTCGGATTCATACATACCAAATATCTGAAAGTACGCAGCGAAAATATTCAGGATCTTGTATTTGTTTTTACAGGTCGAATTGTCAATTACTTTGGAAAAGTAACTTGTTCACGGGTTAAATCTTCCTTTTGTGTGCAGAGAGAAAAAGAGAGAGAATTTCTAAGAAGTTATGAGGAAATGATTTCTGACCAACTCATTCACTTCCTTCATTTGCCTATTTATAGGCATTTATTGGGTCAGGGTATGGATTGGGTTATGAACCCATCTTGGGCGACCCGAACCCATGATCCAACAAGCTAGTTGAAAAAAAGATTTATAAATAGAAGTTGCAAGCCGGGCGTGCAACAGATCAGTTGAATTCGTTTTAAATTTTTGCCAAGTGTTTTTGATCAATAGCAATTAAAGGAAGCCACAATCAATTATTTTATATTATTACACTACATTAAATTAAATTATTCGATTGGAAATTATTTATAATAATTTATTTCAGATATCATTTTTTTAGTTTCATACTTTTTATATTTATACAGATGTACTATATATTTTTATTCCCTATCATGCTCAACTCAATTGCATTTGTATAATTATTATCACTACTACTCATTCAAATCATATAACATTGAATATATTTATGTGAATTTTAATTTTTTAAATGATTTATCCTTTAATATTAGATATCACCATAACATTAACCGTAATATTAAATATACTTATATATATTCAAAAATTAGAGAATACGTAATATTTAATACAATATATATATATAAATATTTCAATTAATTTTGATTTAATATGAGTTACAAAGTGTAAAACAGTAATTGATCGATATTAATTAAAATTATTTGTTTTTTCAAATTAACTCAATCGTTTTTTTAAACAAACTTAAACTAACCGAAATTGAAATAATTTAATCAATTTATATCAGTTGATATACTTTTACACACCCCTACCAAGCATGGAGCCTGGAGGTTGCAAGTTCGGATTGAGCGGTGAATTAGGTTATTGATGTTGATTGTCAATTAACAAAGAATTCTAGCGTAGCACCGATTTTGGTTGTAAAGAAGGCTTGTGCACAATTAGGGGAAACCATAATTTACTTTAAAAAAAATTGAATTAAAAAATCAACCACTCGCTATCTTTTAAAATGCATGTGAGAATTTCTTCTTTGATTGACCTCTTTGTCCAAACCCCTCTCTTGCCAATATTTGAGTAAAGCTATAAAAGGCCATAATCTGATTTATAAGCAGACATTCCTCCTCCTCCTCCTCCTCCTCCTCATCATCATCATCATCATCATTAATAAGAGAGGTGGACAAATCAAATAATCATTATAGAAATTAAACATTAATAAATATTTTTTTCTCAATAAAATCTTTACCAATGTACAATCTTTATTCATTAATAGGTTAAATCTGCCTAAAGCGAGTAAGAAGCATGCCTTATTCACTGACAAAGAAATGCATGATGATGTTGTTAGCAGGGGTATAAATTCACAAACAACCCAAAGTTCATGACTCAGTTCATACTTTCATGCTTATATGTATACGTGTATGTGTATAAATAAGCAATATGTATACTAATTATTATGTTACTATGAACATACTATTTATGACATTCTTTTTACATGAAAATTGTACTTTTTATCATGTGTTTTTTTTTAAAAAAATTCATTTAATTTGAACTAAGAAGTTAAGTTTAAAGAGTTAGCTAGTAGGATCAAATCTAACTCTATACGAATAGATATCTTCTCATTTTTCTTGAGAAAAAAAAATGAGCAGATACAATTTATTATATTAAAATGGAAAGTTCCACTAAAAAAATTGAAAACCCCCAAGATAAAAACCGTATTTTTACTCCTCCAAAAATAACGAAAAATTAAAATTCAAATCCATCTCCAGATCTATCAAATCTGGGTGACTGTAAAGTTAAAATTTCTAAGTCACCTCAACTCAAGTTAGATTTATTCTTCCAAATTTATGTAGTAAGATATGTGATGACCATATGATGAATATTTACATAGTTCTTACGTTCTACGTATCTTTATTTCTATAAAAATATTTATACTTTTTGTTTTTGTTTTTCAAAGGACACCCTTACTTTTTCCGTCGTGAGTAGTTGGATTCGATTTCTTTCCAGACGTTGACTCTTTAAGAACAACTTCTTAGACTGCACAAAGTCTTTACTTTGACGCACGTCCATGACTTGTCAGAGATTTTTAATTGCACTCGATATACTATATTATATGCATTAAACTAATAAAAAAAGCAAATATTTTAAATTAGTTCAATAAAAGAATTAATTTAGATATTCTTTCATTAAAATAATAATAAAATTGGTTAAGGTGAAGTTCCTCATACATATTAAAGTTATTCCATGGACTAATATAATAATCAAATAATTATTTGTATATTTGGATTAATGAATTCATAACTAATGTAAAGTATCTTTAGCTCGGCTATACATGTTAAAATTATTTTGTAAACTAATATAATCAGTTATTATTTATAAATTTGGATTAACAAATTCATAAATAATATGAAGCATTTTTTATTAAGCCATAAATGTTAAAATTATTTTGTAAATTAGTATAATCAATGATTATCTGCAGGTTTGGATTAATAAATTTATAAATAATGTAAAGCATTTTTATTAGACCATCATCATGATTCTTAGCCTCTATGAATGTTTTATTTTATAGTCTTTTGTCCTTGAATCTTTAACAAGGGAGGGACAAGTTAAGTCGGTATAACCATTTGGAAGGAGTTCCAAATTTTACCCTTTATATATTTGTAATTATTTTATTGAAACACAAAGTTTTTAATATATACCAAGGCATAAGAGTGAGATAACTCTTTTTTTGACCCTTTAATTACTATATTTTCTTCATTTTTAATATTCAAAAAAGTTAAATAAATCAGAAATGTAATAATAATTTATGATTATGAATACGCTAAATTCATAAACATATTAATATTCAAATATAGTAATCTATTATAATCATTTCCTATTTATTATTTTATACAAACTTTTATATTATAAAATACAATGCAATGATTCTATGATTAGCTTTTCATTCTTGAGTTAATTTTTCTAACAATACATGCACGGGTTGTGAAAGTAATCATAAGGAAAATCATATCAACAATGATTGGTTTGAATAACTTAGTTTTCTTAAATAAAATTTTGTGTTCAAGCTTTATAAATAAATAAAAATTATCACTGAAAATATTTTGCCTCTTGAAAAAGGCACGACCTAATTCAATTTTGAATTAGTCAAGAGTGTAAACATATATATCGGAACCTACTGAGAAAACAAAGGGTCCTTAGACCAAAAAAAAAAAAAAATGTGCCAAATCATGAAATATAAATTATATTCGGTTTCTTGAGGTGGATTCCATTCCCTCCTTAAAAACTGTAGTGGGAAAGTTTCGCCAACTAAGCCTACCCCATCTGTTGTATACCACTTTACGTTTCTTATGTCATTGTAATTATGTTAAATAAGAGTTCCTAAACGTCTAAACTAAGCATGTTAAAGTTGGACCCTGCTGCTGTGAGATTTCATGCATGCACAGGTAGGATTTCATTTGATATTATACAATACAACGAGGACCGTCCAACACAAATTTTATTGAGTGAATTAGTTGTGGTGGAACCCTAAACCTTAATTCTAGTTACGATTGTTGACGTAGCAAATGTATATTGTTTGTCAGTTCTTTGTCTAGGACAATTAAACAAATTATCTCCAACGCCCAGAATGACTGAAATTTTTAAAAAGTGTTTATTCAAGTAACATATGATCCATATTTTATGAAATTTTTACTTTTCTTAATCTTGAAATCTAGTGGTTAAATTCTTCTTATTATTATAAAAAATATTAAAATTGATGGAATATGTTGATGAAAACAGAGTTTATTTCCTTCCTTTTATGTCAAAATTCTGTTAATTTGCTTCTTCTTGGTTAAATAATATTTAATCTCATTTTTTTATATAATATTTTTTATGATAGTATCAAGTTGCTTAACACTTAAGCAACATTCTAACCAAAACACTGTAAGATAGAAGAACCTTTAAATAATATCAAATGTTAATCTATCTTTTCATTAATAATTAGCTCTTTATGCTAATTAATTTTGGTTTACACAATGATTTGATAACTAATATTTATACAACTAATATACACTTGTATTGTTGTGAAGAACC